>CM033470.1:327980388-328364882 GCA_019447015.1 Hymenochirus boettgeri | reverse complement strand
CACTTGGTCCTTTCCTGTTTAGCCTGTATAACATTTTCCATAGATTTATTACTTTGCCTGTATAATTAGCCATATGAACTGTTTCCCTGTATAGCTTTGTTGATTATTGCCTGTTGTATCTTCTGTCTAAAACCTATTTCCATATTTTGTTATTATCATTGCCGGTATATCAGCATATTGACTCTTTTTTGTTATAAACATTGTCGTTGCCTATATATCGCTGTATAAGCTAATTTCCAGATATGTTATTACCCTTGTCTGTATATCAACATAGGTAACTATTTTCCTGTTTTTGACATTGTCATTGTCTGTATATCCTATATAACCTATTCCATATTTTTGGTTATTAACATTGCTTGTACGTCAACATATTAACTATTTCCCCATTTATAACATTGTCATTGTCTGTATATCACTGTGTAAACTCTTTCCATCTTTTCCATATGATTTTGTTAACATGCCTGTCTATCAACATCTTTACTATTTCCCTGTTATAACATGTCCTTGCCTGTTTTTAGCACGTATAAACTATTTCCGGATTATGTAATTAACATTGCCTGTATATCAACATATTAATATTTCCCTGTTTACATTGTTATTGACTGTATATCTTCTGTAAACTTATTACCATTTAGTTATTAACATTGGCCTTCTATAACATATTAACTATTTTCTCTGTGTATAACATTGTCTTGCCTGTATCTCACGGTATATACTATTTTTCCATATTAGGTTATTAACATTGACGGTACTCACATATTAACTATTTTCTATGTTAAGAACTTTAGCTGTATCTGTATATCAACATATGTTTCTATTTCTAGTTTACTCCGTGGCGTTGCCTGTATATTAATATAAGATATTTAAACTTTATATCGGTCCGGTAACTGTTGGTTGGAATCTTAATTACATTTTCTTTGTTTTAACTAATATCAGCATGTTAACTATTTGTCTGGTGGCTATTCAACTTGTTGATTGTTTTTATAGAATGGTAGTGATACCGTTTGTACCCGCATTATCGGTTAACTCTTTCTGTATGATGTTTTTATCAGTTTTTGTTCTTTCTTTGCTGGTTTGTATCCGTTTTTTGCCTAGTTGGTCGATCTTTTGGAGCTGTTGAAATTTGTTGTTATGGTTTTTCAACACTTTGTGTAATTTTCTGTAGGTCCGGGGGTCCGTGGGGTTGTGGGGTTTGTTCTTTTTGTCAGTTTCTTTGGTTGCAGAGACTGGTGTGCCCCCTCGTCCTGCTGGTGTTGGAAGTTTACTTACTCGGATGGTTATAGTGGGTTATAGTGTTGTGTGGAGTTAGTTTCTTCCCAAAAGTAGGTTTTTGTTCAAAGGGAGAGAAGAGTTTGGGTCAGTCTTGTTTTCATAGGGGTGCTTTGGTACTTTTTCCCAAAGTTGTGGTTGTTTTGTAATCCCGTTTTCAAGTAGGTTGTTTTGGTGTCATTTCTGGGGGTGGGATTCTGGTGAAGTTTGGGTCTCATGGAGGTTGTTTCGGACGTCCATTAGGCTTAGGTTTGTCAGTTTTGTGGATCCTGCTCTAGCGATGTACTTATGTGAGTCTTTCCGTTATGTGGGTATAATAAGATGAAAGGGAAATCCCTCATCTGTATCGTAAGCTTGTGTCCCCGTTGTAGTATTTCCAGTACAGGTTTGATTTCTCTTTCTCTGTGTCGTGTCAGTGTCCTGGGGGCGATTCTTGGAAGATGGATAGTCTGTGGCCTTCATTTTCTATTTGGTAAATTTCTTGAAGCTTTCAGGTTTCTTCTTTCTTTGTAGTAATGAAGACGTGTATTACGTCCCTTGCTAGCTCAACCTTCCGGGCCTGGTGCTCGGAGGCTCGGTGGGCTCTGTCCATGTGGAGTTGTTCGTTTGTGAGGGAACGGGGTTAGTTTGTGGAATAGGGAGGTTGTAAACTTGCGGGTCTGTGATTCCTTCGGGTTGCCTCTGATTCGCGGTTTGTTCCTGCGGTTTTCCGGTTTCTGAGTCCGTTCTTGGGCATCCTGGAGGGTCAGGAACTTTGGTGTGTGGAGGAAAGTTAAGTCTTCCTCAACTTGGGTGCAGTATTGTATTACCTGCGTCTGTGATGTTCGATTGCGGGTGCGGTCGTTTCGTGCATTTACTTCTGTCGGCACTTTCGGTCACTGTTTTTAGTGTGTGCCAAGTGTATGTTTTTCCGATCTGTGTATAAGGTTTTTGGAGAGCCACTTTGGTAACTGTTCCGTTGGTGGTGGCATCGCGGTTGGGGAGTGACTTTTGGTCCGGCGCCATCTTGTGACAGATGCCTGGTGATTCCTTGGTTGTGGCAAAGTACCCACTAAGTCCGCTTTTGTGCTCCTGTTGTCTCCTCGTGGGCCCATGGGTTTTGGCGGTTTTCACAGGAGTATCAGTGAGAGGGATTTTGTCATTTTAAGTTTGTCCGCAGTTGTTTTTTTGTTTGCTCTGGACCCGGAGCTGTCGCAAGCATTCGGTCCATCCTCTGTCCTAGAGTCAGCCACGCCCCCCAGATGGTTCTGTATTAATACAAGGACAAGCATTCGGATCTCCAGATGTAATTCTCTGTCATGTGGGAGTAATGACTTTGGTTTGGCCCAATGAAATTCTGATCAATGAAATCAGGCATGATTTTAGAACCTTTTGGTCAATTTTTATGAATGTTTTGCTTATTAGGTCAGAAATATTGGCCATGGTTTTAGGAGAGAAAGCCACAGCTCAAAATAATGAGCAGTTTCAAGTTTATTAAATTGAATGTGGGCCGTTCTGTCCATACATACAGATTTCGAACATAAAGATGATGTTTTTCCACCCTGATGGTTCATTTAAATGATACTGGCCGTGATTTATTTTTAATTTAAATTAAGGAATTTTGTCCAAGCAATTTTAGGACAAGCAGTGGAGAGTGTGTTGGACCATGGCGTGGGTTAAGGTTTCAACCTCGCACATGGTTTTTGGCTGATATGGGGCTTTGGGCTGGTCAACTCCAAACGTAAGGTAGCCGGCAATTATTTAAATATCATCAGCTAGGAAACTGCGGGGATTTGGGAATTTTTTTTATTGGTGGATATTTGTTATAATTTATACATGTTCCGAATGTTAATTAAATTTGTGTATTTCTAATACATAAAACTGACATATTTGATCCAATAAACTTGCTTTGGTGTCATTATTTTATGAGGCTATATGATTGGTCAAGTTGGATTGGTAAGTATACTTATCATTAGTGCCTGCCCAGTACATGAAAGAACACAATTTTCTGATAGGTATGCATACCCCAAGATAGACACTCTGTTATAAAATGAATTCCTTACTTATTTCTAAATACATAAATTATTGGCAAAACAAGAGTTCACATAACAAGTTGTAGAGCGAGAGAGCTTCATGTGTCCTCCCGTCTTCTGACCGGCATTCCCGGGTGCTGTGGCTCTTCTCCCAAAATGAATCCTTACAGTCTTGCGATAACTTCCAAACATAGAAACCTAGGGAGGTCAGCCCTCCGGAGTATGGTACACCATCCTCAATCATGTGAACTACATCCAACTTTTATTGAAATAGGTAAGCTCGTCCAACTTGCCTAATACCACAAATTGTGCCAAACAGCAAACTTCAAGGGAGAGACTTTCCACCCAGTCTGCTCGTTTCACGGGAGACCACGCTTAATCAGAGAACCATATGCAAAGAGAGGAATGTATTGCCTTTTTTTTTTTTTTGCTTTATTTCCTACATTAGGACTCATTTAAAATTGTGATGTTTATTTGTTGGTTGGCGAGGATGGTATCTGCTCTTAAAAAATATATATTTTTCGATCTAAGCTGTAGATTGGGAAGAAATTGTCATTTGAAATCACAGCATTTACAAGGAAAGCCCTGCCACTCAAACCAGCAAAAAAAAAAATCTGCGTCCCCCTTACCTACAATTGTAGTTTCATAAAGTTTGTTTCAGTAATATAATGACCCTTTAATGTTGGGCTTACCATAATAAAGTTGCAAAATTGTGCCCTGTAAACTAACCGCAACAAATCATGCATCAGATTAACGGATAGTGACAGTAAAAGTAATATCTGATTAGTTGTGGCAGATTAAGAATTGGGGGCAAATTGTGCACCTCCTTGATAAGCCCTATAATGTGTTGTTATTGTAGCCTCAGGTGTATTTAATTAAAAAAGTGACAGTGGGTTTGAGGATTAGGAGGGACGTATTATAGTCAGTGGGGAAAAAATGCTAATAATCCTGAAATTGTTTTCCACAATCACGAATTGCTTATGAAATCTGAGGGAGAATTAACCCCGCACACAGCCCCAATCGTGTTTGTGGCTCTAGTTCAAAAACGAAGCATAACAGTCCAGAATATAACAATAATAAAAAAGAAGCTGAGAATGAAAGACAGCATTTGTCTCTTTGAAGGCCAAAAATATACAAGAGTTTACAGCCATTACTGCCTCACTTCAGAAACGAGTACAGCCCAAGCACCAGTTTGCAATGCACAGACAATCAAAGGTAACTTTGAAAAAAAAAAAATGTTGAGATTAAACCTGCCTTTGCATGGACACGGCTCCTACAGATAACACATAATCCTAATTCACAGTTAGTTTTGGGGAGCCCTGATACCTTCTAAAGACCCAATTTTCCTTCTACAAGTGTTTAATTGACTTTTCAAATCCCATATTTCTACAATTAATTCATTTAATTTCCTTATTTGTGAAACCTAACATTACAGTTTCAGATTGCCTTAGGACATTTTCAAGCTGGCTGGAAGTCTTCATTTGTACGTCAGATGTGTGTTCTTTTCATACTTGGTCACTCATTTGGCTCTCGAGGTAGAAATAGGGGGTAAAGGGGCCCAGGAGCATGGTCTGGCCTGTTTTTCCTGGATGTTGGTAACATCAGCCTGACGAAGGTGGCTTAGTACTTAGGGAACTGTATCTAATTAGCCAATACAAGGTATCAAGCTCTACTTCCTTCAACTGTAGAATCACCGACTACTTTTGTTTTAAGGCTTTACTTCTCTTTTTGTGTCATTTTGTGTGAAATATTTTCTCGAAGTGTCTTAATATGCACTATTAGATTGTATGGAGATGTTTTGATCCTCATCCACTGATATTCAAACATGAAGATGGTTGCTCTGTTAAGATAGACTATCATAATCAATCTAATATCTACAATCTGTCCCATCCTGTACCAGAAATCTTTTTCATTTTCTAGTCTATAAAATACATTAAAAAACAATTGGGTCACTTTAATGCTGAACTTACCTTTTAATCACTTTCTAATGGCCGTGCTATCGCTTGTACACGTTAATACAGGGGGGAAATGAAAACAAATTGCTTTGTTGCTCACAAACTCAACTGCCCTGTGCAGATTCGATGTTTTCTCGTGTTATCTGGAGAAAGTTTAAATGTAATGAAATGTTAGTTGAATGAGAGTGTATGCAGCTTCCCTGCAGTGGGATATGAAAACGCAAATTAGGATGCATTAGGGATACTTCATAGAAAGGTTTTTTTTTGTTATGCTTAAATCCATGGCATTATTCTTTTATAATTACTTTCTGATTAACTGTTTATCGATCTATATTTTTAAGTGTTTTTAAGAAATAAACCTCGTATTCGTTTCTTACAAAGAAAAACCATATTATTGTTTCTATGCAAACCCCACACCTTTTCCCTGGGTCGCTCAATAAAATTTTAGCGCTCAAAATTACCAGTCCTTCCCAAATGCCAGAAGGTCCCGATTTATCATTCCCGTGCGCAAAAAATTATTCAAGGTTATAGGCGGTTTTATTTTTAAACACTGATTCAGCATCAATAAAATGATTTATAGAATATGAAAATTTCTGTTCCAAAGTATAGATGATAACGCAATTTTTTAGGAGAGTTCATCAACAACACAACATAATCACTTGTCACGAGAATATAAATCCACCACTCACATAACATAACGACGCGCGCAAGAATTTTGGGATTGGGGGTAATCAACGCAAACTTCTAAGGTGCGTATCTATCATGTATCAACTAATATCGTTTTTGTTCACGACAAAGGGCTGTTGTACTGGAAATAACATTATTGAATATTAACAGGTGCGTAATATTTGAAACTATTCGTAAAATATATAAGCAGAATTTGAAGGTCAGAAAATAAACAATTGCAGTTCGTTTTAAGTAAATGAATGAAATAGTCTACCCCCCCAAAAAAACAATTATTTTGTATATAGAACCCCAATTATGGGGAATGTCATGCTCTTAGACCTTTCCAGTAAGTAATAAACCTATTTCAGGCAGAAAATGTCCCACTAATGCCTTATTCCCATCTCAGACTGGTCATTTTTGTAGGCTTTACTAACAGTAACCTCCCCCCCCCGCCCAAACCCCCCCCCCCCCCCCACTTTTTTAAATACATCGAGTGGTTATTGCCGCACTTTATGGTGATGTGTGTTGACATTGTGATAGCTAATTTTCCCTCACAATCTACATATTTTCACAAAAACATCCTGTCCATGAATACTGTGTTGTAAAAGTTAAAGGGATACCTTGTCCCAAAAAGATCACATTCAACAAAGATACAACAGCCTGCATTTTTGACCTCTCCTTAGCTTTAGCTCCGGGGATTTAGGAAATTAACTGTGGGGTACTTGGGGGTCACTCCATAATTTAATAATTCACCTTAGCTGAGTGACACTTTGGAATAACCCATAAGTTTTGTTCAAAGTGGATGGGGGGGGGGTGTCAGAAAGTCTAAAACCTCATCTTAAACAAATGTATAAAAGTATATTAAAAGCACATCCAATTTATGAATCATCTAAACCAGGACCAAGCCATGATTTCCAGAAATTAAGCTTCTTCCTGGGGATGTCTAGTCAAGTTGTGCACGTTTGGTAAATGGTAGCAGATTGGGGGATAACATTTTGATACAAATCATTCTCTTAAATTAGACCACGTGAGATTATACTGTGTAAATTCTTCTTGTATATACCAGTGGGGTCTTTTTTTATATGTGGTTTCAATTGTCGATTCTGTGATGTAGTCCCCCTCGTGATATTCTACTACTCTTCCCCCTTGTCAATCTGGTTTTTACTTCTAATACCTGTTAGTTTTTCATTTCTTTTAATGTTCCATTTTCCCACTTGGATAGAAGTTGCCCTATATTTTTCCTTTTTTGGTCAGAGACCACCTGCACGGAGTTGAATAGAGTCCATGTCAACCCCAAACCGATTCAGCAGCCGTGCTCCATGATACGTCACTGCACGGTTGAATGTTTACCCTCTCGGGTATGGACCTAACCAAGGAAGTTGCCTGTGAGTGAAACAACTATAGTGGAACGTATACAAAGTCTCTTCCTTGATCTCAAGACATAGAAAAAGGACATGAACCAAAAAGGGCTTACACAAGGTTTGTGTGTCACTGTGCTGGTTTTTGTGTATTAGAAGGGACAGTTTTGTCGATACCATGCCATGTGTATCCTGGCCACATTCATCGGACTTGGAACCGACGTTCCATGGGACCTATGTCTGTGTCCAGGTGGTGAGTGGGGTTGCCCGTTAATGCGATGTGGGAGAGTCTAAGGGGGCGCTTGCAGCATTGCAGGGTTTGGCAAATTGTGGGGACCAGCAGCACTGGCTGGGCCAAGTATAGAGGTGGGGGGAAAGTGGACAGGAAGGTAGTTTTGTTAAGGTTACTAGGTGAGATGGGCCGGAAGGGTAGGATTGCTCTTCCCAGATTGCCATCTCCAACAGATTTGCCACCTTAGGTTGGATGAAAGTGGAGGAATGAAAGCTTGGAATTGCAATGTATGGAGGGGGCTAGTCCCTTGGACACCCAGGAGACTGCCATCTCTGATACCAAGGGAGGAGGAACTTAGGATCAGGAATGCTAGGCAGGTGATAGTGGTAGGGAATTCCATTATAAGGAAGGTCGATAGGAAATGCCAAGATCCTAATGCCCGAACTGTGTGTTTTTGCCTGCCCTGGTACTCGGTTCCCGGCAGTTGGTGATCTGTAGACGATTTAGGTGGAGACCGGGTGTGACCCGCGGTCCCTTGGTTCACCTTGGTACCATAGAGCAAGTTCGAGGAGGAGGTGAGATCTTAAACATGATTTCCGATAGCTAGGGGCCAAGTTAACAAGCAACGACCTTCAGGGTAGTGTTTTTCAGAATACTACCGAGGCAGCCACATGCTAGCCAGTGAGACAGCGGGAACGTAGGAGCACTATGTGTGGCTAAGATGTGGTGTAAGTCAGAAGGGTTTTGGTTTTCGAAGAACTGCTGGGCAGACTTTGCTGTTAGCTTACAGGCTCTTTAGTAGGCATGGTTGTACCCTCACTAATGAACTAGCGGTGCCGCTGTTTTAGGGGAGAAAATGGCTATATGGTTGGAGGGATTTAACTAGGTTGGGGGGGGGGGAGGGTATTGTAGTCCACTGGGATAGATAGCCCCGGAGGAAAGCAGGTGTAGATAGGCCAGTGTGGGTAGAAACGGGTGGGCTAGCATAGGGGATAGGGAGGCCTCGTTATTAAAAGTGTAAATGATAATACCAGGATCATCCTCTACATGTTGTATGTTTGCAATGTAGAGCGCCCTGGTTGACAAATTGGGCGAATTGGAAATTATTGCGTTGAAGAAAGGTATGATGTAATAGTTAATAGCAGAAAACGGGTTAACAGTTCTCACGACTGGGCCTGTAAATTTTAGAAGATAAAAAAAAAATGGAAAGGGGAGGACATGTATGTGTTTATGTTAAAAAAGATTGAAGTCCAGATTTAAAAGTACGAATAACTGATGTTAAAGTTGGAGCAATATGGTTGAATTAGGCACATGAAAGGGATACTTTCATTGTTGGTGACATGAATAGTGTCGTTTGGACTATTTTATCTACCACAGAATCCATGACCCTATTTGCGCCATTCTAGTCCTTATGGCATATATACGATTTAGCAGCGTGCGTGCCAATCATCCCGAATTTAATTTATCAAATGGGTTATTCTAACACTGTAATTTGGGTATAAAACAACCTGACACAGGCTTAATCACCCTCAAAAATCCAGTTTAACCTCTACATTAGTGAAATTTGATACATATCGAGAATTTCTGGGTTTTCAGAACTCAATACTTGTGGGAACCCTTGTATTGAATATTCTAGTAATGTAATCTTTTTTCAAAGCTTGTGGACTTGTACACTTCCCCCAACAGACCGTTTTCCAGTCCTCTGCAAGTTAATATTGATATTTAGGCAAAACAGTAAATAAGCATTTTTCTTTTCAGAACTTACACTCCCATTACTTTATGGGAATATTTCAAACTTCAGCAGAGATTTTTTAAATGAACTGTCGCTGAACTAAAGAAACATCCTATGTTGTTATAAGCGATAAATATCTTATCAGAAGTGGGATTGACCACAGGACGGATCTGAGGGCAGTGCACAGTTAAGTAAGATGGACCACAATACACCTTATAAATTAATTTAATTACAGACCCTTATTGAGGTTTCTCTTTGTTGGTTCGGTTTTGCCATTGTCTGACACCTCATACCTGGCCTGGTATGCAGAAGTCTGCAACCATTGCAAGAGTATACACCAATGCAGAATATAAATAACTAACCTACAACCCATAGGGGGGGTGTTTCGTTAATGTTAAGACTCAGAGATACCTTTGTCATCACAATCTCACAACAGCATATATGTATCATATCAATCACATGTCCTTGCTGTTCATTAAAGTTATGTCCACCCCTTCGATAAACTTTTGAGATAATGTACTGCGCCTCCCCCAGCCCCAACACAGCATTCTATATTCACAGAAATGCCCGATCTTTACGTACCACATGGCCTCTATCCTCGCCGCACTCCCCGGCCCTCTGCTTTGCACAAAAGGCACACAGAAGAGGCAGAGCAATCACGGCTCGCTGCCGTGAGTTCAGACTCGGCGAAGGAGAGAGGCATGGTCATAAAGATCGGGGCACGTTCGTGAATAATAAATGCTGGTTGGGGCTGGGGGAGGGGAGGCAGTACATTATATAAAAGGGTTTGAAGCTAGGGAGGGAGACAAAATAGGAGGGGGAGAATGTCTGCAGTGCGCATGGCCAAATTCTTCTCCCGGAGGGAGACAGGATGCAAGTCCTATATGGACTCTGGCATCCTGGTGGGTTTTTTGGGGAAAAAAAACCCCCCCCTTACAGAGAACCATATTGGAGCTGGGATGTGAGGTAAGGATTTTTAACACCTACTAGTGGGGCCAGTGGTGGGTGTTACATTTATAGTTTTAGGGGATGGACATGTCCTTTCAATTAAATCCCTATTGCTATTACCCTTCCATGCAATCTCAACATTATTTTAACAGTTATAAATACATTATTGTAAAAACTATAACTTAAAACTGATAGTGTTTGATATTCTGGAAAATGAAGAATATAAAAGCTGAGATTATGTTCTTTATTTTAACCCGGACAACCCCACAATCGCTGTGATGATGTCCCTGCGGGGATTGGTGATTTTAAGTTATAGCTTTGTAATTTCCTCCTCCCAGGGTGTGCAGGCATTTCTGCCGTTGCAAATACCAATGTGTATAGAATGTTTGACATTAATTCCCCCCCCTGGTATAATGTTTTTTGGTGACCTGTTTTTTCAAGAAGGTTTGGTTGTTTTTTTTTCTAGATTTAGCTCAGATCAATTTCCAATAGAAATCTGGGTAAGGTCCTTATTACCTTGGTCAGTGATTGAGGGTTCACTCTAAGACCATTGTCCTGAGAATCCCCCTTGTGGAGACTGGTATAACCAAGTGTAAGATCCTTTTCTGTTGGGATCTCAGTTTGCCAGGGTGTTGCAAGCCTTATTTTCCTGGGGTTTCATTGCTAATTGCATGGGTTGATTATTTAAAGAGGTAAGCAAATGGGTTTTTCGTTGGAAACGGGTCCTGCACACCTTGAAAAAAACCCTCAACTTACCCCCAGAACTTGTAAATAGTTGGACCATTCCATATACATGCAAGACAGGGCATTGTTGGGACCATCTGGGGCCTGCAGGGTGGAGTTGGTGAGTCTGGAATTTAAGCAGGGAATGTGAACGCTCTGTAACGCCTTATGAAATTTTGAACTGTATTCTCTCCATGATTCCACAGTTTATGCATGGTCCTTACTATCTGTAGCCCAGTACGATCTTCTCTACCTGTCTCAGTTTCCAGTTCTTTGTCCCATTTTGGTGAGATTAGAAGAATGTCAGTATTTTAGACATGGCAGTGGATAAATTTTTTATAGCATTCTGAGAGACTCAGGTTCTCTAAAGAGCCCCATGCTGAGATGCCATTTTTAAAAAATAATGTAGTAGTGTGTGGTGGAGGGCCCCTGGGACCCCAAAGCTCACTGACAAGTATACTCACCTTTCCCGCCGCTCCCTCTTCTAGGTCCAGTACCGTACCTTTTAACCCAGGGGAGGACTTGAACCTTCTAGTCCTAACCCCTGGGATCGCGTAACCTTGCAGCATAGCCTTCGCACGCTGCTCCGGACTCTGCCCCCTCCTCCCGTCAGCGATGATGCCAATAGGAAGGCATGCTCCTGCACGAGCGTGCTTTCCTATTGGCCTCATTGCGCAAGGATATGATGGGGCGGAGCCTACCAGAGCAGCGTTTAAGTACTATTTGCTTCAGTTACGCAAACCCAGTGGTGAGGAACTACGTTCAGGTCCTCACCCTGGTTTAAAGGTGCTGACCAGAAGAGGATCCGCGTACCTATTTTTACCTGAAAAAATAGTAAAAGTATTGACTCGAGTATAAACCGATGGTCAGAATATATGTCCACCACTGACTTCTGATTCTATATTGTTTTTTGGGAGGCTTTAGTTGGGCCTTTTAAATGGACAGGCAAATTCCCATACAGTAGTCCCATACAGTAATAGCCATCCAGTTATGTCTATTACTGTATGAATATTCTCTGCTGTCTGATTCTATAGCCACTTTCCAGATGTTCTAAACTACACCTCCTCACATGCTTTAGTAGCGGGATTGTAGTTTCCAAACTAATCTGCACCCTCACCCTTCCAATGGATTACTTGTAAGTCCTGAGTCAGCAGTTACCAGACGCCCGGCTGCAATAGGTTTTTGTGGTTGACTCATCTTCTGCGAATCATCACTGTTTAAATCCATTCCATAGTCTCATTGACTTTAAAGGAGAACTGTGGTCTAGATCAAATACACTAATAAAAACAAGTCCAATATCCTACCTTTAAGATGAACTATTCAGCCCTGATCATCAATCATCATGCTAGGATTTCTAAGGGGGCGTTTTGAAAAGCAAAGGGGTCGGGATACCTTAAAATGGAGAACTTTCCCATGATCCTCCCACCGCTGCCGGCGACACACTCTGCCACTTGGCGTGTTCACTAACTTCCCCATACATACATACAAATTTATTATTTTTTATTATAAAAATTTACATGTATCTTCCTTCAATTCATGCCATAATAAAAAAACGAAAATTACATTTTTATTTATGACCATGCAGTTCATGTCCATTGCTACATGAACTGGGTTTTTGGTTTATCAGGTATTGTTTTAGGGGATTTTTTTTAATGCTTTTTGAATTTGTGGTATTTTGGTGGGATGTTATACCCACAACTATTTATTATTATTATCTTATTCTTTATGAGTGGTAGATAACTGGATTTAGCTGGATTGTTCTATTGTCAACAGTGTAGTGGTTTTAAATAGGGTGTTGTTTATGGCATGGATGTATCATACACCACAATTATTATTTAATTACTAGATTAATTAATGTGTAATCTATTTTCTTTCTTCTGCTTTTTGGATATGGCAAATGTGTTGTTAGAGGGTGGCCACACTTCTGTCAAAAAAATCTTACCCACATGTAAGTTACATCCCCTTTCCAATGGGATTTACAAGATTCCAGTATGGTTGCAAACAAACCGGAACAATATTAAGATTAGATGCCATGGCATAGCGTATTTTTACGAGGCATAAAGAAAATCAAGTTTTAGAATGTGTTCAGGACACTTTTTTCGAAGACTGTATGGTTATGAAGGGTCCTTGCGGATTTTAAGCCAAACGCTGTACCTACTTTTTTGCTCTATCTCGATAAATCCCCATCTTTGCATCAACCTTTAGGCACATCTATCTGCTAAAAGAAGAATTGAACTATAACAAACAAACATCAAAATAGAAATATTCCTACGTAGTATGCAACAGCTGTACTCAGGGGTGCCCCTACCATGGAACAAAAGCAAACTGAAACATTTGCTCAGGGCTCCTCCTGCGGAACACTTAAGATTAGATTAGATTAGATAAGATCGTTTATTGTCCGCTGAGCACTTCAAACAATGACGTCAGTGAAATTAATAAATTATTAAATACATAGCTGGTACAGAACAAGATCTAAAACGCAAAATTTCAAAAACCAGCATTAACAATAATAGCCGAGGATAGAAGCGCAGCTGAAACGTTCATTTCTACATAAGATATTTCGCTAACGGCTCCCTATGGAAGCTGACAAACAATTGGAATTTGGGATAAAAGACATTCGAATATTCTTTATCCTTTTAAACATTGATTCCTGTACAGATCATTAATAGCTGGTACTTGATACCCAAAATTAGCTGTGCTTGACTACCTACTTTTTCTTACTTTCTGTATTCTTTTTTTTCCTCTTGTTGGAGTTCCCAACCAGGCCAGGAAATTGTTACAAGAGTAGCTCTCCACTGTACTAACGATAAAAAATGTGCTAAACTTTTTATCGTAGTATTCGTGCCCTACATGAAGCAAACTAAACATTTGCTCAGGGCTCCACTCCTGCGGAACCCTTACAAGGCGTGATTAAAAAAATAACTGCATTTCAGCACCGTTCCACCACCAATCATGTTTTAAGTCAACCCTCCAGTCCACACCATCAGTGTTAGTCGCCCACAAACCGCACCAAACCACCTCCACCATCCACAGTTATGTTACCAGTGAATTAACCGAGATATTGTACGAAAGAACTAAATAAGGTAATATTATAATCTCCTGGACCGATAAAATACATCCGCGGGTACTTAAGGAGCTATTCAGTTTTATCTAGGCCATTGTTTCTTATTTTTGCTGATTCCCTCCGTCCGTGGTGTGCCTCTGATTGGAAAAGCTGATGTTATTCCAATATTCAAAAAAAGGGTAGTCGTTCACATCCGGGTATTACAAAGGCCTGTAATTTAACTTCGTGGTGGGAAGATTCCTGGAAAGTTTAATAAGGGAACTGGTTCTAGAGATTTTTCATCAAGGACTGACATTATATAGTAACCAGCATGGATTTAGGAGGAATAGAATCTTGTGCCAACTAACTTGCCTTGGCTTTTATGAGTAGAAATTTTATACTCTGGTATAAGCAGTAGATGTATTTTACTTGATTTTGCAAAGGCGTTTTGATACAGTCCCCCATAGGCGACTAATAATAAGCTAAGGTCTGTTGGTCTGGGGATCCATTTGTTTACATGGATAGAAAATTGGTTTAAGAAGAGGATGCAGAGAGAGTTGTTAACTGGGGCTTCCATCATTATGGAACTAAGTGCTAAGTGGGGGGGGCCACAGGGTTCTGTGTTGGGGCCGCTTCTATTTCATCTATTTTTATAATGATTGGAAGTGGGTATTTTCAGCAGTTTCTGTGTTTGCCTGAATGACACAAAACTTTGTCGACCATTTAAAAACTTCCAAGGATGGTGCAATCGTTGCAAAGGGATCTAGATAGATTATCACTTTGTCTTGCTAAGTGGCCAGTGAAATTCAATGTTATAAATGTAAGGTGATGCATTTTGACTTAAAAATACTTGTGCTCTTAGACTATAATTGGCTCTGTGTTAAGTGAATCCCTGTTGGAAAGGGATGCTTGGTCAGTGTTTGGTGGATAACAAACTTAAAGGTAGCACGCAGTGCGCAGGCGGCAACAGCCAGAGCCAGCATGGTATTGTACTTGGTATAAAAGCGGGTATGGTTCAAGGGAGGAAAATGTAATTCTCCTTCTTTACAAAGCATTGGTAAGGCCTAATTTGGAATATGCAGTGCAATTTTGGAACCTGTGTACAAAAATTACACTTTGAAATGGAAAGGGGTTCAGAGAAGGGCAACTAAATTAATAGGGATTGGGGGAGCTTGAATATGAAGAGAGACTGTAAAAGTTACAATTTGTAAGCTGTAGAAAGGGCGCTTGCCGTGGGGAATCTTATTACTCTGTTATAAATACATTAACGGGCCATACAATAACTATCTGGGGCATTTTCACCCATATAATCATGTCAGATGACACGGAACCCTTAGACTTGAAGAACAAAGGTTTAGGCTTCAAGCTCGGAAGGGGGGTTTTTCACTGTAGAGAACTGTAAAGCTAATGGAACTGTCTTCCAGTGGACGTTGTAATGGCAGGTTTCATTGGTCAGTTTCCAAAAAAAGCTGATGAGTTTCTGTCAAACAAGGAATGGTTTCCAAGTTACTGGTATTGATACATAAAGTAGAGTTGATCCAGGGAAATTTCCGATTGCCCACTTGTAGTCAGGAAGGAATTTTTTCCCCCTTCATAAATTTTGTGGTGGGTTTTTTTTGCCTTCCTCTGTGATCAACAGTTGGCAGGAAATAGGATATTGGCTAGATGGGTTGGACTGGATGGACGTATGTCTTTATTACCGTCAATACTATAACTATATTAATCTATACTATACTACTATACTATACGATACAAAACACTTTTTCATACAATACTATCTAATACTATAACAAACACTTCATACATGATCCACCCGTTGTCGATAGGCGGTATGTAAAAGTTGTTTCAGGAGCTCAAAACCCCTTGGAACAACCCCCGTTCTGTACTAACTTCTCTGCCTCCGACATCAGGCACAGTACTTATAGTTAGAATAATTGGCAAAACTTGCTAACAAACACACCCGTATTATATAGCATTAGCCAACCCCAAAGAAGTATAAGTACCATTCCACAGACCTCTATTTTTTTTAAGTTAATTGGTGTGCATAGTTTAGGGAGTGTCAGATGTTAGATGACACTATAGAAGAAGACATGAGGGGGATACAACAAGATCATACTTACCCGATCTACTTTTTTCCACGCCAATAAAGACTGCCTGAAAAAAAATATTTTGCTAATCATGAGATGGTTTCAGAACCAGCATATCTACGTCACCTGAGGTAAATTGCACACTAATTGATACTATTTTGGACATTTCTGTTCCCAGAAACGGAAGTATCATCCTTTAATCCAGACAAATTTCCTTTTTTTGACAATAGTGAAGATGAACGATGTGAGAACGTCAAGGATGCCTGTTGAAGAAGACAAATTTATTGTGTTTGAGATGAAAACTTGACCTCATGTTTTTTAACTTATACACAGTTTAAAAAGGAAACGATGGGGGGGAGGGTGCAATGCTTGTGCTGAACTAATCATTTAGAAGGACATAAAGCATATAAATTGGGACCAGTTTGTCCCCCAACCATCTAAGAATCTCACAACCTTTAATATCCTTATTTCTGCATCGGTTTCTATTAAGTGCATCCTGTTGTACATAAATGTAACAAGTCTGTTAGGTGTGGCTTGCATATGAGAAAATATGTTTTACAAATACCAGCGTACTTCCTCTTTCCTTCATTGAAACGCCATTGGCAAAACTAAAAGGAAATAGTAAGAAAAGAAAATTCGAGGAAAGCCTGTAGTGTTGGCACGTGATGGGGAGTTTTGACTCACCTGGATACTCAGCAAAATATTGTATTACGTCACCAGTAATCCAGATCGAAGGTGAGTATATTTACCTGCGCGCTGTCCAACCGCAGCTCAGTTTGAATTGCGACCGCTTCCTGGTTTAGTATTTACTATACGCGCATTATCCTTGCATGAGTGCTATAGTGTACTAACCAGGAGTGATCAGGTACCCTGTCAACTATCCTCAGTTGAATCGTGCGTGGGTAAATATACTCCCTACGATTGCTGTGAATGATTGAAGACAAAGGTCAGGAATAAGGCCCTTTTACCTCCCGGTCTTTCAATCACTACCTTTAAAGGAATAGAGTAATCAGTACAATCACATACTTATTCAAACCGGAGCACATCCAATGGATTTCGCTGCATTGGGCCGGAAACGCGTAGGAACACGGACCTACAGTAACGTTCATAACGCATTTTAATCCATTGGAAGTTCCCGGTTTGAATAAGTCTATTTATATAAATAAGGCAATTGCAATAAAAAATGTTTTCGCTCACTCATTTTGTGTATCCATTTTATAATGTATTTCCAAAAAATATTAAAGTTACACTAGCACTCAGTCCCTAACTTTTCATCGATGGGTGCTTCTAAGGATGCAGATGCCCTCAAGCTGCTGTAAATGCTTCACATAAAAGAATTTGATCCACACTCACTGGTCATTCATTCATCAGAATGAAGGGGCCCTGTAGCTGCTCCGAACTTTTAATAACAAAATTGCAAAATGAATAGTGAGGTGTCTCGGATCAATTCTATAATGTGACTACATTTATATTATTGAAACATTTGGTGTGGATACTAAAGGTTTGTACACAAATTTGATTGCTCCGATAAGATTGTAATGCTCACACACACACCATTTCTGACACACCCACACCATACACTAATCAGACATGCACACATGACAATTCACACCTGCATATGCATGCACACCCACCATTCTGGACACACACGAACCATACACTAATCAGACATGCACACATGACAATTCACACATGGCAGATAATTACCACACACCATTCTGACCCACACACACCATACACTAATCAGACATCACCATGACCATTCACACATGCAGATGCATTCACACACACAACACACCTTCTGAACCACACACACCACACATACCTACTCAGCCATGCACACATGACAATTCACACATGCAGATGCCTTCACACACACACCCTCTGACACACACACAACTCACACCCCATACCTAAACAGACATGCACCCATGACATTCATCACACATGCATATGCATTCAACAATCACACCATTCTGACACACACACTAAACATACACTAAATCATACATGCACACATGACAATTCACACATGAGATGCGTCACACACACACAAGCCATTCTGACACACACACTATACACTAATCAGACATGCACACATTATTCAAACTCTCGATATATAACATATCTTAGAGTTAGTGCCCAAGACACACTGCTCCCTTTCCTGGCACAGTATCAATCATACTGGACTGCATAATAGTTACACTTAATGCCTACAATTCTAGGCTTACCCTTAAGACTCTTTATATCCTTTATTAGACACACACTTCTTATCACATCCATATCAGCATAAACCCCATTTTGCACACACCATACACTATCAGCACATGCACACATGACAATTCCACACCCACACACACCACTTCTTCTTTCTTGCCTATTTACTGTTTAATTTTAAGCCGCTACTATATGCACAGATTCGGAGAAACTGCTAGCATACAGAACTCTCTCTCCAACTGATGGCCGGCATACGAAGAAAGCACACGCTCCTCCTTTTGAATGCGCAACCCCGCTTTAGTAGGCGCTGGCCAGTTCTCCTACAAGGTGCCCCTCTTGATAAAGCGCACCTCTCGTACGCCCCTTTCTTCGTCTGAGCGGCCATAAGGACGATTAGATGAATGTCACTGATTTGGTCGCATTCCATCTGGGAATGTAGTTTTTATTTTAATAATCGATGTATGCACGAACAAGATTGCGGCCCCCTGAAGAGGTGTTTATTTTTCATGATTTGAAGGAATAGGAATCTGTTTTTAAGTACTCGGATGGCAGTAAATACATTTCAGGGGGTTATATGGCAACTGAGGATAGTTGGTATACTTATCCTTTAACAACATGAGCTTTGTAATCTCTCGAGGAGTCATGTCTACCATTCACATGCAGGGGAGTTTCTTGCCTATGTAGTTGACATTGTACTCAGGGACATTTGCTGATGGCATTTCCTTGGCGTTATTTGACTGCTCCCTGTTCTTGGCTTGCTGCTGCTGCTCCTTTCTCCTCGTTCCTCGCCTCCAAGCACTTTGGTGTGCCTTGTCATCATTTCTTGAAGGGTTTGATGTTATTCCCAGTTTGTTTGATAGCTTACATCTAGCTTGCCAGCTGCCTCTGCCTCTCTCCCCTGGTTTACGGATACCTTCCTTTGTAAAATCCATACGCTGCTCGCTCCCTCTACTAGATGCGCCGGCAGACGTCACTATCTGTGCTGGGCAGGGAACGTCCAGCCAGTGCTCGATACAGACAGCCATGGAGCGATCGAGCAGCGTCCGGATTTTCCAAAGTACTCTGGTGACTGACTCCGAGTATAAACCCAGGTCGTATTTTGAGGCGATTTTTTCAGCCTGAAAAACCTTGGTTTATACTCAAGTATATACAGTAATATAAAGGCAAATCTCTCAGAGGGAGTGTTTTGAATAGTTAACATGCAATGTTCTTAAATTTGTTAGGGCAGTGCTAGCAATTAACTTACTAACCAAGTATAATTGCCTTATTCCAAGTAACTCACCTCCTCATAGAGATGTTCAAACCGGCAAGTTTTGTTTTGTTTTCAGATTTAATGAAAAATTAGAAAACAGACCCAATAAAGTTAATGGGAGGGAAAAAAAATAAAGTTGCTTGCACTTTCCCATAGTTGTTACTTTACTCTGTATTTATAATGTACAGGCGCGCGTTACCCAAGTGGGCGCTTTTATAAATAAATTATAGCATACATACTACCAGTTCAGATTGAATTAAGGCAAGTCACCTAAAAACGCCTTTGCTTAAAATGAGATAACCCACCCCCACCCCTCACTTTCGTGATAATCCTGCTTCGAAAGACGCTCCTGAACTTTTCTTTACTGACCCCCTTCCCTCACCATCTAGGTACCGCCCCTGCTCCGTCTGCCCCCACCGCCACTTTACAATCCCGTCAGGGATTGGGGCGTGATGTGACATTGCACCTTAACTGACAACCGTAACCAGAAAAGGGAGCAGCTGTCAGCAGTAGTGGGCATAGAAAGGAGCGGTGAGGGACCTGGTCAGGTAAGGCAAGAATCAGGAGCGTCTTTTAAATAAAACTTTGATTATTGCAAAAGTGGGTTTTGGGGTAACCTAACCTTTCAGAACTAAGTTTTTTTTAGTCGACTTGCCCTTTATTATAATATATAAAAAGGCAAATATTTAGTGTAAATGGCTCAGTGACTGGGAAATTGTCAGGGAAACCATACATTCACCACACATAAATAAACACAATTTTTTCTTTTACTTGCTATTTTTAGAGTTTCGATACATATAAGAGGTTACTTTTGCTCACCCTGCAAAGTAGCCTAGGTAGATCGGTAACGCCTCCGAACCCCTTGGATAGTAGCTCCATAGTTTTTTGAAAAATATTGAAAATTATCCAACATCCGAAGTTCTAATTGGTTTTTCCCGTAGTCCTAATCCCCAGGGAGAGGAAATGGTCTAGTCATTTCATTGTGTTAACCTTTTTTTTTTTCTATCAACATTCCCTACCTTACTATTGATGTGTTTTCTTTTCTGGGCCGGGGGAATTTGAGTACATATATGCTCCTAAAAAACCACAATGGTAGAATTTTGGTCATTTTTAACACTTGCTCCTCATTTGCGCAGTGCTTGAAATTCTGTGTTTTAGTTTTTTAATTCTTTGGTTTCATTGTTCAGTTTCCTAAATCTAGACCCGAAACCTATAACACTAGTCCTATGGAACATGCCTGGAGATATAATCCGGCAACAGTTACTGAGACGATGAAATCTCCTCGAGCTGTAGATCTTTGGAACTCATCTAAACAAACATTTAATATAATTGCTGTAAGTAAAAGGAAAACACATTGTATAGTATCTTTAAAATGTATTGTCCTGCTATGGTGTTATGTAACACATAATATCCGCAGAATAAGGAAAATTAAAGGGCCACATTTTCAAAGTGTCAGTTTTGTCAGTTTCACCACATCGGATAAACTAATTATGACATGGGATAAACTAATTATACATTTAATACTAGATACTATTTATGGATAACGGAGCTTCCTGGTTTATTCTCGATCCATGTTATTAAAAATGAATTGTATTTTGGTTTGCAAAGTAAAACCTGTTATCTTTTAACATAAGCAAAACTTCATAGGACCCTAGTATGTTATCTCGTATAACGTATAATGTAAGGCAGCCACCCACGACGAACATCCATTTTCAGCCTGTTACTCGCACGTGTTTCGGTGGGGGTCGTTTGTGATCCCCATGGGAAACATAACAATTTTCAATCACTCCCGTATCCCCCAAAAAAACAAATGGAAACAATAAAAGTTGTATTTTGGTATCATAGACCACTAGGGGGGGAAAGTTCTTACGTTCACTCCAGTACCATAGGAACAATGGTATATTGTCATCTGTGGTATCGATCCCGTTACCACAGGAAACAAAACGCATCCTCTGTTATCACTTACTCACTCACTCCGGTACCATCATGGACACAATAAAAGTCCTCTATAGTATCATTCTAGTACCACAGGGAAAAACAACATTTCAAGCTCTTGAATACTCCGTCCGACAGGGAGGGGGGAGTACGCTTTATGGTTCACTCGGTATCACGGGAACTCAAAAAAATTTAATCTCCTGGTATCACATTGCATCCATTGGAAAAATGTAAATGTCATCTCATTTACACTCATTTGCCCTTTGAAAAAATATCATCTCATGGTATCAACGCCATAAACGTAGAAAGATAAAATGTCATCTTGTGGTATTACTCCTGTACCACGGTGAATAAAAGTCATCCTATGGTATCAGTATCACTCCGTCAACCATGGGTGAAAATAAAAGTCATCCATGGTATCAGTATCATTCCGTACCACGGTGACCATAAAGCCTCCTTGGTATCAGTATCACCTCCGGTCACCACGCGTGAAATAAAGTCATCCTCTGGTAAAATCAGTATCACTCCTTTACATGGTAAAATAAAGTCATCCTATTGTACATCATAATTACTCCGTTACCACTGGTGAAAATAAAAAGTCATCCTATGGTTCATATCACTCCGGTACATGGGTGAAAATAAGTCATTCTATGGTATCAGATCACTCGGTACCACGGTGAAATAAAGTCATCCTATGGTATCAGTATCACCCGTACCACGATTGAAATAAGTCATCCTAAATGGTATCAGTATCACTGTCACTCGTTACCAGGGGGGTACATAAAAGTCATCCTATGGTATCAGTATTACTCCGGAACCACGGTGAAATAAAGTCATCCTAGGGTATCACGTATCACTCTGGTACCGCCACTGTGAAAATAAGTCATTCTATGGTTCATATCACTCCGGTACACGGGTGAAAATAAGTCATCCTATGGTTCATATCACTCCGGTACCCACGGGTGAAATAAAGTCATTCTAATGGTATCAGTATCACGTACTCCGGTTACCGCACTGGTGAAAATAAAAGTCTTCCCTATGGTATCAGTATTACTCCGGTACCACGGTGAAAATAAACAGTCATATCCTATGGGTTATAAGTTCACTTCACTTCACTCCGTTACCAAGGGTGAAAATAAATTCATCCCTATGGTATCATATCACTACTCCGGTACCACGGTGAAAATAAAGGCATTCCTCATGGTAGCAGTAATCACTCCGGTACCACGGGTGAAAATAAAGTCTTCTATGTATCAGTATCACTACTCCGTACCACTGGTGAAAATAAGTCATCCTATGGTATCGAGTATCATCCGGGACCACGGGTGAAAATAAAGTACCTCTAGGTATCTATCACTATCACTCCGGGACCACACGGTGAAAAAAAAAGTCCTTCTCTGGTATCAGTATCACTCCGACCACGGGTGAAAATACAGTCATCCTATGTATCAGTATCCTCCGGTACCACGGGTGAAAATAAAAAGTAATCCTCTGTACAAGTATCCCTCCGTAACCCCACGGGTGAAATAAAGTCATCCTAAGGTAAACAGGTATCCACTCCTGGTCCCCAGATGAAAATAAAGTCATACTATGGTATCAGTAGCACTCCGGTAACCACGGTAAAATAAAGTCATCAATTGTAGCATTACCACTAACCGGTACCACACGAGTGAAATAAAATTAATCTATGGTATCATATCACTCCGGTACCCCCACTGGTGAAAATAAAGTCATCCTTGTTATCAGTATTCTCGTTACCATGGGTAAAATAAAAAGTCACATCCTATGGTAAATCAGTAATCAACTTCCTTTACCATGGGTAAATAAAAAGTCTCCTAGGGTATAAGTATCCACTCCTTTACCAATGGGTGAAAATAAAGCAGTCATCTATGGTATCAGGACACGCCGGTACCCACGAGTGAACATAAAGTCATTCTATGGTCTCAGTATCACTCCCTCGGTCCAACGGGTGAAAATCAAAAGTCATCCTTGGTATCCAGTCAATCACTCCGGTACCCCCACGGTGAAAAATAAAGGTCATTCTATGGTATCATATCACTCCGGTACCACGGGTTGAAAATAAAGTCCTCCTATAGTAATCAGTATCACTCCGGTCACTCGACGTGTGAAATAAAGTCATTCTATGGTATCAGTATCACTCTCCGGTACGCCACGTGAAAGAATCATTCTATGGTAAGCATTATCACTCCGGTAACACGGTGAAAATAATCATCTATGGTATCAGAATCAACTTCCCGTACCACGGTGAAAATAAAAGTAATCCTATGGTATCAGTATCACTCCGTTATCACAGGTGAAAATAAAGGGCATCCTATGGTATCAGTATCACTCCGGATCACTCCAGTTTCCAACGAGTGAAAATAAAAAGTCATCCTATGGTATCAGTATTACTTCCGTACCATGGTTAACATAAAAAGTCATCCTATGGTATCAGCATCACTTCACTCCGTTACCACGGGTGAAAATAAATCATCCTATGGTATCAGTATCACTCCGTTACCATGGTACAAATAAAAAGTCCATCCTATGGTATCAGTATCGCCGGTCCCATGGTAAAATAAAAAGAGTCCTCCTAGGGTATCAGTAGCACTCGTTCCCACGGGTGCAAAATAAAAAGTCATCCAGTACAGAATAAACTCCGTTCCCACGGTGAAAATAAAGTCAATCCTTGGTATCAGTAGCACCTCCGGTACCACGGGTGAAAAAAGTCATCCCTATGGTATCAGTATCACTCCGGTTCCACCGGTTGAAAATAAAGTCATCCAATGTTATCAGTATCACTTTCCGGTTCCACGAGTGAATCTTAGTCTATCTGACAAGCTAGAGATAGCAAACCGTAGCTGAAGTGACGTGTTTATCCCGATACTGTGTGAGCGCGGGAAAGGAAAAGGGCTTGCTTGCCGGGGATCGGTCTGACCCCTAAAAAAGGTTTTGGTTCCTCAAATCGTATTTGCGAAGTTGGAGGACGCTGCTGGACCTGACTTCACCAACTATTGTTATTGGATCCAAGTTGCTCAGTTGAGCCACGGACCTGCCTTCGTCGGGGACCAGCGAGGAAGGACTGCTACACAACCCCCAACCACTACCAATACCGCGGTGCAGTCTAATCTGTCTATTTTTTCCACTCCACCTATTCTGATTATGTATGAATCACTGTGTGCCACATACGGACGTTTTGTTACACTAATCTACCTCTTTGCTGCTAGGATGAATATTTATTCCTTTGGATTAAGAGACACTGGCTATATATATTACCTTCAAAACTTTTTTATCTGCAGGATCCCCGCATATGGTTCTAGATATATCTTGTCAGAGATTTAGCAGTTTGATGTGGGATAACGTGCATAATATTTATTTCTGTTGCTAACGATCTGTGTTTATTATATTTATTGTGGCGGCCATCCCTATAGTTTGTCTATATGAGATTATCTTACATTTAATTTCCCACTTTTGACTTGTGATATTTTGGGGGATATTTTAATATTAACTATATTTTGTATATTGGGATGTATTTTTAGTGTGTGTCACTACCCAGTCCACTCCTTTTTTACTAGTTATTAGGCTGTACCCCTTTGGGTCCTCCTTTAGATCTGACGTAGGGGGCTCAGAGGTACTTGGTGTGGCTTGTGTCTACCCCGTACTTTCTTTGGGGTTGTTAGAAAATAAAAATCACCTATGGTATCGTATCACCCAGTACCACGGGTGCAAAATAAGTCTCCTGTGGTATCAGTACACTCTGGTACCCACGAGTGAAGAATAAAAAGTCTCCTAATGGTAATCAGTTCACTCCGGTACCACGAGTGAAAATACAAAGTCATCCTATGGTATCAGTATCACTCGTTCACTCCGGTACCACTACGGGTGAAAATAAAGTCATCCTATGTATCAGTAGCACTCCGGTACCCACTGGGTGAAAATAAAGTTCATGCCTATGGTATCAGTATCACTCCGGTACACGGGTGAAATACAAAGGTCATCCTATGGTATCAGTATCACTCCGGTACCAGGGTGAAAATAAAGTCCTTCGAATGGTATCAAGAATCACTCCGGTACCACAGTGCAAATAAAGTCATATTATGGTATCAGTGATCACTCCGTACCACGGTGAAATAAAGTCATCCTAGGTATCATTCATCACCCGGTACCACGGGTGAATAAAAAGTCAATCCTATGGTATCAGTATCACTCCATTACCACGGGTGAAATAAAGTCATCCTGGTGTATCAGTATCACTCCTGTCCCACGGGTGAAATACAGTCATCTTGTATCTGTATCACTCAACTACTCCGGTACCGCACGGTAAAAATCTCTCTCACAACAACAACGGAGAGGACGATTGCCTGTATATCAACATATTAACTATTTCCCTGTTATAACATTGTTATTGCCTGTATATCTCTGTATAAATTATTACCATATTATGTTATTAACATTGCCTGTATATCAACATATTAACTATTTCTCTGTTATAACATTGTCATTGCCTGTATATCACTGTATATACTATTTCCATATTATGTTATTAACATTGACTGTACATCAACATATTAACTATTTCTATGTTAAAACTTTAGCTGTATCTGTATATCAACATATGTTCTATTTCTAAGTTGTATCCTTGGCGTTGCCTGTATATTAATATATATATTAACTTTATATCGGTCTGGTAACTGTTGGTTGGATCATTATATATACATTTTCTTTGTTTTAACTATATCAGCATGTTAACTATTTGTATGGTGGCTATTCAACTTGTTGATTGTTTTTATAGAATGGTAGTGATACAGTTTTTACCGCATTATCTGGTTAACTCTTTCTGTATGATGTTTTTATCAGTTTGTTCTTTGCTGTTTTGTATCCGTTTTTTGCTAGTTGGTCGAGCTTTTTGGAGCTGTTATTAAATTGTTGTTATGGGTTTCACACTTTGTAGTAGTTTCTGTAGGTCGGGGGTCTGTGGTTGTGGGGGTTTGATTCTTTTGTCAGTTCTTTGGTTGCAGAGACTGGTGTTCCCCCTCGTCTGCTGGTGTTGGGTAAGTTTACTTCGGATGGTTATAGTGGGTTATAGTGTTTTGGAGTTAGTTCTTCCCAATAAGTATGTTTTGTTCAAAAGGGAGAGAAGAAGTTGGGTCAGTCTTGTTTCATAGGGGTGCTTTGGTACTTTTTCCCAAAGTTGTGGGCTCTGGATTGTGTGTGGAGGACGTTAAGTCTCCTCAACTTGGTGGCAGATATGCTATTACCTGACGTCTGTGTGTTTCAGATTGCACCGTGGTCGGCGGTCGTTAGTGCCTGTTACTACTTGATCGCGACTTCGAGTCATGTTTTCAGTGTGTGCCGAAGTGATTATGGTTTCCAGATCTGTGTATAGGGTTTTGAGAGCCACTTCCTGGTAATGCTTCTGTTGGTGGTGGCTCGCGGGTTGGGAGTGGACTTTGGAGTCCGGCGCCACTTGCGGAGAGGCATGGTGAGTGTGTTGGAAAGTACCCCACTAAGCTGGCGATTTTGTGCTCCTGTTGTTCCTCGGCTGGGGCCATGGTGTTTGGCGGTTCACAGGAGTATCAGGTAGAGGGATTTGTCATTTTTAAGTGTCCGCAGTTGGTTTGTTTGCTCTGGACCCGGAGCTGGTCTCAGCATGCGGCGCCATCTCTGTATTCTAGAGTCAGGCCACGCCCCCCAGATGTTTCCTTTATTAATACAAGGAGCTGAAGCAGTGCGGA
This sequence comes from Hymenochirus boettgeri, assembly GCA_019447015.1. Lineage (NCBI taxonomy): Eukaryota > Metazoa > Chordata > Amphibia > Anura > Pipidae > Hymenochirus > Hymenochirus boettgeri. The sequence goes on along the minus strand of CM033470.1, from coordinate 328,337,718 downwards.
TCTCCAGATGTAATTCTATTCATGTGCTGAGGTAATGACTTGGGGTTTGCCAATTGTGAAAATCTGATCAATGAAATCAGGCAGATTTATCACATGTTGGTCAATTTTTATGAATGTTTTGCTTATTAGGTCAGAAATATTGACATGGTTTAGGGACGAGAAGGCACAGTCTCAAAATAAAAAAAATTGAGCAGTTTTCCAAGTTTATTAAATTGAATGTGGGATCTTTCTGTCAGAACATACAGAGTTAGAACATAAGATGATTTTGTTCACCCTGCTGGTACTTCATTTAAAGAATGGCCTGATTATTTACGTTAATTAGAAATTTGTCCTAAACAATTTTAGACAAGCAGCTGGGGAAGTGTGGTGGACATGCGTGGTTTAAGGTTTCAACCTCGCACGGTTTTTGGCTGATTATGGCTTGGGCTGGTCTACTCCAAAATTAAGGTAGCCGGCATTATTGATATCATCAGCTAGGAAACTGCGGGTGATTTGGGAATTTTTTTATTTGTGGATATTGTTATATTTATACATGTCAGAAATGTTTAATAAATTGGGTATTTCTAAATAAATAAAACTGTAACTATTTGATCCAATAAAAAAATGTGCTTGGTTCCTATTTTGAGGCTATATGATTGGTCAAGGTGAGGATTTGGTAAGTGATATTATCATTAGGCCTGCAAAGGAACATGAAAGAACACAATTTCTGATAGGTATGCATACCCCAAGATAGACATCTCTGTTATAAAATGAAATGCCTTACTAATTCTAAATACATAAAGGATTGCAAAACAAGAGTTAACATACAAGTTTGTGAGCGAGAGAGCTATCATGTGCCTCCGTCTTCTGACGCGAGTCCCGGGTGCTGTGCCTTCTTCTCCCAAAATGAGATCCATACAGTCTGCGATTAACTTCCAAACATAGCACACCTATGGAGGTCAGCCGCCTCCGGAGTATGGGACACCAGCCCTCAAATCATGTGCTACATCAAACTGTATTGAAATAGCGTAAGTAGTCGTACAAACTTGCAAATACCACAAATGTGCACAAACAGCAAAAACTATACAAGGGAGAGACACAACCAGTCTGACTCGTTTCACGGGGAGACCACCGCTTAATCAGAGACCAGATGCAGAAGAGAGGAAATGTATTGCGCTTTTTTTTTTTTTTTTTGCTTTATTTCATACATTTAGGACGTCAGTTAAATTGTGAGGGTTTATTTGGTGTTGGAGAGGAATGCGTATCTGACTCTAAAAAAAATAATTTTAGAGCTAGCTGTACATTGGGGAGAACATTGTCTTTTGAAATCACAGCATTTACAAGGAAAGACTGCCACTCAAACCAGAGAAAAAAAAATCTGCGGCCCTTACTAAAAGTGTAGTTTCAATAAAGTTGTGCAGTAAGTTATAATGACCCTTTAAAGTTGGCTTACCCATAATAAAGTGCAAAATTGTGCCCAGGTAAATCTACCGCAACAAATCATGCCATCAGATTATAAACATAGTAGACTAGTAAATAAGTCATATCTGATTAGTTGTTGCAGATTAAGAATTATGGGGCAAAATGTGCACTCATGGAATAAAGGCCCGATAAGTGTGGTATTGTAGCCTCAGGTGTATTTAATAAAAAGTGAAGGTGGGATGGAGGATATGAGGATGGACGTATATAGTCATGGGAAAAAAATGCTAATAATCCTGAAATGGTTTACCCACAATCACGAATTGCTTATGAATATTGGAAGGAGAATTACCAGAGCCCCAATCGCGTTTGGTCTCTAGTTCAAAAACTTGGAAAGCAATACAGTCAATAAATAAAAATAATAAAAGAAGCTGAAGAAATAGAAAGAACAGCAATTTGTCTCTTTGAAGCCAAAAAAATTAATTACAGAGTTTAAGCCCATTAATGCACCACTTACAGAAACGAGTACAGCCAGAGCACCAGTTTGGCAGTGCACAGAAAAATCAAAGGTTAACGAATAGTGAGATTAACCTGCCTTTGCTAGGAACAGGCCCTTACAGAGAACACATAATCCTATAATTAAAATTAGTGTTGGGAGCCATGCATACCTTCTAAAGGACCCAGATTTTCTTCTACAAAGTGATTGAATTGACTTTTCATCCCATTATTCTACATTAAATCATTAATTTCCTTATTTGTGAAACCTAACATTACCAGTTCAGATGCTTAGGACATTTTCAAGCTCTTGCTGAAGTATTTCATTGGAACTTCAGATGTATGTGTTCTTTAATACTTGGTCAACCATCAGTTGGCTTGAGGTAGGAAATAGGGGGACAGGGGCAGGAGAGCAGTGTCTGGCATGTCCTGGATGTTGGTAACATCCAGCCTGCGACGGGGGCTTAGGACTTAGGAATTATCTAATTAGCAATAAAAGGATCACAGCTTACTTTCCTCAACTGTAGGAATCACAGAATACATTTGTTTTAAGGCTTTTACTTCTCTTTGTGTTCACAGATTGTCTGAAATATTTCTAGAAGTGTCTATAGGCACTATAGATGTATGGAGATGTTTTGATCTCATCACTGTAAGGGATTCAAACATTGAAAGATGTTGACTCGTTAAGATAGACTATCAATATATCTAATATCTACCCAACTGTCCAGCCTGTACCAGAAAGTTTTCATTTTCTAGTCTCTACAAATACAATTAAAAAAAATTGGGCACTTTATGCGGAACGTTACCTTTTAATCAATTATACATGGCCGTGCTCATCGCTTGTACACGTTAATACAGGGAAATGAAAAAAACAAATCTGCTTGTGAATAACTCAACTGCACGTGCAGAATTCGATGTTTCTCGTGTATATTGTAGAGTTTAATGTAATGAAATGTTAGTTTTAATGAGATTGATGCAGCTTCCTGCAGTGGATATGAAACGGCAAATTTAGGGATGCATTAGGGATACTTCATAGAAGGTTTTTGTTATGCTTTATCCATTGGCATTATTCTTTTATTATTACTTTATGAGTAAATGTTTATCGATCTATAGGTTTTAAGGTTGAATGAAATAAAACCTCGTATTCGTTCTTACAAACAGAAAAACCATATTATTGTTATATGCAGAACACCAAACCTTTTCCTGGGTCAGCTCAATAAAATTTTAAGCGCTCAAAATTACCGTCCTTCCCAAATGGCACAGAACGGGCACGATTTACATCGTGCTGCCAAAATGTTTCAGGTTATAGCGGTTTTAGTTTTAAACACTGATTAAGCCAATAAATGATTTATAGAATAGGAAAAAATTCTGTGCCAACGTCATAGTGATAACGCAAATGTTTTAGGAGAGTTTCATTCAAACAAGCACAAATCAAATCACTGTCACGAGAAAATAATCCAAACACTCCCGTAACATAAACTTACTGCAGAGCAAGAGAATTTTGGATTTGGGGGTAATCAACGAAAAAATTCTAATGTGCGTATCTATAATGGATCACTAATATCGTTTGTAACGACAAAGGGCTTTGTAATGGAAAATAACATTATTAATATTTAACAGGGGCTGGTTAATATTTGAAACTTTATTGTAAAAATAGTATAAAGCAGAATTTTGAAGGTACAGAAATCAAAATTGCAGTTCGGTTTTAAGTAAATGAATGAAAATAGTCTACCCCCCCCAAAAACAATTATTTGTATATAGAACCCATTATGGGGAATGTAATGTCTTAGACCTTCCAGTAAGTAATAGAACCTATTTCCAGGCTAGAAGGTGACCACTAATGCATTATTCCCATCTCAGACATGGTCATTTTTTGTAGGCTTAATTAACATTAACCTCCCCCCCCCCAACCACCACCCCCCCTTTTTAAATACAATCGAGAACTGGTTATTGCCGCAAGGTTATGGTGATGTGGTTGACATGGTGATTAGCTAATTTTTCCCTCACATATATGCATATTTTCACAAAACATATGTCATGAAATACGGTGTTAGTAAAAAGATTTAAAGGGATACATGTCCCAACAAATATCACATTCACAAAGATACAACAGCCTGCATTTGAACCTCTCCCTTAGGCTTTAGCTGCATGGGGATTTTAGGAAAATTAACCTGGGGTACTTGGGGGTTCCGCCTCCATAATTTAATAATTCACCTTGCTGAGTGACAATTTGGAATAAACCATAGTTGCAAAAGTGGATGGGGGGGGGGCTGTCAGAAGTCTAAACCACCATCTTAACAGAATGATAAAAAGTATATAAAAGCACAATCCAATGTAGGAATCATCTAAACAGGACACAAGGCCAATTGATTTCCAGAAATTAAGGCTTTCCTGGGGGATTGCTAATCATTTGTGCATTCTTTGGTAAATGGTTAGGGATTGGAGGGATAACATGATAACAAATCATTCCTCTTAGAAAATAGAAACCCACTTGAGATTCGACTGTGTAAATTCATTCGTGTAGATACAGTGGGGTTCTTTTTTTTTATGTGTTTCAAATTGTTAAGATTCTGTGATTGTAGTCCTCACTCTATGATAATTACTACTCTTCATACCTTGTCATATGGTGTTTACGTCTAATAACGGTTATTTTATTCTCTTTTAATGTTCCATTCCCCACTTGGGATAAGTTGCCCTTAATTTTTCCTTGTTTTGGTCAGATACCACCTGCACGGAGGTTGAATAGAGTCATGTCAACCCCAACCGAATTCAGCAGCGGTTTCCATGATACGTCACCGTGCCCGGTGAAGGTTTACCCTCTCGGGGTATGGACCTAACAAAGGAAGTTTCGCTGTGAAGTGAAACCAACTAGAGTGAAGTATAACAAAGTCTCGGTCCTGTCTCAAGGAATAGAAAAGGAACATTGAAACAAAAGGGCAATTAAACAAAGGGTTTGTGTGTCACCTGTGTGGTTTTGTGTATTTGAAGGGACAGTTTTGTCGTACCATGCAATGTGTAGCCTAGCACATGTATAGGCAACTTGAAACAGACGGTTCCATTGGACCTATGTCCTGGTCGGTGTGAGTGTGGTTGCCCGTTTAGATGCTGAGGTGAGAGTCTAAGGTGCACGCTGCAGCATTGTCAGGGACTTGGCAAATCTGGGTGGGCGAGCACTGGCTGGCTTGGCCAGAGTAGAGGTGGGTGGAAGTGGGACATGGGAGAGGTTTTGGTTAAGGTTACTAGTGGAGGGGGACGAAGGGTAAGGAGTTGCTTCTTCCCAGAATTGCCCATTCCAACAGTATTTTGCCACTTAGTGATGAAGTGGAGGATTAAAGCTTGGGAATTAGCATGTATGTGGGGGCAGTCCTTGAGCACTCCAGGAACTGCCATTCTCTGATTATCAAGGGAGGGGAATTAGGTACAGGAATGCTAGGCGGTGATAGCCAGGTGGTAGAATTCCATTATAAGGAGGTTTCAGATGAAATCTGCCAAAGCCAATCACCTACAGCCGAACTGTGTGTTGCTGCCTGTTACTAGGGTTCGGCATGTGGGTGGATCGTGTTGCAAGATATTAGTGAGCCGGGTGTGACCCGATCGGTCTTGGTTCACATTGGTCAATGACACAAGTTAGAGGAGGAGGTGAGGATGCTAAACTATTTAGCCGAGAGCTAGGGGCCACGTTAAAAGAACGACCTTCAGTGGTAGTGTTTCAAGAAATACTACACGGCAAGCCAACATGCTAAGCCAGTGAGGACAGCGGGAACGTGCGAGCATATAATGTGTGGCTAAGCTGTGGTGTAAGGAAGAAGGGGTTTTTGGTTGCATAGAGCAACTGGGCAGACTTGGCTGTTAGTACAGGCTCTTTAGTAGGCATGGTGGGGTTGTAACCTCACTAATGACTGCGGTGCAGCTGTTTAGGGGGAGAAAATGGCTATAGGGTTGGGAGGGAATTTTAAACTAGGTTGGGGGGGGGAAAGGGTATTTAGTAGTCTCACTGGGATAGATAGCCCGGAGGAAAGCAGGGTGTAAATAGGCCAGTGGTTTGGGTAGAAACGGGGGGTGGGGCTAGCATAGGGTAATAGGAGGCATCTGTATTAAAGTGTAATGAATAAATACCGAGGATCATAATCTAAAATGTATGTTTGCAAATGGGAAGCCTGGTTGACAAAAATTGGCAAGTTGGAAATTATTGCGTTGAAAGAAAACAGAGATTGTAAAAGTTATAAGCAGAACGTGGGTTAACACAGTTCTACACGACTGGGGCTGTTAATTTAGAAGGATAAAAAAAATGGAAAGGGGGAGAGTAATGTGTTTTATGTTAATAAGAATTGAAGCCAGTTTAAACATAAGAGATAAAGATTAAGTGGAGTGACAATAGGGTGGAATTAGCAACAGGAAAGGGGATACTGTCATTGTTGGTGACATGAAATAGTGTCGTTTGGACTATTTATCTACCACAGGAATCCATGACCCTTTTTGTGCTCCATCTCTAGTCTTATGGCATATATAACGCTTTGCAGCTGTGAGTGCCATATTCATTCAGAATTTATGATCAAATGGGTAAATTCTAAACTGTATTTGGTATAAAACAAACCGGACACAGGCTTAATCAACCCTCAAAATCCAGTTTTACAGCTACATATTGAAAATTGATACATACGAGAATTCTGGGTTTTCAGAACTTCAATACGTTTGTGGAACCTGGTATGAAATATTCTAGTAATGAATCTTTTTTTAAAGCTTGTGGACTTGTTACAATGTTCCCCAGGACGTTTCGGAGTCTCTCGGCACAGTTAATATTGATATTAGGGCAGAAACAATGATAAGCAAGTTTCTTTTCAGAACTCACTTCCCATTGACTTTTTATTGGGAATATTTTCAAAACGTTCAGCTAGAGATTTCTATTTTAAGTGAAACATGTCGCTGAAACTAAAAAGAAAATCCTATGTTGTATAAGCTAGATAGTTACGAAGTGGGAATTGACCACAGAGAGGGACTGAGGCAGTGCACAGTTTAAGTAAGTGCCACCCATACACCTTATTAAATTCATTTAATTACAGACCCTTATTGAGGTTCTCTTTGTTGTTCGGTTTGGCATTGTACTGACAACCTCATACCTGGCCTGGTATAGCGGAAGTCTGCAACCAGTGCAAGAGTAGCACACATGAGAATAAAATAAACTAAAACTGACAAACCCAGAGGGGGGGGTGTTGTTTATGTTAAGCTCAGAGATAACATTTGTCATCACAATGCTCACAAACAGCATAAGGTCTATAATCACATCACATTCCTTGCTGTTCATTTAAAGTGATTCACCCTTCTGAATAAACCTTTGAGATAAAAAATGTACTGCTCCTTCCCCCAGCCCCAACAGCATTTCTATTATTCACAGAAGTGCCCACTTTACTTACCATGCCTATCCTTACGCCGGCAAACTGCCCGGCCCTTGCTTGACACAGGAAATGCACGAAAGAGGCAGCCAATACGGACGCGGCTTGCCGGGAGTTCAGACCGCGAAGGGAGAGGCATGGTAATTACGATCGGGCCCTTTCTGTGACATTAATAAAATGCTGTTTGGGGCTGGGTAGGAGGCAGTACCTTATATAAAAAGGGTGAGTTGACAGTAGGGGAGGGAGAACAAAATAGGGATGGGGTAGTAATGTCGCAGTGCGCATGCCAAAATTTCTCCCGCTGAGGGGAGAAGGAGGCACTGTCCTATATGGACTCTGCGATCCTGGTGGGTTTTGGGACTACAGGAGAAACCATATGAGCTGGGATGTGAGGTAAGGATTTTTACACACTACATAGTGGGGCCATGGTGGGTTGTTAAATATAGTTTAGGGGGATGGACATGTCCTTTAACATTAAATACACTATTGCTATTACCCTTCCATGCCAATCTACAACATTTATTTTAACAGTTAGAAATACATTATGTAAACTATGAACTTAAAACTGATCGTGTTTGCATATTCTGGAGAAATGAGATTATAGCTGAGATTATGTCTTTATTTTACCCTGACAAACCCCCACATCGCTGTGATGATGTCTGCAGGGGATTGTATATTTTAAGTTAAGCATTTGTAATTTCCCCAGGTGTGCAGCATTTTTGCCTTGCAATACCAAGTGTATATGTAATGTTTGACATATCTGGTATATGTTTTTTTTGTGAACATGTTTTTTTTCAAAGAAGGTTTGGTTGTTTTTTCTAGATTAGCTCAGAGTCTAATTTTTCCAAGTATAAAATCTGGGTAGGTCCTGTATTACCTGGCAGTGATTGAGGGTTCACTCTAAGACAATTCTGAGAATCACCCTTTGGAGGAATGGTATAAACCAAGTGTAGATCCTTTTATGTTGGGATCTCGTTGCCAGGGGTGTTGCATTATTTTCTGGGGGTCCTAATTGCAATGGTTCAGTAGTGAAAGGGGTAAAGCAATGGGTTTCGTTGGAAAGGGTCCTGCAAACCTTGAAAATAAAACCCTCAACTTCCCCCAGAATTGTAAAGAGTTTGGACAATTCCATATACAATGCAAGACAGTGCATTGGGTTGGGAACATCTGGGGCACGCAGGGTGGAGTTGGTGAGGTCTTGGAAATTTAAGCGAGGGAATGTGAACGCTCTGTACGCCTTATGAAATTATTTGAACTGTGATTCTCTCCTGATTCACATTTATCATGGTCCTTAATATCTGATATCCAGTAAGATCTTCTTCTACCACTGTCTCAGTTTCCAGTTCTTTGTCCCATTTGGTGAGATTAGAGATGTCAGTAGTTTAGAACATGGCAGTGGATATAATTTTATAGCTTCTGAGAGACTCAGGTTCTCTAAAGAGCCATGCGAGATGACATTTTTAAAAATAATAGTAGTTGGTGTGGTGTAGGGGCCCTGGGACCCCAAAGCTCACTTGACAATTATACTCACCTTCCCTCCGCTCCTCTTCTTAGGTCATACCTTTTACCCAGGGTGGGACCTGAACCCTAGGTCCTAACCCTGGGATAGCGTAACTTGCAGCATAGCCTACTGACACGCTGCTCCGTAGGCTCTGCCCCCTCCTCCCGTCAGCGATGAGGCCAATAGGAAGGCCGCTCTGCGACGAGCGTGCTTTCCTATTGGCCTCATGCGCAGGAGAGGAGGGGGCGGAGCCTACCAGGCAGCGTTTAAGAACGATGTGCTTCAAGTTACGCAAACCCAGGGGTGAGGAACTAGCGGTTCAGGTCCTCACCCTGGGTAAAAGGTGCTGACCTAAGAAGAGGGCAGCGCGTACCATTTTTACCTGAAAAAATAGTAAAGTTATTGACTCGAGTATAAACCGATGGTTGAATATATGTCCACCACTGACTTCTGATTCTTATTGGTTGAGGCTTTAGTTGCCCTTTAATGGACAGCAGAATTCCCATACAGTAGTCCCCATACAGTAATAGCCAAATCCAGTATGTCTATTACTGTATGAATATTCTGCTGTCTATTCTATAGCCACTCAGATGTTAAAACTACACTCCCAGCATGCTTAGTAGCTGGGAATTGTAGTTTCCAAACATCTGCACCCCTCACCCTCAGTGGATTTACTTGTAAGTCTGAGTCAGCAAGTTACCAGACGCCCAGGCTGAATAGGTTTTTGTGGTTGACTCATCTTCTAGGAATCATCACTGTTTAAATCCTTCCATAGTCTCATTGACTTTAAAGGAGAACTGTGGTCTAGATACAAAGCACACTAATAAAAAACAGCAAATCCTACCTTTAGATGAACTATGCAGCACTGATCAGCAATCAGTCATGCTCAGGATTTCATAAGGGGCGGTTTTGAAAAAGCAAAGGGGCGGTGGATACCTTTAAAATGGAGAAAGTTCCCATGATCCTCCCACCTGCTGCCGGCAGACACACCTCTGCCACTTGGCGTGTTCACTCCCTCATACATACATACAAAGTTATTATATTTTTATTACAAAAAATATGACATGTTGCTTTCTCATTCATGCCATAAATAAAACGAAAATTATTTTTATTTATGACAATGCAGTTCATGTCATTGCTACATGAACTGGGTTTTTGTTTATCAGGTATTGTTATGGGATTTTTTTAATGCTTTTTTATTTTGTGTATTGTTTGTGGGATGTTACTACCCACAATATTATTATTATTATTATATTATTTATGATTGGTAGATGAACTGGATTTAGCTGGATTGTTCTATGTGTAATATAGTGGAGTGGTTTTATAGGGTGTGTTTATGGCATGATGTATAATACCCACAATTATTATTTAATTACTAGATTAATTAATGTTGTAATACTATTTCTGCTTTTAGATATGGCAAAAGTGTTGTTAGAGGGTGGCCACACACTTCTGGTCAAAAAATCTTTACCCACATGTAAAGTTACATCCATTTCCAATGATTTACAAAGAGTCAAGTTATGGTTGCAACAAACCGGAGACAAATATGAAGATTATGCCATGGCACGCGTATTTTACGAGGCCTAAAGAATGCAAGTTTTAGAATGTGTTCAGGACAATTTTCAGAAGATATGTATGTTATGAAGGGGACCTTGCGGATTTAAAGCCAACAGCTGTACCTACTATTTTTGTGCTAGCTCGATAAATCCACATTTTTGCATCAACTTTATGCACGCTATCTGCAAAAGAAGAATTGATGATAACAAACAAACATCAATAGGAAATATTCCTACAGTAGGAATGCAACAATCTGTACTCAGGGGTGCCCTACCATGAAGCAAACTGAAAACATTGCTCTCAGGGCTCACTCCTGCGGAACACTTAGATTAGATTAGATTAGATAAGAATCGTTATTGTGCTGAGGACATTAAAACATGACGTCAGTGAAATTAATAAATATTAAATACATAGATGGTACAGACAAGATTATAAAACGATCAAATTTCAAAAAACACATTTAACAAATTAATAGCCGAGGGATAGAAGCTCAGGAAACTTCAGTTCTACATAAGATATTTCGATAACGTCTCCCTGATGGAAGCATGACAAACAAATTGGAATTGGATGAGAAAGACCATTCGAATATTCTTTATCCTTTTTAAAACATATTCCTGTAAAGATCATTAATAGCGGTAACTTGATACCCAAAATTAGCTGTGCTTGACTAACTACTTTCTGTATTGCATTTTTTTCCTCTTGTTGGAGTTCCCTACAGGCAGGAAATTGTTACAGAGTATGCTCTCACATACTACGGATAAAAAGTTGCTAAAACTTTTATCGTAGATTATCGTGCCCTCCATGAAGCAAACTGAAAAAATTTGCTCAGGGCTCACTCCTGCGGAACACTTAAAAGGCGTGATTAAAAAAAATACTGCATTTCAGCACCGTTCCACCAATCAGTGTAAGTCAACCCCAGTCCACCAGTCAGGTTAGTCAGCCCACCAAACCACCTCCACAAGCCACAGTTATGTACACAATGATTAACCGAGGATATGGTACAGAAAGAACTAAATAAGGTTAATATTAGTAAATCTCCTGGACCGGATAAATACATCCTCGGGTACTTAAGGAGCTAAGTTCAGTTTATCTAGGCCATTGTTTTTATTTTGCTGATTCCCTCATGTCGTGTGTTGCCTCTGGATTGGAAAAAAGGCTGATGTTATTCCAATTCAAAAAGGGTAGTCGTTCACATCGGGTAATTACAGGGCCTGTAAGTTTAACTTCAGTGGTGGGGAAGATCTGGGGAAAGTTTAATAGGGAACATGTTCTAGATATGTTTCAGGATGACATTATAAGTAGTAACCAGCATGGATTTAGGAGGAATAGATCTTGTCAAACTAACTTGCTTGGCTTTTATGAGTAGAAATTAGACTCTGGTATAGCAGTAGATGTAGTTTACTTGGATTTTGCAAAGGCTTTTGATACAGTCCCCCATAGGGACTAATGAATAAGCTAAGGTCTGTTGGTCTGGGGTCACATTTGTACATGGATAGAAAATTGGTTTAGAATAGGATGCAGAGAGTAGTTGTTAATGGGGCTTCATCATTATGGACTAAAGTGCTAAGTGGGGTGCCACAGGGTTCTGTGTTGGGGCCGCTTCTATTTAATCTATTATTAATGATTTGGAAGTGGGTATTTTCAGCAAGGTTCTGTGTTGTGCTGATGACACAAAACTTTGTCGACCATAAAAACCTAGAGGATGTGCAATCGTTGCAAGGGGATCTAGATAGATTATCACATGGGCTGTAAGTGGCAGATGAAATTCAATGTTGATAAATGTAAGGTGATGCATTTTGGACTTAAAAATAATTGTGGCTACTTATACTATAATGGCTCTGTGTTAAGTGAATCCCTGTTGGAAAGGGATCTTGGAGTTTGGTGGATAACAAACTTAAAGGTAGCAAGCAGTGCAGGCGGCAACAGCCAGAGCCAGCATGGTATTGTCTTGTATAAAGCGAGGTATGGATTCAAGGAGGAGGAAAATGTAATTCTCCTTCTTTACAAAGCATTGGTAAGGCCTATTTGGAATATGCAGTGCAATTTTGGAATCCTGTGTACAAAAAGGACATCTTTGAAATGGAAAGGGTTCAGAGAAGGGCAAACTAAATTATAAGGGGATTGGGGGAGCTTGAATATGAAGAGAGACTGGAAAAGTTACAATTAGGACGCTGAGGAGAAAAGGCGCTTGCGTGGGGATATGATTACTGTGTATAAATACATTAACGGGCCATACATAAACTATTGGGGCATTGTTCACCAATAGAACATGTAGAGGACACGTGGACATCCCTTAAGACTTGAAGAAAAAAGGTTTAGGCTTCAAGCTCGGAAAGGGTTTTTCACTGTGAGAACTGGTAAAGATATGGAAATGTCTTCAGTGGACGTTTGTAATGGCAGGTTCATGGTCAGTTTCAAAAAAAGCGGATGAGTTTCTGCAAACAAGGAATGTTGCAAGTTACTGGTATTGATACATAAAGTAGAGTTGATCCAGGGAAATTTCAGATTGCCTTGGAGTCAGGAAGGAATTTTTTCCCCTTATAAATTTGGTGGGTTTTTTTTTGCCTTCCTCTGGATCAACAGTTAGGCAGGAAATGAGGATTGCTAGATGGGTTGGACGGATGGCGTATGTCTTTATCAAACTCAAATATACTATACTATATTATCTATACTATACATATACTATACAAAACATTTCATACAAATACTATACTATACTATACAAACACTTTTCATACATGATGCCACCGCGTCTGCCGATAGGCGGTATTTAAAAAGTTGTTTCAGGAGTCAAAAACCCTTGAAACCCGTCTGTACTACTGCCTCAGACATCAGGCACAAGTACTATAGTTAGACATAATGCAAAACTTGCTAACAAACACACCCAGTATGATTATAGCATTCCCAAAGAGTATAAGTACCTCCACAGACCTCTATTTTTTAGTTAAATGTTGCCATAGTTAAGGAGTGTCAGATGTAGATGACACTATAGAAGAAGACATGAGGGGGATACAAAAAGATCATACTTACCCGATCTACTTTTCACGCCAATAAAAGAGCTGCCTGAAAAAATATTTTTGCTAAATCATGAGATGGTTTCAGAACCAGCATATCTACGTCCACCTGAGGTAAATTGCACACTAATTGATAATATTTGGACATTTCTGTTCCAGAAGAAACGGAAGGATCATCCTTTAATCCAGACAATTCCTTTTTTGACAATAGTGAAGATGAACGATTTGAGAAATCAAGGATCTGTTGAAGAAGATAAATATATGTTTTTGATGAAAACTTGACCTCATTGTTTTTAAATTATAACAGTTAAAAAAAGGAACGAGGTGCAATGCTTGTAGCTGAACTAATAAGTTTAGAAGGACAAAAGCATATAAATGGACAAGTTGTCCCAAACATCTAGAAATCAAACAGTTAATATCCTTATTGCTGCATCGGTTCTATTAGTGCATCCTGTTGTACATGAAATGTACAAGCTGTTAGGTGTGGCTGCATATTAGAAAAATTGTTTTACAAATACCAGGTGACTTCCTCTTTCCTTCAGTTGAACGCCATTGGCAAAAAGAAAAGGAATATAGTAAGAAAAGAAATTCTAGGAAAGCTGTAGTGTTGGCAGTGAGGTGATGGTGAGTTTGACTCACTGGATACTCAGCAAAATATTGTATTACTTCACCAGTATCCAGGATCGAAGGTGAGTATATTTACCTCGCGCATGTTCCACCGCAGCTCAGTTTGAAATTGCCGACCGCTTCCTGGTTTAGTTTACTATAGCGCGCATTATCTGCATGATGCTATAGTGTAACTAAACCAGGAAGTGATCAGGACCTGTCAACTGATCCGCAGTGATGTGCGTGGGGAAATATTACTCACCTACGATGCTGGTGAAGTGATGAAGAACAGAAGGTAAGGAATAGGCCCTTTACCTCCCGGTCTTCAATCACTACTTTAAAGGAATAGAGTAAATACATTACATCACATACTTATTCAACCGGAGCACTCCAATGGATTTCAGCTGCCATTGGGCCGAACGCGTAGGAACACGGACCTACAGTAAGTTCATAAAGCATTTTATCCATGGAGTGCTCCGGTTTTGAATAAGTCTATTATATAAATATAGGCAATTGCAATAAAAAATGTTTATGCCTCACTCAATTTGTGTATCCATTTATATGTATTCCAAAAAAATAAAGTTACACTTGCACTCAGTCCATAACTTTTCAATCGATGGGTGCTTCTAAGGATGCAGATGCCTCAATCTGCTGTAAATGTAGTCCAATAAAGAATTGATCCACACCTCACTTCATTCATTCATCAGATGAAGGGGCTCAGTGTAGCTCCGAAACGTTTAATAAACAAAATTGAAAATGAATTAAGTGAGGTGTGCTCAGGATCAATTTATAATGTGACTCATTTATATATATTGAAACAATTTGATGTGGATACTAAAGGTTTGTACACACATTTGATTGCTCCGATAAGAGTGTAAATGCATTCACACACACACCATTCTGACACACACACACACCATACACAATCAGACATGCACACATGCAATTCACACTGCAGATGCATTGCACACACACCATCTGACACACACACCATACACTAATCAGACCTGCACACATGACAATTCACACATGCAGATGCATTTACACACACACATTCTGACACACACACACCATAACACTAATCAGACAGCAACATGACAATTCACACATGCAGATGCATTCACACACCACACACACCATTCTGACACACACACACACACACCATACACTAATCAGCCATGCACACAGACAATTCACACATGCAGATGCATTCACACACACACCATTCTGACCCACCACCACTCACACACCATACACTAAACAGACATGCACACATGACAATTCACACATGCAGATGCATTACACACACACACCATTCTGCACACACACACCACCATACACTAATCAGACATGCACACATGACAATTCACACATGCAGATGCATTACACACACACACCATTCTGACACACACACTATACACTAATCAGACATGCACACATGATATCAAACTCTCGATATATAACATATCTTTAGAGTAGTGCCCAAGGACACACTGCTCCCTTTCCTGGCACAGTATCATCATACTGACTGCACTAATAGTTACACTTAATGCCTACAATATCTAGGCTTTACCCTTAAGACCATATCCTTTATTAGACACACACTTGCTTATCACATCCCATATCAGCATAAAACACCATTTTGACACACACCATACACTAATCAGACATGCACACATGACAATTCACACACACACACACCAATTCTTCTTGCCTATTTACTGTTTTTTTAAGCCGCTACTATATGGACAGATTCTGAGAAAACTGCTAGCAGTACAGAAAATCTCTCTCCAAATGATGCAGGCATACAGAAGAAAGCACACGCTCCTCCTTTTGAATGCGCACCCCTGCTTTAGTAGGCGCGCCAGTTCTCTACAAGGTGCCCCTCTGATAAAGCTGCACCTCTTCGTCCGCCCTTTTCTTCTGAGCGGCCAATAGAGGACTGATGATGATGATGTCACGATTTGGTCGCATTCCATGCTGGGATTGTAGTTTTTATTTATAATCGGATGTATGCACGAACAAGATGGCGGCCCCCTGAAAGAGGTGTTTATTTTTTCAGATTTGAGGAATGGAATCTGTTTTTTAGGTACTCGGACAGTAAGACATTTCAGGGGGTTATATTACACTGAGGATAGTTGGTAACTTATCCTTTAACACATAGAGCTTTGTAACTCTCAGGAGTCATGTCATAACATTCACATGCAGGGGAGTTCTGCCTATGTATGGTGACATTGAGCGCAGGGAAATTTGCTGATGCAGTTCCTTGGCTTTATTTGCTGCTCCTGTTCTTGCTGCTCCTTTCTCTGCGTGTCCTCTGCCTCAAGCAGCTGGTGGGTGCTTGTCCATTTCTTGAGGGTTTGATGTATATTCCAGTTTGTTTGATAGCTTACACTAGCTTGCCAGCTGCCTCTGCCTCTCTCCGCTGTTGAAGGAGACTTCCTTTGTAAATCCATACGCTGCTCGCTCCCCTATGATGCGCCGGCAGACGTCACTACTCTGTGCTGGGCAGGGACGTCAGCCAGTGCGCGAGTACAGACAGCAAGGGAGCGAGCGAGCAGCGTCCGGATTTCCAAAGTACGGGTGAATGCACTCGAGTATAAAACCCAGGTCGGATTTTGAGGCTGATTTTCAGCCTGAAAAACCTTGGTTATACTCAAGTATATACAGTAATATAAGGCAAAATACTCTTAGAGGAGTGTTTGAATATTAACAGCATGTTCTAAAATTTGTTAGGGCAGTGCTAGACAATTTAACTTACTAACCAAGTATATTGCCTTATTCAATGTAACTCACCTCCTCAGTAGAGATGTTCGAAACCGGCAAGTTTTGTTTGTTTTCAGATTTATGAAAAAATTAGAAAACAGACCCAAAGAAGTTAATGGGAGGAAAAAAAAATAAAGTTGCTTGCACTATCCCCATAGTTGTTTTTCTGTAATTTATAATGTACAGCGCTGCGTACCAAGTGGCGCTTTATAAATAAAATTATACATACATACATACAAGTTCAGATTGAATTAAAGGGCAAGTCCACTAAAAAAAGCCTTTGTCTAAAATGTAGATACCCCCAAACCCTCACTTTCGTGATAATCACTGCTTCGAAAGACGCTCCTGAACTTTCTTACCGACCCCTTCCCTCACCATCTAGGTACCGCCCCTGCTCACTTTGCCCCAACCGCCACTTACAATCCGTCAGGGATTGGGCGTGATGTGACATTGCACCTTAACTGACAACCGTAACCAGGAAAGGGAGCAGCTGTCAGCAGTAGTGGCAGAGAAGGAGCGGTGAGGGACGGGTCAGGTAAGGAAGATCAGGAGCGTCTTTTAAAACTTTGATTATTGCAAAAGTGGGGTTTTGGGGGTAACCTACCTTTCAGAACTAAGTTTTTTTAGTCGACTTGCCCTTTATTATATATAGCAAAAATATGTTAGTGTAAATGGCTCAGTGACCTGGAAATGGTCAGGGGAAACATACAATTCACCAAAACATAAATAAAAACAAATTTTCTTTTACTTGCTATTTTAGAGTTTCCGAAAATATAAGAGGTTACTTTTGCTAACCCTGGAAAGTAGACTAGTAGAATGGTAACCCTCAGAACCTTGATAGTAGCTCCAAGTTTGAAAAAATATGAAAATTATCCAACATCCGAAAGTTCAATTGGTTCCCGGATCCCTAATCCCTCAGTGAGAGGAAATGTTCTAGTTATTTCATTGTGTTAACCTTTTTTTTTTTATATCAAATTCCCTACATTACTATTGATGGTGTTTCTGGCGGGGGAAGGAATTGAGTACATATATGCTCCTAATAAAACCACAATGGTAGATTTGGTCATTTTTAAACACTTGCTCCTCATTTGCGCAGTGCTTGAAATTCTGTGTTTAGTTTTTATTCTTTGGTTTCATGTTCAGTTTCTAAACCCGAAACACTATAACACATAGTCTATGGGAACATGCCTGGAGATTAATCCTGCAACAGTTACTGAGACAGATTGAAAATCCCGCAGCTAGTAGGTCTTGAACTCATCTAAACAAACATTTAATATAATGCTGTAAGTAAAAGGAAAACAAATTGTATAGTATAATTTAAAATGTATGTCTGGCTATGGTGTTATGTAACATAATATCGCCGATAAGGGAAAATTAAAGGGGCACATTTCAAAGTCAGTTTTGTCATTTTAATCCACATCGGGATAAACTAATTATGACATCGGGATTAAACTAATTATACATTTAAACTAGGAGAATATGTGATGGATAACGGAGCTTACTGGTTTATCTCGATCATTTATATAAATGAATTGTATTTTGGTTGCAAAGTAAAACCTGTTATATTTTAACATAAGAGCAAAAAACTTCATAGGACCCTAGTAGGTAAGCTTCGTATACACGTATAATGTAAGCGCCACCCACGACGAACAGCCATTTCAGCCGTTAATCGCACGTGTGTTCGGTTGGGGGTCGTTTGTTGATCCGCCATGGGAAACAAAACATTCATCACTCCGTATCACATGGAAAACAATAAAAGTAGTATTTTGGTATCATACCACTAGGGGGGGAAAGTAATCTTACAGTATCACTCCAGTACCATAGGGAAAAATGTATATTTCATCTGGTGGTATCGATCCGGTACACAGGGAAACAAACGTCATCTCTTGGTATCACTCGGTACCAATCAGGGACAAATAAAAGTCTCCTATAGTATATTCTAGTACCACAGGGAAAAACAACATTTCATCTCGTGGAATAACTCCGGTACCACGGGGAGGGGGGAGTAAGCTTTGTATCACTCCGGTATCACGGGAAAATAAAAAAAAATAATCTCCTGGTATCATTGCAATACCATAGGGAAAATGTAAAATGTCATCTCATTTATCACTCATTGCCATTTGAAAAAATATCATCTCATGGTATCACTCCATAAACGTAGGAAAAAGAGTAAAAATGTCATCTTGTGGTTACTCCTGTACCACGGGTGAAAATAAAAAGTCATCTATGGTATCAGTATCACTCCGGTACCTGGGTGAAAATAAAGTCATCTATGGTATCAGTATCACTCCGGTACCACGGGTGTGAATAAAGTCATCCTATGGTATCAGTATCACCGGTACCACGAGTGAAAATAAAGTCATCCTATGGTATCAGTATCACTCTCGTTACCATGGGTAAATAAAAAGTCATCCTATGGTATCAGTATATACTCGGTACCACGGGTGAAAATAAAAAGTCATCCTATGGTATCAGTACACTCCCGGTACCATGGGTGTGAAATAAAGTCATTCTATGGTATCAGTATCACTCCGGTACCAGGGTGAAAATAAAGTCATCCTATGGTATCAGTATCACTCGGTACCACGAGTGAAAATAAAGTCATCCTATGGTATCAGTATCACTCCGTTACCATGGGTAAAATAAAAAGTCATCCTATGGTATCAGTATTAACTCCGGTACCACGGGTGAAAATAAAAAGCATCCTATGGTATCAGTATCACTCTGGTACCAGTGTGAAAATAAAGTCATTCTATGGTATCAGTATCACTCCGGTACCACGGGGTGAAAATAAAGTCATCCTATGGTATCAGTATCACTCGGTACCACGGGTGAAAATAAGTCATTCTATGGTATCAGGATCACTCCGGTACCACGGTGTGAAAATAAAAAGTCTCCTATGGTATCAGTATTACTCCGGTACCACGGGTGAAAATAAAAAGTCATCCTATGGTATAAGTATCACTCCGTTACCACGGGTGAAAATAAAAGTCCTCCTATGGTATCAGTATCACTCCGGTACACGGTGAAAATAAGTCATCCTATGGTATCAGTATCCCTACCGGTACCACGGGTGAAAATAAAGTCATTCTATGGTATCAGTACACTCCGGTACCACGGGTGAAAATAAAGTCATCCTATGGTATCAGTATCAATCCGGTACACGGGTGAAAATAAAGTAATTCTATGGTCAGTATCACTCCGGTACCACGGGTGAAAATAAAAAGTCATTCTATGTGTATCCGTAATCACTCCGGTAAACGGGTAAATAAAGTCATCCTATGGTATCAGTATCACTCCGGTACCACGGGTGAAAATAAAAGTAATCCTATGGTATCAGTATCACTCGCGTACCACGGGTGATGAAAAAAGTCATCCTAAGGTAACAGTATCACTCCGGTCCCACAGATGAAAATAAAGTCATACTATGTATCAGTATCACTCCGGTACCACGGGTGAAAATAAAGTCATCCTATGGTATCCTTACACTCCGGTACCACGAGTGAAAATAAAAAGTAATCCTATGGTATCAGTATCACTCCGGTACCACGGGTGAAATAAAGTCATTCTATGGTATCAGTATTACTCCGTTACCATGGGTAAAATAAAAAGTCATCTATGGTATCAGTATCACTCTTACCATGGGTAAAAAAAAGTCATCCTATGGTATCAGTATCACTCCGTTACCATGGGTGAAAATAAAGTCATCCTATGGTATCAGTATCACTCCGGTACCACGAGTGAAAATAAAGTCATTCTATGGTATCAGTATCACTCCGGTACCACGAGTGAAAATAAAAAGTCATCCTATGGTATCAGTATCACTCCGGTACCACGGGTGAAAAAAAGTCATTCTATGGTATCAGTATCACTCCGTACCAGGGTGAAAATAAAAGTCACCTATAGTATCAGTATCACTCCGGTACCACGGGTGAAAATAAAGTCATTCTATGGTATCAGTATCACTCCGGTCAAAGGGTGAAAATAAAGTCATTCTATGGTATCAGTATCACTCCGGTACCACGGGTGAAAATAAAGTCATCCTATGGTATCAGAATCACTCCGGTACCACGGGTGAAAATAAAAGTAATCCTATGGTATCAGTATCACTCCGTTATCACAGGTGAAAATAAAGTCATCCTATGGTATCAGTATCACTCCAGTTCCACGAGTGAAAATAAAAAGTCATCCTATGGTATCAGTATTACTCCGTTACCATGGGTAAAATAAAAAGTCATCCTATGGTATCAGCATCACTCCGTTACCACGGGTGAAAATAAAGTCATCCTATGGTATCAGTCTACCCGTTACCATGGGTAAAATAAAAAGTCATCCTATGGTATCAGTATTACTCCGTTACCATGGGTAAAATAAAAAGTCATCCTATGGTATCAGTATCACTCTGTTACCACGGGTGAAAATAAAAAGTCATCCTATGGTATCAGAATACTCGTTACCACGGGTGAAAATAAAGTCTCCTATGGTATCAGTATCACTCCGGTACCACGGGTGAAAATAAAGTCATCCTATGGTATCAGTATCACTCCGGTTCCACGGGTGAAATAAAGTCATCTATGGTATCAGTATCACTCCGGTTCCACGAGTGAAGCTGAGTTAGCTGACGAAGCTAGAGAAGCAAAACGCGTAGCGGAAGTGACGTGTTATCCCGATACTGGGTGAGAGCTGGAAAGGAAAAGGGCTTGCTTGCCGAGGATCGGTCTGGACCTAAAGGTTTTTGGATTCCTCAAATCGGTAGTTGCGAAGTTGGGAGGACGCTGCTGGACTGACCATTCACCAAATATTTGTTATGTGATCCAAGTTGCTCAGTGAGCCACGGACCTGCCTTAGTCTGGGGGACCAGCGAGGAAGGACTGCTTACACCCCAACCACTACCAGACCGACGGTGCAGTATAATCTGTCTATTTTTTCCAGCTCCACCTATTCTGATTATGTATTGAATCAATGTGTGCACACATACGGGACGTTTTACTATCTACCTCATTTGTGCTAGGAGTGAATATCCTTTGGAAAGAGACACTGGCTATATATATTACCTTCAAAACTTTTATCTGCAGGATCCCCGCATATGGTTATAAGATATATCTTGTCAGAGATTTAGCAGTTTTGATGTGGGATACGTGCATTATTTTATTCTGTTTGCTAACTATCTTGTGTTATTATATTTATTGTGGCTGGCCAGCCCTATATTTGTCTATATGAGGATTATCTTTACTATTATTTTCCCACTTTTGACTGTGATATTGGGATATTTTATATAAATATTTTGTATATGTCGATTATTTTTAGTTGTGTGTGTCACTAGCACAGTACCACTCCTTTTTTACTGTTATTAGGCTGTACCCCTTTGGGGTCCTCCCTTTTAGATCTGAGTAGGGGGGCTCAGAGGTACTTGTGTGCTTTGTGTCTACCCAGTACTTTCTTGTGTTAGAAAATAAAAAGTCATCCTATGGTATCAGTATCACTCCATTACCACGGGTGAAAATAAAGTCATCCTGTGGTATCAGTATCACTCTGGTACCACGAGTGAAAATAAAAAGTCATCCTATGGTATCAGTATCACTCCGGTACCACGAGTGAAAATAAAAAGTCATCCTATGGTATCAGTATCACTCCGGTACCACGGGTGAAATAAAGCATCCTATGGTATCAGTATCACTCCGGTACCACGGGTGAAAAATAAGTCATCCTATGGTATCAGTACACTCCGGTACCACGGGTGAAAATAAAAGGTCATCCTATGGTATCAGTACACTCCGGTACCACGGGTGAAAATAAAGTCATTCTATGGTATCAGAATCACTCCGGTACCACAGGTGAAAATAAAGTCATCTTATGGTATCAGTATCACTCCGGTACCACGGGTGAAAATAAAGTCATCCTATGGTATCAGTATCACTCCGGTACCACGGGTGAAAATAAAAAGTCATCCTATGGTATCAGTATCACTCCATTACCACGGGTGAAAATAAAGTCATCCTGTGGTATCAGTATCACTCCGGTACCACGGGTGAAAATAAAGTCATCCTGTGGTATCTGTATCACTCCGGTACCACGGGAAAAAATAAAGTCATCCTGTGGTATCAGTATCACTCCGGTACCACGAGTGAAAATAAAAAGTCATCCTATGGTATCACTTTGTTATTACATTGAAATAAACTAAAAAAAACATCCCACGGTAACACTCCGGTACCATGTTCCACAAGAATAATAATTTTAACAAAAATGATTGGCGACACAATTTTTTTAAAAAATGTTAAACTTAAAAGATGTTAATCACGTTCTTCAGAAAAGAGACTTTGGAAAATTGTTTGTGAAGTATTTGAAAAGGAAGAACTACATCCACTCCGCTCACCTGATGTGTTGAAGTCTACAGAGGATTGTAGTGGTTCCCATGAAGATTGGTGCTGTGTTTGTGGTACTGAGCTTGGGTACAATGAAGCAATGGATACTGCTTAGAGAATGCAGCTATGTCTACTAAATCCTCTGCTGCTGGGGGGCTTGTGCTGTATAGACGCAGCCACATGTCACAGCTGTATGTGTACAGGGTAATGGTGCTGAGGCAGAAGATGTGGTGTATGCTGCGGTGGTGGCTGATGTTGCATCTGCTGTGTAGGCCATCTGCCGGGTCTGGTGTGGCTGAAGATGTTTAGAGGCAGGCGACTGCTGGTAGTGCACCAGTTGTGGTTGTTGCTGAATAGTTACATGCAGAGGGTGCAGGGCCGTCTCGCTAATGAGCCACATTGAGACAAAGTAGCAGAGCGGCACTTTGTCTCTGTGGCTCAAGAGCGCACTTCAAAGTAAAAACAAAAATCTATTTACACGGCGCGCCAGGTGGAGAGGGAGAAGCTCCCCATGTATTCTGAGAGAGGCGGAGCTTGCATTAGCAGAGGAAAGGCCGGAACTTGAAAACTATCTATTGCCCAATCAGAGCGCAGGACCTTTACTGCGCGCCCAACATCACTTCCGAGTCAGAGACGGCCGCTGCGGTGCCTCAGCGCTCTTTTGTATGGGGGCTTTGGCTTGCCTTACTGTCTTGCAATGCTCACACACGGACAAGTCGCAGCTGCACGGTAGGTTGTTGTTTCTTCAAGGTCCCAGACAGTTCTCTTAACATCTGCTCTGCCTCACGTGCCTCTGCCTCCACTGAGTTCCAGGTTTATAGACCAGATCGCTCTCAATCTCACTCTGCTGCAGAAGGGAACATAACGTAAACAGTATCTCATGGAAATCCAGGAGATTTACGTGCTCCCTTCTGGCTTCTGTGTAGCTTCATAGCGATCTCTCTGTGACCCAGGGCCGGGAATAAGTAGAGCTATCTCGTCTTCTCTTCCTTATAATGAGCTGCTCTTCCTCCTGACAGGGGAGGAAAGTAGGAGACAGAACACACTCCAGTAAAGAGTAGAACAGAGGGCAGGAGGTCTGAAGGGGGGGGGAGATAAGGTTTTAAATGATGAACTACAATTCCCAGCATTCCCTACTATCTAAATACCTGAAGCATGTTAGGGGATATTGGGAATTGTAGTCATCAACAGCTGGAGGGCCAATCAGAATCCCCGGAACAGGGAATTTAAGTAGGATCTAAAAGGAATAAGGACAGAATGAAAAAGAGGGACCAGGAAAAAAGTAATAAAAGTATCGGGAAATAATGGAAAGAGAATTATTTTTAATCATGGGGAATATAAATTAAAGGTAAACAGGTAAAAATAAGTAGGATACTGGGGGGGTATAATGAAAATATATATGTACAGCGTATGAAATAAGGGGGGTATAATGAAATAATAATGGTAATGTGTATGAAATAAGGGGAGCAGATGGAGAAGTGATGGTGAAAAGAACATAAAGGAAAGGGGTGAGCAGACTGAGAAGGGGAAATGAGAAAATGCCAGAAGAACAAAGGATGAATAAATAAACAGCAAAAACTTTAAAGGAAGAGACAAAAGGTTAGAGCACATGGAGAAGGACTGAGAGGGTGGAACATGATAAAAGAAGAGTGCAGGTAAGTGGGAAAGTGTGTGTCGGTCAGGTTTATGCATTGGAATGGAGGGGGTGCTGGAGAAAATTGCGACAATTATTTACCTGCAGGGAAAGATTTCTAAAGGTTTTTTTTTTCTTCTAAATACCCTTCCACCAAAAACAAGTATCCAATGGGCATGACTTAGAGTGGGTGGGGAAAGGGATATGGCCTAAACATTTTGCGACGTGCTACACATGGTACATGTAAGGGGCCCAAGTGTGTGCCCAAACTAGGCTTAATCCACTACTGAGGGCTTGTATTTGTGCTGTGTTGGAGCCCTGGGAGTGGGGCTAGAGTCTAGGACTGCCATCATGCTGTAAGTAACCCCTCTCTCCCCTTTTGTGCTTTGTGACAAACTCTGATAAAGTGTTGGCACATAGATACTGTAAAATCATTGGCACAAAATGTTTGTGCCAAAGATTTTACCAGTATCTGTGTGCCAACACTTTATCAGAGTTGCGCAAATTATTTTACCAGTATGTGTGCCAATACTTAATCAGAGTTTGTGCCAATATTTACCCAGTATGTTTGCCAACACTTTATTAGAGTTTGTGCCAAAGATTAACCAGTATCTGTGTGCCAACCTTTTATCGAGTTTGTGCAAATGATTTTACCAGATTTGGTGCAACCATTGTATGTGAGAGAGGGTATATGTACAGTATGTGTGAGAGTGTGTATGTACAGTATGTAACATAGTAGTAATAACATAGTAATTAAGGGAATAAAGACATTCGTCCATCAAGTCCAACCTATTCCCTTTTTTTTTTTTTTTTAACCCTACCTAACAGTTGATCCAGAGGAAGGCAAAAAACCCCAGCTAAAAAAGGGGGGGAAAAATTCCTTCCTGACTCCAAACGGCAATCGGAAAGTATCCCTGGATCAACCGATCTATATGCATTAATACCAGTAATTCTCAATATTTTTAGTTTTAGAAAATTATCCAGGCCTTTTTTAAAGTTATTCAATGAACTTGCCATTACCACCTCTGCTGGAAGACAGTTCACAGTTTCACCGTTCTCACTGTAAAGAAACCTCTCCTAACCTGAAGATGAAACTTTTTTTCTTCCAACCTTAAAGGATGTCCACGAGTCCTCTGATATGACCTATTAGTGAACAATGCACCAGAGAGTTCACTGTATGGGCCATTAATATATTTGTATAAGGTTATCATGTCCCCACGCAACCGCCGCTTCTCCAATGTAAACAGCCCTAACTTGTCTATCTGCTGCATATCAAGCCCCTCCATTCCCCTTATTAATTTAGTTGCCCTTCTCTGAACTGCCTCAATTTCCAAGATGTCCCTTTTGTATATGGGATTCCAAAACTGCACCGCATATTCCAAATGAGGCCTTACCAGTGCCTTGTAAAGAGGGAGAATAATATTTCTCTCTTGAATCTATTCCCCTCTTTATACAAGACAATATCTTGCTAGCTCTAGGTTGCTACCTGGCATTGTTTGCTACAGCTAAGTCTGTTATCTACCAGAACCCCCAAATCTCTTTCCATTTCAGATGCACCTAACACAGAGTATTTATGGTGTAGGTGGCACAGGGATTATTAAATCCCAAATGCATCACCTTACATTTATCAACATTGAATCTCATCTGCCATTCTGCTGCCCATTTTGATAATCTATCTAGGTCTGCTTGCAGCACTTGCACTCATTGGAAGTTTCCAAAGCTCTGCATAATTTAGTGTCATCAGCAAACACAGAGACCTTGCTCTCAATGCCCCCTTCTAAGTCATTATAAACAGATTAAACAGAAGCGGCCCCAGTACAGAACCCTGAGGAACTCCGCTTAGAACTTTAGCCCACATAGATGTAGCTCCATTAACCACCACTCTCTGTTTGCGGTCCAATAACCAGTTCTCTATCCATGAACAAATGTTTCTTCAAGGCCAACAGTCCTCAGTTTATACATTAGTCGCCTATGTGGCACAGTATCAAAGGCTTTTGCAAAATCCAAATATACCACATCCACAGCTGTGCCTGAATCTAACTTCTTACTCACTTCTTCATAAAAACCAATTAAATTTGTCTGGCATGATCTATTTCTCATAAATCCATGCTGACTACTACTAATAAGATGATCTCTGGAGACAAAGTCAAGGATATGATCCCTTAACAAAGTTTCCATCACCTTCCCTACCACTGATGTTGGCTTACAGGTCTATAGTTACCAGGCTGTGAACGACTACCTTTTTTGAATATTGGTATTACATTGGCTTTTTTCCAATCCAGCGGCACATCCCCAGACAAAAGCGAATCTGAAAATATGAGAACACAGTGGTCTTGCTAGAACTGAACTAAGCTCTTTTAAAATCCTAGGATGCAATCCATTGGTCCTGGCGCTTTATTGATATTAACTTGTCTAATTGATTCCGCTACCATATCCTCTGTATCCAATGTGAAAACTCTTCATTTCCTCCCTGCACATTGTTACAATCCCTACTGTAAGGATTCTCAACAGTAAAAACCGATTGTAAAAAAACGGTTTAGCAGATTAGCCTTTTCGGCATCCTCTACAAACCACCTCAGCTCCATTATTTAATGGTCCCCATTCTCAGTCCTCATTTTTTTACCATTTATATACTTAAAAAACATCTTGGGGTTGGACTTGCTTTGTTCGGCAATCCGTATTTCATTTTCTATTTTAGCTGGTTTAATTGCTTTCTTGCACTCTTTATTACTTTTGAAGTCCCTGTAAGCCTGTTCTGTGCCTTCGCTTTCAAAATTTTAAAAGCCCTTTTCTTTTTCCATTTCCTTTTTACCTGAGCATTAAGCCATGCAGGAGTGGACCTAATTTTTTTACACTTGTTTCTAAAGGTACCGATTTGGAAATGTTATAGTTTAATATCCCTTTAAAAGTGGTCCACATCTGCTCAGTATCTTTACCTAGAAAACAGTTCCCCCAGTCTATGAGCAGGAGCGATTCCTTTAAAAGCATAAAATTAGCTTTCCTAAAGTTAAAAGTTTTGTTAAGCCAGTGACTTTAGTTTTCTGCAACCTATATTAAATGACACTATATCATGGTCACTATTCCCTAAGCTTCCCATTACCTTCATCTCCAAAATGAGCTCTGGGTTATTAGATATCACCAGATCCAACAACGCATTCTTTCTAGTAGGAACTTCTACCATCTGTGAGAGAGTGTGTATGATGATACAATGCAGGAGAGTGAGATAGAGAATAGAGACTACAGGAGAGAAAGAATGTGAGAGATAGAGGATATAATATGTATGGGACCTTTACTATCTGTCCTCAGTATGGGACCTTTACTGTTTGTTCTCACTGTATGGGACCTTTACTGTCTGTTTCATTGTAGGACCTTTACTGTCTGTCTCACTGTATGGAACCTTACTGTCTGTCTTATTGATGGGACCTTTACTGTCTGTTCTCACTGTATGGGCTTTACTGTTGTTCTCACTGTATGGGACCTTTACTGTCTATTCTCACTGTATGGGACCTTACTGTCTGCTCTTATTGAATGGACGTTATCTACTTTGAATGGGACCTTTACTGTCTTCTCACTTATAGGACCTTTACAACGTTCTCCACTCTATAGGACCTTTACTATCTGTTCTCACTGTATGGGACCTTTACTGTCTGCTCTTATTGGATGGGACCTTTACTGTCTTTTCTACTGTATGGGACCTTTACTGTCTGTTCTCACTGTAGGGGACCTTTAATGTTTGTTCTCACTGTATGGGACCTTTACTGTCTGCTCTTATTGAATGGGACCTTTACTGTCTGCTCTTATTGAAGGGACTTACTGTCTGTTCTCACTGTATAGGACCTTTACTAACTGTTCTCACTCTATAGGACCTTTACCATCTGTTCTCACTGTATGGACCTTACTGTCTGCTCTATTGGATGGGACCTTTACTGTCTTTCTCACTGTATGGGACCTTTACTGTCTGTTCTCACTGTAGGGGACCTTACTGTTTGTTTCTCAATGTATGGGACCTTTACTGTCTGCTCTATGAATGGGACCTTTACTGTCTGCTCTTATTGAATGGGACTTTACTGTCTGTTCCACTGTAGGGACTTTACTGTCTGTTCTCACTGTATGGGACCTTTACTGTCTGCTCTTATTGAATGGGACCTTTACTGTCTGCTCTTATTGAATGGGACCTTTACTGTCTGTTCTCACTGTATAGGACCTTTACTATCTGTTCTCACTGTATGGGACCTTTACTGTCTGCTCTTATTGAATGGGACCTTACTGTCTGTCTCACTGTATGGGACTTCCTCGTCTGTTCTCTACTGTATGGGACCTTACTGTATGTTCTCACTGTATGGGACCTTTACTGTCTGTTCTCACTGTATGGGACCTTTACTGTCGTTCTCACGTATGGGACCTTGACTGGTCTGTTCTCACTGTATGGGACCTTACTATCTGTTCTCACTGTATGGGACCTTTACTGTCTGCTCTTATTGAATGGGACCTTTACGGTCTGTTCTCACTGTATGGGACCTTTACGGTCTGTTCTCACTGTATGGGACCTTTTATGGTCTGTTCTCACTGTATGGGACCTTTACAGTCTGTTCTCACAGTATGAGTGGTAGATTGCTCAACCAAACATATAGTTTGCTGCAGATGTTATTTCTTCATATTTTCTTTATTAAATGTGTTAGATATTGTTAAAAAGCATTTCATATGGTTAGATTAGCTTTAGATAGTTCGTTAGGTTAGGCTAGGTTAGACTAGTTAGGTACGTTAGGGCCCTATTAAAAGGACATGGTGGCAGGTTCTTTGGGGCAAAATACTTCTGGAATTATGGTGTGGATAAATGTCTATTTAAAGAAACTGTACAAATAAATAGAGCCAAGTTAAAAATGACAAAATGGCTAACCGCACTCCCACCGACATAGCCACGCCCACCCACAAAACCACACCCACATACAAGCCACGCCCACTTTGTTCCGCCGGCGCCGCGCTGTGCGCGCCCCATGTAGGCGACATCCAGGGTTTGGCTCAGGTGGCAAAAACCCTAGAGACACCCCTGAGAGGGTGATAGTGTGGCTGTTGTCTCATTTGACCCAATGCTGACACATTTTCATACTGCGGATAAAAGGGTGTCGATACTTGTGCAGGTCTTGGTGGATTCCGAGGTGCCACATACATGGGAGGTTCAGTGAAGAATAAGACTCAGAAAAAAATATTCCTTGCTTGAGTCCCTCTGTCCCTCTGCCTCTGGAGCCGCCTTTCTTGACTTTCCATCAGTATGTCTTGTCTTTCCTGATATTTTTCAGTTAGAACTGTCATCATATTCCACAAGGAGAATAGCTCTGTTGGGACATCATCCCTTGGTTTTTTCCTGCCCCTGGTTACACATTACATCTGCCGTGAGGAATCAGAAGGTCTCGAACGTGCAGCAGAAGTGGTGGTGGGAGCTGTCACTGATGATTCTGTGCCTACAGGTGACAGTATCCATGGGGGCTGCAATGCTCAATCTCCTCCACGGATCCCACAGCTAGCGCACTCTCCACAATGTTATCCTCATTGCTAAAGATAAATAAATTGTAAATTACGTATCAACATAATTATGACCATTGTCTGCACAAACTTTTAAGTAATAAGTATTTAGTTACGGAGATAATGCAGAAACAGGTTGTAGGAAATCTAGTATCCCTGTATAACGATATCTGGATTGCATGGTTGCTGTTGATCTACTCCTCCTATCCTCCTTTTCTGGGTGGAGTCCTCTTTTGTAGTTATCTTTAACTGATCTCCATCTTGTTTTCATGATTTGTTTTCACCAGCTGTTAACAATGTATATTGTAGCCATTAATAATACTAATAATACTTTGGTTGAATGCATGTATTGCAATATAAGGAAAGCAATTGCTTGAAATAAGCTCTTAACACAAGACAAGGGGATGTTAAATATTTTTGATGTACTATTATATACATATGGAAATGGTATATTATTATAGTACTATAATGTCCTATTTATTAGAGAGGAGCAAAAAAGTATTTTGCTGGTGCTTATTAGAGAAGTTCGGTCCGTTTTCGTACTTTCGAACTTCAGAGAAAGTTCAAAAACGGACCCAGTAAAGTCAATGGGAGAGTGATAGTTCGAAAATTTTGGATGATTTACAGATAAACTAAAAATAGTAACTTACTGTAAATGGCTGTGGCACCTGAGTAATGATCTGGGGAACTGTCACCAAAACCACTTCTTACTTCACGTTCGGGCAATTGCCAGGTTTGCGCAAGCTACATTCAAGGGTTATGGGAAATTCGAGGGTTACTGAACGGTACTTTCGAGGGATAGCAAACAATGCTTGTGAAGGTTCTCATTCATCCAGGCCATGGTATATCTGTTGTATTCAATTAGATCAACTGGACTTGAAATGAACGTCTTCAAGAACTAATTGAATACAACAGAGATAGCAAACAATACTTTCGAGGGTTACCGAAAATAGCCTGTAAATTCGATAATTATCGAATTTACGATAATTATCGAAAATACAGCTGCGAGTTCAAAAAAACAAACTAGTTAGAATAGTTCGGCTCGAACTCAGCTTCGAGTTCGGTTTTGTGTCTATCACTAGTGCTTAACTATAATATATACTAGAAAAAATAGTACCCAGCTCCACACACACCCATACACACACAAACTAGTACAAGGAAATAAATTTGGTCATGGGGGTCATATTGATTTTTACACCTGTGGTCTTGGAATTGATTTAAACGTCATGTAAGAATAATACTTCTAGTAATATGGTGTATATATTATATTATACATTGGAAAATAACGGTACATGAGATCTAATTTAATACTTTACTTTGCCTATATTTAGAGTTTTATTAATTGTGTTTGTGAATCCATATAAAAGAAAATTAGAAAATCTAAATCGCCTCATTACAAAAGTAATGAAAAACTGAACTGCATCTTGTCATCAATAAACTGTTTTAATAACTTTTCTTTTGGAAGGAGATATTTTCAAAAAGATTGCTTTTGTTTCTTAATACCGTCTGCTGGAAAGGGAATTTTATTTTATTAGCTTTTAACAGAGACTCCTGCCAAATAGAATAATATATTTCTTGTTCATTTATTTATTTTATGAAGTCATTAACCTTCCACCCCACCCCAAAAAAATTATCTTCTAGATATAATAAGATATAATCTTTATTCCAGACATTTACAATCGACCATATGGAAATACAATGAATTACTTGCTCCAGTATCTACAGGCACTTCCATTATCCAATGCTGCTAGAGATTAGTAAGCCTTATAAATGTCTTCTGCTTTGCAGTTTCCAATTCAGTTATTGTGCCAGTGTTAGAACATTTTAGTTTTGATCTTGAACTAGAACATTAACATAATGTAGTAAGGGAAAATATAAAGTTTGGCTGGAAAGGCTGCATTTTGGAAGGCAGCACACTGTGGCTGTGCCAGGAGTTTTAAAATACAAAAATAACATTTCTATTGTGGAGAAAGTCCGGTTAAAGGCACATATTGTTATTATTGGGTTTTTATTTTGTTATTTTAGGAATTAAGTTTTGAAATTGTGTGTGTTTCAGAGACACTGTACATCGTGGGAGGTGGTTGAATGACTCTCTGCGCTTGAGCAAATGCCTCCGGCATCCGTCCATATTTACAGCCTTAGGTAAGTATGTAAGATGTTCATTCATGCAAACAATTTTTGGAAATTTGCAGATAACTAAGAAACATTTCCACAAGTTATTTCACTAGAAGATGGCACACGTCTATCTATCCTGCATGTCTGTGTGCATTTTGTGTCTCTACCATAAAAACCGTGGGAAAAGGTACAGTCCAGAAAATACAGAATCATTCCAATTAAAGACTATGGGGTGTATTTATAAAGAAGCCCCATTTCGCCTTACTCCAGACTTGTATGAAAATAGCGTTATTTTTGCCGTATTTATAAAGCACATCGTTATTGCCACGTAAAGGAGAAATAGCACCAGAGCGTCTACCAATACCAGAAAGGGGCTTCAACTGAGGTAATTTTTTTTTTTTTGAGGGGGGGTCTTTAACAGTTAAAACACTCACGTATACGTGGAAATAAGACCCCCATTCATCTTTGTTTTAAACTAGTAAAAACTGGAAACTCAAAAAGCAGAAAAATTGTGAAATCTTGTATGGCTCTCCCAAACCTTGAGTAGGCGTACCTAATGAGTAGGCATGCTCATTAGCAGTGATGTAAGTTTTGAGCACTGCTGTGTACGTCTTTCTATGTTTGATGTCTTGTAGCCTTGGCTGGTGACTTTCTGATCCTGGAAAAACAATTGCATAGGTGTGGCCAATTGCATTAATTTCATTTTCGTCCTGTATCACCGTTGTCCTTTGCAGCTCCAGTTAATTAGAGGTCAAATGAAGATGTTGACTGTAGGAAGGAATTGTCAATAGCAAAAGACAATGTATACAGGTACCCAGCCTGCTTCTAGTGTCCGATACTGCTACATGCTGAGGGAGTTTAAATGAAGCTCATGCTATATACTTTTTAAATGAGACTTGTATGCACTGGCTCTAGGATTAGGGACCTAGACTATTAATACATTTTTCTCAGGAGAAGCACTGAGTGCTTAGGGGTGCCCCACATACTTTCAGGGCAAGCTATTGGGTAGAGAGGTCTCTCCCACTCCTTTTTAGGGTCAATACAGATTATCTGTGATCTGATCACCCTATGCAACATCTTCCTGATTCTATACCCTATCCCTGGGGTTTCCAGCTGTGATTTTATAGTGTGTATATTTTCTAACTTTTTAATGTATATCTAATAAAAATTTAATTTTATCTTCACTTTTGTTCCTCTGGATTTTGCCACTGGATCTGATATGTTACAAGGGGGGTACTTATCCCCATTATCCATCCACCACACCTGATTAGAGGATTGTGCATCACATCTGTATCATTTACTTTTAATAGCAAAAGAAGAAAAGCAGGAGTAGGTAGCAAAGTATAAGAAGGAAAGAGCAAACACCACAATTTAAACAAGCTTTGGATTATTTTTAACATGTTGTTTATAAACAAAAAAAACCAAAACCCCATCATTTCTTATTTATTGCTACTTATTGTTTATTTTTATTTGTTAATGAGTCAAGAGTAGAGATGTCCGAACTTCGCAAAATCCGGTCCGCTCGAGGATCCGCGAATTTTCGAAAAAAATTCGAAAATTCGAAAATCCGCGAGCGGACCCGTTAAAATTAAAAATACCCTTGAAATAACGAGATTTTTCGTATTTTCGAAAATTTTTGAAATTACGAGTTTTCACGTATTTTCGGGAATTTTCGAAATTACGAGTTTTCATGTATTTCCGAAAATATGTATTTCCGAAAATACAAGTAATCCTCGTAATTTCGAATATTTTCGAAAATACGTATGTAAGGAATTAAGAGAAATCCATGTTCGGATCCGCGAACCGGCCATCCCTAGTCAAGAGTTGCAGTACTTGTGCTGGCAAAATCAGCACTGGTAGAAAACAGACACTTAAAGGTCCACTAAAATTTAACCCACTACTGGCTTCACTGAGTAGTAAAAAAAATCCTTACCTTACACCTCTGCTTCTTATGGTTCTCCAGCAGTGCTTGTCCAAAGTCAAGGAAACTGAAGGGTAGAAGCTGTCTTCCTGTCCATAAGGATTCTGCCTCGTCCTTCTCCTCTAAAAGGACAGTTGGAAGCACAGGGGAGCTCCCTTCCACTCTCCCTCCCTGGCTGCCCTTCACCTAGCGTAAAAAGATTTATGTATGCTATAGGCCATCCCTTCTCACCCCAGCCAGGGGTGTCTCTTGGGTTTTTGCCACCTGAGCCAAACTGTAAATGGCGCTTCTATGCTGCTGCAGGGGTGTGGGCATGGTTTAACAGGTGGGTGTGGCTTAACAGGTGGGCCTGTCTCCAGCCAGTGGGCGTGTCTCCATGGGTGGGCATTTTGAACTTTGCATTACTGAAGTATTTATTTATACAGTTCCTCAAATAGACATTTATCCTCAACATAATTACTGAAGAATAAAATATTTTGGCCAAAAGATTTGTAAGCCCTGCTACCACGTCAAGGTAGACATTTAATCAAGAGAAATATGAAAAAAATTAAATCTGAAGCAAAGTATGTTTGGTTGAGCAATCTAAGCAAGTTCAATAAGAGTCATTAAGTTCAATCTTTTGGTCAAAAGCTTTCAATACTATTAAACAGAAGTAAAGTGCAAACAATTAAAACCCATAAACTGTAATAAAACAATATAACACTATTATAACTATATCACATACAGCACACATTCAAAACAACGGGTAAGATATCTATTTAAAATGAAATCTTATCTGGTGCCGTCTTCTCTCTTCAGCAAGGGGTTGTCAAGTTTAATTGTGCTTTGAGGTACCCTGGAAAAGAAACAAAAAGCTCAGTGATGTAGTGGGTGTGTAAGTGTATGTATATGGAGAATAAAGGCAAGGATTTACCTTGATTGTGGAGGGGATCCAGCCATTATTTGCCACATCAGCTCCTGACTTGGTTGGAGAGTGCAGACTTTTCTTTGGATGGGAAGACACAGCAGGTGGAGTCTTTGGACAGCTCCGCTCTGTGAAACCCGGATACCCTGGGTTACAGTGATGTAGTGGGTGTGTAAGTGTATGTATATGGAGAATAAAGGCAGGATTTACCTTGATTGTGGAGGGGATCCAGCCATTATTTGCCACATCAGCTCCTGACTTGGTTGGAGAGTGCAGACTTTTCTTTGGATGGGAAGACACAGCAGGTGGAGTCTTTGGACAGCTCCGCTCTGTGAAACCCGGATACCCTGGGTTACAGTGATGTAGTGGGTGTGTAAGTGTATGTATGTGTTGGAGAATAAAGGCACGCTTTAGTAGTTGGGAGTTGTAGTTTGCAAACATCTGCACACTCACCCTCCCCCAGTTCAGTAGTGGGTACCTTCTGTGGGCATCCTCCTCTTCTTTACAGCTAGCCATCTGTGTAAGTTACAGGTCATCATCACTTGGCACATGATATCAGGGGGCAGCAATAAAAAAAAATGTATATAGAAAGTACAGTAGCTGGTCCAAAGCTCTACCCAAATTCAGTGACTTACTTTAGAAATCCGGCTTCTGCTTGCTCGCTCCCTCGCTGCCTGACATCACTACTCGGCACCAGGCAGTGACATCAGCCGGCGCATTAGTACAATCAGCGCGGGAGCAAGCGAGCGGCGGAAAGACTTCCAAAGTAAGTTACTGATTCGAGTTGGATTTTCCGGCTGATTATTCAGCCTGAAAACCTTGGTTTATACTGGAGTATATACAGTAGGCTCAATCGTTCACAGTATCCTAGATGTTGCTGTCAACTAGTGGACTAGGGATCACCATAGTTACCATTTTTACCTTGCATCAGTTTGAATTACAGGGCATGTCCACCATAAAACTAAACTTATAATATAATATATAATATAACGTAATCCCCCCCGCCGCCATGTTAGTTCTTTAAAAAAAGCCAAATTCTACTTACAGCCCTTCACTCCCATGGTGCTCTCTTCAAGGCTCCCTGTCAGCAGAAAGTTGCATACGGGCCGGACCAGCAGCCGCGTCTGTGATTGCCTGAGCTGAGAGGCAGCCAAGCACAGACGCAGCTACCAGCTTTGAAGACAGGGAGTGAAGGGCTGTAAGTGTGTCTCCAATTCTTTTTTTTAGAAATGTCATTCAGTGGTTCGTGGTGCCCTACAGGATGTTAATTTTTTTTTAAGGAAGGCAGCCATAGAGGGATCCAGAGGGTGGGAGGAAGGGGGGAAAGGGCTCCCCTGTGCATGTCACACTACCTCCTGGAGGCAAGATTAGAGGCAGAAACCTTTAGAAAGGAAGACACCTCCTACCCTTCAGTTTCCTGGACTTTGAAGAGGCACTACAGGAGAACCATAAGGAGCAGGGATGTAAGGTAAGGGTTTTTTTTAAAAAATACACAGTGGAGCCAGTAGTGGGTTAAATTTTAGTTTGAGGGTGGACATGCCCTTTAAGCTGTGTGTGTGGGAGGAGGAAGCCGAACATAAATACCATTTACAAATAGAATATTTATAGAGTATAAATAAAATATTTTATACAATACACATTATGCATATTTATAAATTAACAATGTATACTTGAAGACAATCCCAGAAAGTCCAGCGGCGTCCTATGGAAGACGGTCCCAGAAAGTCCAGCAGCGTTCTATTGAAGAAATACAGCCACACACAGGCCCAGCAGCCCCCACTCAACCAGGCCCAGCAGGCAGCAGCCCCCAAACAATCAGCCCCCCACTTATGCCCAGCAACCCCCACTCAATCAGACCCAGCAACCCCCACCCCACTCAATCAGGCCCAGCAAGTTGCAACCCCCAACCAGGCAGCCCCCAATCAGGCCCAGCAACCAACCCCCAATCAGGCCCAGGCAGCAACCCCCAACCAGGCAGAAACCCCCAACCTGGCCCAGGAGCCCCCACTCAACCCCTACCCTACCCAAGAGCAGTGTCAGCCCCCGAAGGCCAGACCCCACAAGGTGTCTTAGACTCTTACCCAAAAATACAGTTGTCAACTTGAACAGAGTTGAACAGCAGTCAGCACAGCCACAGAAGACCTGGCAGAGGCACAGGACAGCAGCACAGCCCAGACCAGCAGCAGCACAGCACAGAGCCACAGATGAGACAGTCAGCAGAGACCTTACACGTAAAGGGCCAAGGCCACGCCCCCGCACGCATTCCTGCTCTGCTTCGATTGGGCTGCAAGCCTGCCACCATGACGTCGCCAAGGCAGTGGTTACATTTCAAAATCCACTGCCTGGTTGATTGAAGCATTGCTGACTGGGGCTGGCACAGGCGGCGCCAGTGCTTCCTCCTGGTCTGAGGTCTCCATTGCATTGGACTAGGCTAACCCGGCGCACTACAGTGACACACATGACACTCCGTCTCCAAGTAAGTCCCGAAGTCTGGCGGCCTCTAGGCTCTAGCAGCGCAGCACACGCTTCTTCCTCAGTTGTTCCCTTGTTGCTGGCAGGCGGCAGCCCCACAGCAGGCCAAAAAAAAAAATGGGGACACAAAAAGGCCGCTTTTTTGAGCCTGAGACATGATGCCGCTCTGCATCATTGTCTCATTTTGGCTCATTAGCGAGACGGCCCTGACCCCAGCCGCTATTTTAGACATCTAAAAAAAGAATCCAAACTACTTACAGCCCTTAACTCCTATAGTGCTCTCTATTGCTGGCAGCCGTGGCTGAGATTGGCTGCCTATCAGGCAATTGCAGCTGCGAATGTGATTGGCTGCCTCTCAGGCAATCACAGTTGCGGCTGCCAGTCTGGCCCCCTGCTTGTAGTTCCAGCAAGCGAGGAGCCGGATCAGAACGCTACGGGATTGAGGAGCTGCAAGTGGAGTTCTGCTTTTTTCCCCCAGAAATGTAATATAGAATTTGGGGTGAGCAGGGATGGCCTATAACATATATATTTTTAAAAATTGTAGGGTGGAGATGCTCTTTAATAGAAGCACCACTGATCTTTGTTGGATGTAAAAATGATTGGATCACTTACGGTACGCATTGACTCAAGACTATGAAAATTTCAAATGTACAAATTTCTAAGTAAAATTCTGTTACAATAGGAAAGAGGACCCTGCCCAAAGAACTTACAGTGTAGAGGAAATAGGTGTGGGACATAAGGTAGGCTGGATTAGATTGGTAGTGGAGTTTGGTTAGCAGGCCAGGTTATATGCTTGCCTGAAAAGGTGGGTTTTGAGATTACGTTTAAAGGTATTAAGGGGCTTTGAATGACTGACAGATTGAGAAAGGAAGTTCCAGAGCAAAGGGGCAGCACGAGGCGTGGGAAGAGGTGACAAAGGTGGATGAGAGGAGGATATCATTTGCAGATCAGAGGTTATGTCAGGGATGGTATCTGTGGATCAGCTCTGAGATGTATAAATGGGGCTGTATTGGATAGTGCTTTATAAGATAGGGTAAGTAGCTTAAAGGAGAACTAAACCCAAAATACAAAGGCAGCTCCACAGACTCTATAACTGTCACTTTGTAAAACCATTTGTCTCTCACCTCTGAATTCAGCTTCTTATTGTAGAAATCATTTATAGAACATTTCTGAGTACTGGCAATCTCTGATATCACGGCTGGCTTCTAGTGTTGCCTCTTCCTGTTGGTCCTGGACTCAAAACTCCTTCTGCACATGCTAACTAGCTACCTTGTGTTTGTTTCCCACTCCCCTTATGCTAAGCTGCATGTAACAATTGAACTCAGAGTCCCTACCTGCCAGTCATCAGAGATAGCTGTGAATATTATTAGCAGATTTTCCTGCTCAGACAGAGTGGGGGAAGGTGTTAACCCTTTTCATATGTATTTAGGAAGCAACTTGTTAACCCTTTATATTTGTCAGCATTTCTGCAAGACTGTGTGTTTGTATGTGTTTATACCTGCCATTTATATTAGTGTGTGTATATTAGTGTGTGTATTATGTTTGCGCTCGCGATTTGTCCATTGTCATTATGAAAATGCATGCGATTGCACAAAAAAACGCATGCGTTACCAAATTGCTGACACATGCGCGAATCGCAACACTCCCAAAATCGCAAGATTTAATACATTTAATACAATTGGAAAATTGCAATCTCCTGAAAAACCCGCTTGTGTGGCTTAGCCCTTAGAAGTGTAATGATTGATTTCAGTTTAGCCATACAGCACGTATTTAATGCAATGGAACTTAGCAATTTCCTGAGGCTGTGGCCCCACTTAAGTGCAATTGGACCCTAGCAGAGAGCATGCAATACAGACAAAAAAATGGTGATCACAACATGCACTCCAATAGCACATGGACATGAATCGCATGTAGTGGGGCCGGTCCCAAAATTTGCACCATTTTTAACGATAAGAACTTTTAATACATAGGCCTGTATATGTGTTCAGGCCTTAAAGGCAAAGGTGGGAACCCTAGTTGGAAGAGTGATTTTCTTTATGCAAAACTTCCCACGGGCAGCCTTTCTGCAGCATTCATTTTCTAGAACATGTTTGCGTTCCCTCTAACAATGCCCCTTTAATTGGCATTCCCTCCAATAATTCCTATTAATATGTACATTTATATAAATAACATGGTGCAAAGCTGCAAATGGCATACCCTCCAACATTCAACTTTAATACATACAATAAGGGCTAGGCAACACTTCTGCGCTTTTTTTGCATTTGTGCTTGCATTTTTTCATATCATTGAAAACGCGGCAACGCATCGAAAACGTGCATTTCGGGTGCGTTGCGATTTGTGTTCCGCATTTTAAATCGCAATCGCATGCGTTTTTCAATAGTTAACGCAACGAAATCGCACATGAAATCGCATGCGATTGCGTTTGCATTGCAGTGTTGCTGTTCCCTTATAGAGCTTAGCACAGCTCTGTGCAATGCATTTCTCTGTGTAATGCATTTCTTATCTTGTTTTATACAGACAGCTGAATCAAAAACACTCTTCCAACCCTCCAACATTCCCCTTTAATAAGGTACACTGATGAGAAATGCATTGCACAGAGCTGTGCTAAGATCAGGTTCACTTCACTATCCTCCCCCTACAGTTCTGCACCATGTGGTTTCCATAAAACACACTCTTCCTACCCTTCAACATTCCCCTTTAAGAAGCTACACTTTCCACTAA
Source organism: Hymenochirus boettgeri (assembly GCA_019447015.1). Classification (NCBI taxonomy): domain Eukaryota; kingdom Metazoa; phylum Chordata; class Amphibia; order Anura; family Pipidae; genus Hymenochirus; species Hymenochirus boettgeri. The sequence continues at coordinate 328,297,343 of CM033470.1, read as the reverse complement.
TAGTGCTGCAGCTAACGAGTGAGGGACCTTTACACTACAGGCCGTATTTATAAAGGTGTGGAATCGCCTTCTTTAGCAATCGCTATGGCGATCATCAATTTATATTCCCTATCGGAAATCTTGTAAATGTACGATAGCGATCATAAATCTACGACTGCCCGTAAAATATCATTACGGTAGTTTATTACCGCATGTTATGGTATACTACTGCCACGGTCATACAGTAACCAAAACCAGCGGTATCGCAAGATTTTGAATATGGCCCTCCAACACTTAAACAATACATTGCAGGTAAAACATACAAATACACAGGTCTGTAACTGTGAATAGTGCAGGTTTATTGCAAAACATGTGTGCTACATGTTTCTGACCCACCTGTCCTTCCCCAAGTGCTTGAGTGGGTCTGAAACACATAGCACGCATGTTTTGCAATAAACCTGCAATATTCTCAGCTACAGACCTGTGTCTTTGTATGTTTCACCTGCAATGTATTGTTTATATATCGGATTCGGTGGAGTGAAAGCCGTAGGTGAGACAGACATTATTTCAGATCCGGACACACTACATACCCAGACCTATATACATCACACTACAACACTGCTACTAGGAAATCTATATACAGACCTATACCATACACACAACACCTGCACTAGGAAATCTATATACAGACCTATATCCATCACAACTACAACCCTCTACTAGGAAATCTATATACAGACCTATAGTACATCACACTACAAACACCGCTACTAGGAAATCTATATACAGACCTATATACATCACACTACAACAACCCGCTACTAGGAAATCTTATACAGACCTATATCCCATCACACTACAACACCTCTACTAGGAAATCTATATACATACCTATATACATCACACTACAACACCGCTACTAGGAAATCTTATACAGACCTATATACACCACCTACACACCGCTACTAGGAAATCTATACCAGACCTATATACATCACACACAAACACTGCTACTAGGGAAATCTATATACAGACCTATATACACACACTACAACCACTGCTACTAGGAAATCTATATACAGACCTATATCCACACAACTACAACACTGCTACAGGAAATGCTAATACAACCCTTATATCCATCACACTACAACACTGCTACTAGGAAATCTATATACAGACCTATATCCATCACACTACAACACTGCTACTAGGAACTCTATACACAGACTATTATACCTTACAAAACACAACACCGTACTAGGAAATCTATATACAGACCTATATACATCACACCTACAACCCGCTACTAGGAATCCATATACAGACCTATATCCATCACACTACAACACTGCTACTGGAAATCTATACACAGGACCTATATAACCACACTACAACACCGCTCTAGGAAAATCTATATACATACCTATAATCACATCAACTACAACACCGCTACTAGGAAATCCTATACAGACTATATCCATCACTACAACACTGCACTAGGAAATCTATATACCAGACCTATATCCATCACACTACAACACCGCTACTAGGAAATCTATATACAGACCTATATCCATCACACTACAACACTGCTACTAGGAAATCTATATACAGACCTATATCCATCACACTACAACACCGCTACTAGAAATCTATATACAGACCTATCCATCCACTAACACTTACTAGAAATCTATACACAGACCTATATCCATCACACTACAACACTGCTACTAGGAAATCTATACACAGACCTTATCCTCACACTACAACACTGCTACTAGGAAATCTATATACAGACCTATATACATTCACACTACAACACCGCTACTATTAAATCTAATACAGACCTATATCCACACACACAACACCGCTACTAGGAAATCTATACCCAGACCTAATATACATACACCTACAACACTGCTACTAGGAAATCTATATACAGACCTATATACATCACACTACACACCGCTACTATTAAATCTATATACAGAACCTATTCCATCACACTACAACACTGCTACTAGGAAATTATATACAGACCTATATCCATCACACTACAAACACTGCTACTAGGAAATCTTATACAGACCTATATCCATCACACTACAACACTGCTACTAGGAAATCTATACACAGACCTATATCCTCACACTACAACATGCTACTAGGAAATCTATATACAGACCTATAACATCACCTACAACACTGCTACTAGGAAATCTATATACAGAAACCTGCTATACATCACACTACAACACCGCTACTCTAAATCTACTACAGACCTATACACACACTACAAACATGACTAGGAAATCTATACACGACACCACAATAACATGCTACTAGAAATCTAATACAGACCTATATACTCACACTACACACCGCTACTAGAAATCTATATCAGACCTATATCCATCACACTACAACACTGCCTACTAGGAAATCTATATACAGACCTATATCCATCACACTACAAACACTGCTACTACTGGAAATCTATACAGAGACCTTATCATCACCACACAAACACTGCTACTAGGAATCTATTATACAGACCTATATCCATCACACTACACACTGCTACTAGGAAATCTATATACAGACCCTATAACATCACACTACAACCTGCTACTAGAATCTATACACAGACCTATATAACATCACCACTACACAACACCGCTACTAGGAAATCTTACACAGACCTATATACATCACAACACACCTGCTACTAGGAAATCATACACAGACCTATATACTCCCACTACAACACCGCTACTAGGAAATCTATTACAGACCTATATCCACACCACACTCCAACACTGCTACTAGAAATCTATATACCACCTATATCCATCACACTACAACACCGCTAACTAGGAAATCCATATACAGACCTACTATACATCACACTACACACCGCTACTAGAAATCTATACCAGACCTATATACATCACACTAACACACCGCTACTAGGAAATTATACACAGACCTATACATCACACCTACAACACGCTACTAGGAAATCTATACACAGACCTATATACATCACCCTACAACACCGTACTAGGAAATCTTATACAGACCTATATACATCACCTACAACCACTGCTACTAGGAAATCTATATCAACCTATATCCATCACACAAAACACTTCTATCAGGAAATCTATATACAGACCTATATACATCACACTCCAACACCGCTACTAAGAATCTATACCAGACTATATACATCACACTACAACACTGCTACTAGGAAATCTATATACAGACCTATATACATCACACTAAAACACTGCTACGAGAATCTATATACAGACCTATATACATCACACTACAACACCGCTACTAGGAAATCTATACACAGACCTATATACATCACACTGCAACACCGCTACTAGAAATCTATACAGATACACCTATACCATCACACTACAAACACTGCTACTAGGAAATCTATATACAGACCTATATACACACACTACAACACTGCTACTAGGAAATCTATATACAGACCTATATACATCACACTACAAACACTGCTACTAGGAAAATCATACCAGACCTATATCACCACACTACAACACCGCTACTAGGAATCTATACACAGACCTATATATCACATCACGATACAACCGCTACTATGAAATCTATATACAGACCTATAGCCATCACACTACAACACCGCTACTAGGAAATCTATATACAGACCTATACATCACACAACAACACTGCTACTGAGAAATCTTATACATAGACCTATATCCATCACACACAACACCGCTACTAGGAAATCATACCAGACCTATATACATCCACTACAACACTGCTACTAGGAAATCTATACACAGACCCTATATCCATCACACTACAACATGCTACTAGGAATCTATATACAGACCTATATACATCACACGTCAACACGCTACTAGGAAATCTATATACAAACCTATATACATCACACTACAACACTGCTAATAGGAACTATATCAGACTTATATCCATCACACTACAACACCGCTACTAGGAAATATATACAGACTCTATACAATCGCCAAACACCACACTACAACACCGCTACTAGGAAATCTATACACAGACCTATATCCTCACACTACAACACCTGCTACTAGGAAATCTATATAAGACCTGTATACATCACACTCTACCACACTGCTACTAGGAAATCTATATACAGACCTATATACATCACACTACAACACACCGCTACTAGGAAATCTATATACAGACCTATATCCATCACACTACAAACACCGCTACTAGGAAATCTATAATACAGACCTATATCCATCACACTACAACACCTGCTAACTAGGAAATCTATATACAGACCTATATCCAATCACACTCACATACACCACGTACTAGGAAATCTAATACAGACCTATATCCATACACTACAACACTGCTACTAGGAAATCTAATGCACCGACCTATATCCATCACACTACAAACCTGCTACTAGGAAATCTATATTACAGACCTATATCCATCACCTACAACACCGCTACTAGAAAATCTATCACAGACCTATATACATCACACTACAAACCCGCTACTAGGAACTATACACAGACCTATATCCATCACACTACAACACCTGCTAACTGGAAATCTATATACAGACCTATATACATCACACTACAACACGCTACTAGGAAACTCTATACCCGACCTGTATACATCACACTACAACACTGCTACAGGAAATCTATCCACAGAACCTATATCCTCATACACTACAACCGCTACTAGGAAATCTATATACAGACCTATATCCATCACACTACAACACCGCTACTAGGAAATCTATACACAGACCTATATACCCACACTCAACCCGCTACTAGGAAATCTATACAGGACCTATATCCATCACACTACAACACCGCTACTAGGAAATCTATACACGACCTATATCCATCACACTACAACCCCGCTACTAGGTAAATCTATACACAGACCTATATACATCACATACAACACCGCTACTAGGAAATCTACTACAGACCTATATACATCAAACTACAACACCGCTACTAGGAAATCTATACACAGACCTATATACATCACACTAAACACACACCGCTACTAGAAATCTATACACAGACCTATACATCACACTTCAACAACACCGCTACTAGAATCATACACAGACCTATATACATCACACTACAACACACTGCTACTAGGAAATCTATACACAGACCTATATCCATCACCTACAACACACTGCTACTAGGAAATCTATATACAGACCTATATCCATCACACACAAACACCGCTACTAGGAAATCTATACACAGACCTATATACATCCACACTACAACACGCTACTAGGAAATCTATATCAAGACCTATATACCCACCACACTACAACACCGCTACTAGGAAATCTATATACAGACCTATATACATCACACTACAACACCGCTACTAGAAAATCCACATACAGACCTACATACATCAACTACAACACCGCTACTAGGAAATCTATACACAGACCTATATACATCACACTACAACACGCTACTAGGAAATCTAATTACAGACCTATATCCATCACACTACAACACTGCTACTAGGAAATCTATATACAGACCTATATACACCACCTTACAACACCGCTACTAGGAAATCTATACAGACCTATATCCATCACACTACAAACACTGCTACTAGGAAATCTATATACAACCTTATCCATCACACTACAAACACTGCTACTAGGAAATCTATAACAGGCTATATCCATCACCAAAAAACACTGCTACTAGGAAATCTATATACAGCCTATATCCATCACACTACAACACTGCTACTAGAAATCTATATACAGACCTATATCCATCCACACAACACTGCTACTAGGAATCTATATACGACCTATATCCATCACACTACAACACCGCTACTAGGAAATCTATATACAGACCTATATCATCACACTACAACACTGCTACTAGGAAATCTATACAGACCTATATACATCACACTACAACACTGCTACTAGGAAAATATACACAGACCATATACATCACACTAAACACCGCTACTAAGGAAATCTATATACAGACCTATATCCATCACACTACAACACCGCTACTAGGAAATCTATATACAGACCTATATCCATCACACTACAACACTGCTACTAGGAAATCTATATACAGACCTATATCCATCACACTACAACACTGCTACTAGGAAATCTATACCCAGACCTATATCCCACACAAACACCTGTACTAGGAAATCTATATACAGACCTATATCCTCACACTACAACACCGCTACTAGGAAATCTATTACAGACCTATATCCATCACACTACAACACTGTACTAGGAAATCTATATACAGACCATATACATCACACTACAACACTGCTACTAGGAAATCTATCCAGACCTATATACACCACACTCAACACCGCTACTAGGAAATCTATAACAGACCTATATCCATCACACTACAACACTGCTACTAGGAAAATCTATATACAGACTATATACATCACACTACAACACCGCTATAGGAAATCTATACACGACCTATATACATCACACTACAACACCGCTACTAGGAAATCTATATACAGACCTAATACATCACACTACAACACGCTACTAGGAAATCTATATACAGACCTATATCATCACACTACAACACCAGCTACTAGAATCTATTATACAGAACCTATATACATCACACTACAACACTGCTACTTAGGAAATCTATATACAGACCTATAGTACACCACACACACACCGCTACTAGGAAAATCTATATACAAGACCTATATCCATCACACTACAACACTGCTACTAGGAAATCTATATACAGACCTATATATCACACTACAACACTCGCTACTAGGAAATCTATAACAACCTATATACATCACACTACAACACCGCTACTAGGAATCTTGTATACAGACCTATATACATCACACTACAACACTGCTACTAGGAAATCTATAACAGACCTATTACATCACACTACAACACTGCTACTAGGAAATCTATACACAGACCTATATACACCACACTACAAACACCGCTACTAGGAAATCTATATCAGACCTATATATACCACACTACAACACCGCTACTAGGAATCTATATACAGACCATATATACACACACTACAACACCGCTACTAGGAAAACTATATACCCTATATACATCACACTACAACACGCTACTAGGAAAATCTATATACAGCCTATACACCACACTACAACACCGCTACTAGGAAATCTATATACACAGACCTATATACATCCACAGTACAACACCGCTACTAGGAAATCTATACACATACTATATTACACCACACTACACACCGCTACTAGGAAATCTATACACAGACCTATATACACCACACTAAAAACACCGCTACTAGGAAATCTATATACAGACCTATAGACCATCCACACTACAACACCGCTACTAGGAAATCTATATACAGACCTATTACTCACACTACAACACCGCTACTAGGAAATCTATACACACGACCTATATACATCACACAAAACAACCGCTACTAGGAATCTATATAACCGACCTATATCATCACACTACACACACACCGCTACTAGGAAAACTATATACAGACCTATATACATCACACTACACACACGCTACTAGGAAATCTATATAAGACCTATATACACCACTACAACACCGCACTAGGAAATCATATACAGACCTATATACACCACACTACAACACCGCTCAGCTATAGGAAATTCCATAACAGACTATATACATCACACTACACACACCGCTATAGGAAATCTATTACGACCTATATACATCAACTACAACACCGCTACTAGGAAATCATATACAGACCTATATACACACACTACAACACCGCTACTAAAATCCATATACAACCCTATAACATCACACTACAACACCCCGCTACTAGGAATCTATATACAGACCTATATAACTCACACTACAACACCGCTACTAGGAAATCCATATACAGAAGACCTATATACATACCACACTACAACCACCGCCTGCTACTAGAAAATCCATATACAGAACCTATATACATCACAACTACAACACCGCTACTAGGAAAATCTAACAGACCTATTACATCACACTACAACACGCTACTAGGAAATCTATACACAGACCTATTACATCACACTACAACACCGCTACTAGGAAATCTATCCACAGACACTATATCATCACCTACAAACACCGCTACTAGGAAATCTCATATACAGACCTATATACATCACCACTACAACACCGCTACTAGGAAACTCACATACAGACCTACATACATCACACTACACACAACACCGCTACTAGGAAATCCATATACAGACCTCATACATCACACTACAACACCGCTAGAGAATCATATACAACGACCTACATACATCACACTACAAAAACACTGCTACTCTATGAAATAAGGGTAATCTAGCTTGCAAACCACCAATACATATTTGATGATTGTAAGATCCATTCCCTACCTCCTGATGGGTTAAGAGTGGAGTGGAAATCACAAGGTGCGACAATGTAATCAAGGCAAAAAGTACTGGCATGGAAGGGAAATGTCAGCTTCAGATTTGGGGAACAAACAGAACCTAAAAGGGCTCATAGAGGGAAAGAAAAGACCCCTGAGTGGAACCTTCCATGCTGAGAAGGATGTTGTAGATAAAGTACTTTCTAACTTTAAACTTGATTTTTTTGGGTTAGTTCTCCTTTAAACTGGATCATATTAGATAAAGTGCCTATTTTTTCCTATATGATAAATCACCTGCAAAATCTACAATATTAGTAAGCTGAAAAAACGTACTAACTTGAAATTCTGCCTGATTTGCTTTTAGCTCCTTTCTGCTTCCTGGTGGCGCTTTATTCCGATTTTTCATTCATTGCATCCTTTTTTAGTCTTTTGTCATTTGGCAATGTAAACCTTTCTGGTCCTTAAAGGGCAACATGTTTTTCTGTCTTTTACAAAAGATTTTTAAAAACAGTTTAAAAAAAATGCTGCAACAATTATCCTTAGTACCAACCAATATACAACAAACGGATTGTAATGCAGGGTCCCCTCTGTGTATAATCGAAAAATAAATTGTAGTTTTATCAAGTTTATCAAAGAGCCTTTTGGTTAATATTGTTGTAGCAATAAAGTTTCCTTTAACTTCTCATCTGGTTTGGTTTTGTCTTCATATGTAAGATATATGTGAAAATCTGCATCCTGAGATTTGTATCTCGATGTAAACATTGCTCTTTACTATTGGTGCTACTTTTTGTCCTGCGGTGAAATGGCCGGTTAGAAACCCTAAAGGCATTGCGTTTAAAAACCTCAAGTAGGAGAACTTCTCTGTTTCTAATCCTCCATCACTCATGGTTAATGAGTAAAATGCCTCCAGTTAACTGTACACATGAGAAAACTCATCATTTTAATGTTGAAAGGTTAGAACCAAATCTGAAAATAAAACATTTCATTTAAAGATTGAAGTTTAGTAATGAAATTCCTGCTCTATCTTTCAGTATGCATATCGTACATTATGTATACTTGAAACAAGCCACCTTCCCTATCTGGTAGAACACAGCAACTTATGTATGGTGTAAATACACAATATAAAGGGCAAAGCCATTTCATCCCCATTTTTTTCCTCTGTACTTTTCACTAGTTTAAATTCAATGCTATTTTAAAAGACAAGAATGATTGGTTACAATGTTATTTTACACACTTTGTTATTTATAAACAGAGCCCAAGAGTGTTCTGCTGTAAAAATAGAATTTTGCACTGTCCTATTGAGTGTTACTCTTGGCTTTACTGTAACGCGGTCCCCCAGTTGATGTTTAGTAAGATGTGGTTTTTCCAATTGGTGATTTATAGTTTTCTCACTTTTTATCATTTTTAGTGCTAAAACTTAAGAACAAGCTGAAAATGAAAAAGCTCAATAAGTCCTATTAACCTTATTCCTAGCCGAGTATTCAGGCAACTGGCTGCTTGGAACACTCTAATTTTTTCAAAGGACGCTTTGGGCCCACCCGGGCACCCCCCCCCCGGACACTCATCGGAGAGGCGCTGAGAGGCAGGGATTTTTTTAATAGCAGCAACTTTAAATATACGCTATTAAAGCTTAAAGCGTATATCGCCCACTCCCGAGGGTGGGGGGAAGTGTTAGGTGCTCTGAAGGGGCCTTCCCGGGGTGCCACACCCTGTGGAAGAGGGTGAGGCCAGCCGCTTCGGGTGCGTAGCGGTGGGCCAGGGGGACTCGTCCCGGCCCAAACAGCGAGGAGTGGTGGAAAGCGTGTGTGGTCTGCCGAGGGACCAGGCGGGAGGTTGGCATGGCTGATGGGGTGGGAGGGCCCGGGTCCCTCTCATGCATGCTGTGCCAGGGGCTGCCCTCACCTGGCCAGGGACCTGCTTGGATGCTTGGAACACCGGGTTGGAAGCAAACTAACCAGAAGTGAAAGCTGTCGGGCTCCTCACACTGCCGGGAGGGGTCGCCAGACGGGGATTTTGATGCAGTGGGAGCGAGATGGTGAACACAGCTCTCAGGGTGCTGGGAAGCGTGAGAGGCGTGACCTGGGCTCTTTTAGGGCATCCCACAGTGGAGCACAGCCGAGCCAAAGGACCTCCATGTCGTTTGTGCCACGGGAGTCCAAGCCAATAGGGTGGTAAAGCAGGGGGTTCTTAGCCTCCAGTCATTTTTTGGCCACTAGATGAACTATGTAGGGTTAAAGAAGAAGAGTATAAAGGTTAGACTAGATGGACTTATGTCACGAATGTTGGCGTCTGCATAGGAATTATTTTGTAGGGACCTAAATTTTTCCTCAGTCGTGTTAGCCCCACTTTTAGGGAGGCCACTCAGACTGTGTAGCCAAGTCCCCTGTAGGGAGGCCATTCAAGTTTGTAGCCAAGTATCCGTGCAGAGCCGTCAGGAATGTGTGTAGCTACTCTTAACAAGTGACAGAATTCTACAATTGCTGTCTGTCTTCTGTTAAAGATTGGCACTACAGTAAGTGTGCCCAGCTTTATATACACAGTTCGCTCAAAAGTTGTAACTCTTTCTAAAAATGCAATAAATACTAGAATCTGAAATTTTTCTCAGGGTGCCTCTCTTGATTTCTATAGACTTGCTATACTTTACCTGGAGGTAACGGTGGAAATATATAAAAGAGTGCACATGATTCCCTATTTTTCTAATTATATTATTTTTTATCATTTTCCCACTTCACTGATGAATAGTCATTACACACGGAGTAATTTTAATGTACATTTGTTTTTAGTTTATAGGGTTTCTAAAAGCCTTCTTCCAAGACGCACCTGTTTCATTTTGTATATGAGGATAATTAAAGGTCAGTTTGAGAGCTTAGTTGTCTGTGTTTGTTTAAAATGTCTATTCGTAACCCTCTAACCTTGCGCTTACAACAAATTGGATATTTTGTATTCTTAGTCTTCTGAAGTGACTTGAATTAATTAAATCTACTTTAATTACCAGATAAGTAAAAGGAGGAGATTCCCTTACCATATTGTTGGTAAACTTCTTTAATAAAACACTTCAAAATGTATTGTTCTATAAAACAATTCAGGAAAGCCTGTGTGTATATCTCCAATAACCTTGCCAATTCCAATAACCTTGACCTTTTTTTTAATTACATGATTGGTGACCGTTAACTATTCTAGTTCATGGATAGACAGCTTTCTTCATTCCCTTCTTTTTTCCTCAGAAGTGTAATTAGATTTTATGACATTTAATAAGGCAATTTCAAATACTATACATTTATTGTAACAGATAAAAGGATACAATTTACTTTACTATTTAATAAAAATTCAAAAATGGAGTCTTTTTTTTAAAGAGGCAAATCGATTTTTTTTTTTTTTTAATAAACAATAACAATGTTCTCCCCGTTGCTTGGTGGGTTTCCTCCAGGCACCCCAGTTCCCCCACAATCATAAGACTTACTGATAGGTTGTATGTCAAATAATGTGCTTAGATTGTAAGTTCTTGTCGGGCAGGACCCGAGGTGAAGTTTACATGTAATTTAATAAGCGCTATGGAAGATGTTGGCGCTAAATAAATCCACAATAATAATAATAACTAGAAAGGGAAGCGTTTAAGTATAAACTTTAAATTTGGCTTGAAGGGCTGCATTCATGAAGGGAATACGGTATTGTGTTTGCTGCAGATTTTAAAAATTCAATAACAGGGAAGATGAGTTTGTAGTGAACGCTTGTTGGGGACAAAAAAAAACCTTTTATGTGTACCCAGCCCAAAGCGGTGCTAATTTTGATCCAATCAATCAGAAAGCTATCTGATTGGTTAGGGCAAAATTATGCACCATTTTCAATGATAAGAACGTTTGATTTATCTTTCTGTATCTTTTTGATGATTGGTCCAAAATTAGTTTTTTTGACTTTGTTACCCTTTAGTATGGCTGCCACAGTAATGGAGGGGTAGGTCCAGTAGGTGTATGTTAACTGGTGCCACATGGGGGTTACAAAAAAAACCCTTTTTTTATTATTAATCAAAATGAATTTTTTGGATTTTAGTTACCCTTTCAGTATGGCTGCCACAGTAATGGATAAGTATTTATGTGTGTGTGTACCTGGGTCTGGTTGAGGGGGTATGTCTTTTTTGGTTTTATAACCATAAAACTATCTTTTTATTGAGGATAAATCTAAATTCGTTTTTTGACTTTAGTTCCCTTTAAATGGCTTCCAGGGGAAAGGAAAAGGTTAGTCAGTAGGTGGGTGTACCTGGGCTGTGTGGGGGGTTTGGGCTATCACCATTTGTATTTTAAGATACCATGAAAAAAACTGTTTTGAAATATCCACATTTAAGGATTGTTACCATTATAGTCTATAAGAAACAAGTCCGGAGCATTCGCCGATACCGATAGAACGCTTCTGCGGATTCCTTAGCTAGAAGATAGCACACTTCTCCTATATGCCCCGCACGTCTGTACTTGATTTCATGTCTCTAGCTCAAAACGTGGGAGGAGATACGGTCCAAAAAAGCAGAAGAAAGAGAAACGAAAGAAACAACAGGAATTTGGATTTGTCTTAAATACTTTACCAAATTAATAATGGTGGCTTTGTGTCATGATACAATCCGTGTTTAGACTGTGTCATAACTCACTGAAAGTTATGCACCCTACTATAAAATGTAAGGAAACACTCAACATTATATAAGTCTTAGGGATCCTCCTGTTTACTGTATAAATTCCCATTACAAATATAAAGCTTTAACTATTTTACGCTCCGTTTGCCACCTACATAAAGTTCCGGTTTCACTTACAGCTTTCTAATTTCACATAACTTTATCCCTCTAAGCCAGGCCAAACAAAATATATACTCGTTTATAACATGACACATCCGGATCACATCTATTGCAACCTTACTCTCCTGTTCCCACTGCAGGTATTTTGCCAAATAATCCAAATGAATGAGGAGGCGTGCATGCTAGAAAGGTATGCTAAGACAAATTTATTGGACATGTTTCGGATCAATCAAGTTTGAGAAGGATCGTGATTGATCGAAACATGTTGCAAATAAATTTGTCTTAGCAGTAACCTTTCTGCATGCAGCCCCTCATTCATTTGGATTATTTGGCAACAAAATATATATGCACAAGGCTGAGTATATATTAAAGATCATTTGGATTGCCCATTCCAGAAGAAATCCAATTTTTGTAGGGCTCAATTATGGAGTAACTGTTTGTGCTAGACAATTTGCCACCCATTAATGTAACTATAAAGCTGTGACATACACAGGCAGATGTTCTCCGATCGAGTGCAACATTGGAAATCCAATCAGAAGAGACCGCTCAAAGCCTCCCACCCATGAAAATTTGGCCGATTTTGTTTTTCTAATAAACCGCTCAACGGTGTTGAGCGGTCGCAGCAGGAAAGCCAAAAAGTTTTTTATTAGATAATTTCATTCTGATCACTCAAAGTCAATCCTATCCAACTCAAAATCAATATAAAATTGTGATTGCATATTTTTGCAATTAGATGCGTGTGTACCTGTATCAGGTTGGGGGTTAAAAAAACCTTTTTTGATGATTGTTGAAAAAAAAAAATTGACTTTTAGTTACCTTTAAGCATGGCTGCAACAGTAATGGCAGGGGTAGGGCAGTAGGTGTGTGATCCCCGTGTCAGGATGAGGGTTTAAAAAAAACAAAAAAAAACTTTTTTAATGATCAGTCAAAAAAAATTTCAAACTCTAGTTCTGCTGCCATAGAAATGGTTAATTAGAAGATAGGTTGTGTACTCTGTGAGGTTGGGGGTTAAAAAAAGTTTTTGATGATTGGTCAATTTTTTTTTTTTACTTTAGTACCCTTTAAGTATGGCTGCAACATGGAATGGAGTCGTGGTAGGTCAGTAGGTGTGTGTACCTGTGTCAGGTGGGAGGTTGAAAAACAAACTTTTTAATGGCTGGTTGAGGGGGTATGGTCTTTTTTGTGTTACAACCATGAACTATCTTCTTATTGAGGATAAATCTAATTATTTTTGTTTTTAAACTTTATTTACCTTCAAGTATGGCTGCACCCCGGAGAGTAGAAGGGTAGGTCAGTAAGTGCTGTATACCCGGGTGAGATTGATGGTATGTGTTTTTGCCTGTATGACATCTACCTAACTTTTATTGATGATTGGTCACAATTATGTTTTTGACTATAGTTACCCTTTAAGTATGGCCTCCCTATGGGAATGGTAAAGGTCGGTCAGTAGGTGGCTGTACTTTGTTAGGGAGGAAGTTAGGGGTATAAGCGTTTGTGATTTATGACATGAAACAAACTGTTCTGATCTCATGACCCTTAAAACTCGAAAATATCCACATTTGAGGATTGTTCCCATTAAGTCTATGGAATAAAAAAGGTCCCAAATCGCCATAAGGCGTAACGTCTCCGCGGATTCCTTAGCTAGGTGTAAATCTCTCCCCCACACACCCCATCCCTGGCCAGAATGTCATATTCACATCTGCTACTTTTTGTCATCTGACTTTTTCTTAACTGTCATGTTTTTTATAAACTGCCATTTCCCAAAGTCTTGACAACTGAATTGCCTGAAGTTGGGATGTTACTGTGTAGGGAATGTGACCACGGTATGATAATTAGAAGATATCACCAGTGTAGGGATCATGTTGACCATGGCATGATAATTAGAAGATAATCACAGTGTAGGGATCATGGTGACCATGGCATGATAATTAGATGATGTCAAGTGTAGGGATCAGGTGACCATGCTATGACTACATTAGATGATGTTACAGTGTAGGGATCATGTGACCATGGCATGATAATTAGAAGATGTCACAGTTGTTAGAAGGGGGGATCATGTGACCAAGTATGCCAATAGATGATTACATCACATTGATGCGTCACGGTGTGGGTATATTAACAAGACTGCTTCACTGATCTTTAACATTTGATCTTGCAAAAAGTAAGTGCTGTTAGAGTGTAGGGATCATGTGACCTGGCATGTATTGATATTAGATGATGTTCACAGTGTAGGGATCATGTGACAGTGATATGTAACTAGATGATGTTACGTGTACGGGAGTCATGTGACCATGATAGGATAATTAGATGATTTACATGGTAGAGACATGTGACTCAAGGTATCCAAATTAGATGAGTACATCACAGAGAGCCACAGAATGTGGTGGATATATAACAAGCTCTGCTTCAACTGATTATTTTGACAATCTTTGATACTGCAGAAAAGTAAGTGCTCCTAGCTCCTGTTTTATCCACATTGGGAAAGAGGGTTAAAAGGGACAATTAGTTATTATTATTTTAAAATTAACTTCAGAGGTGTGGCGCTTGTGTCTAATTGAGGGTGTGTGTCTTTTTTTGTGTTTACAATAGAATCATATTAACTTGTTTTAAAAATAAATAGTTTTATTATGAGTGATAGGATGTTATGATTTGTAGGGTCGTAACGTATGCTGTATTTGTTATGTCATAAATTCTAAATATGTTTATCATTTCTCTCAAAAGGATCAGTAGAGAGGGACCAAGGAAGCAATGCCTGTTTTGGATCCTCTTATTCAAAAAGAGGTGAGACTAAGAACTAGAATCGTACATATAGAAACCGATGAGGGAAGACAATAACATCACTGACATTGACAATTTAACACCCTCACATTTCTATCAAGTTTTTAATCTTATCATTTCAGCTGTAGAAGCTCCGAGATCTTGTTTATTTATGAGCTCTGTGAGACTTTTAATATTAAAAGATCTTTGCGGAAACGGAGACAGTTGCAAGTATCGCAGTCCAATAAGAGGATATCTCATAAAGGAAATGCGTTAGAGCAAAACTTCTAGAAGTGCAGGGAACTCGTACTGGTTACCAATCATAAGAAGACCCTGTCCATATTAAAAAGCTCATTGAGACATCAGATAACACGCTTGATGGACTCTGTTTGATATTGGCAGAGGTAGACACTGCACTGGCAACGTTATAAACAAGACCCAGGTCAGTATTTGTTTAGCCTTTCCTTTTATTTTTACTTTGTATGCATTTTTTATCATTAACCCCCATTACAAACAGGAATATAATATTGATATAATTGTATATTATTTTTTGTAGGTGTTACTAACATACAACGAGCCCCGAGGCAACCCCGTCTCTTCATAAGTACAAAGAGGAGGAAGAGTCTGTCATGACTGGGGAGTCTAACGAATCCATTATGATGCAGATGTTTTAGTTGATAGTACTTATGCGAGATCCTTTTTCTTATATCAAATGAATGATATCTACTAATTAGCACTTAGATGTTCATACACCAACATCTGAGAAAGATATTGGTTGACTGGAGTTTAGAGAGTGGAAAAGATTCTGATTGCAGACATGTATTTACCAAGTTTGGTAAAAATAAATAATATTGCCATATTAATTGCCCCACTACTGCATTGAGATTAGTGATGGCCCAGGTGCGTTTGGGCATCGAACCCCGAGATGCGCAGTGGATTTACCTGTTCAGCGACGCAGCGGATATTGCGGATTTTCTTCCCAGTTTTCCGCCTTTCGACACTTTTCCAAACCGCGTTTTCGAAAATTTAAAAATTACAAATGATTTCTCGTATTTCAAAAATATGGGAAAAAATACGAATAATCGCACGTAAATTCAAAATTTCGCGGATTTTTTCACATTTTTGGCTGAAGCACCACATTCTCGGTCCATATTTTGATGAACCTTGTTTTTCAAAGATTTTTCCTCATATTTCGAAGAAACGGATTTTGCCGAACTTTACTTTTTTATACGGTTTTGGGTTTGGATTTTGTAGTATTAATGTGGCCTATGACTTTTAAGCAATTATTGCTTCTATGCCAAGCCTATATGTATATTATATTATATATTGCTGTGCCAGCTATGGGGGAACAAATAGGAAGCCACAAATTAGTTTGTTTAGCCAGCGTTGACTGAAGATGTCATTGTTGGGTTTTATTAAGTAAGTTTTGGTAAATTATTCTTTTTAATTGTCGCCTCAAGAGCCTACATCAAGAGCCGTTGCCATTTACCATCTGCCAATTCCTCCAAGAAAGAGAAGCAACAGACTATTGATGCTTAGAGAACGTTAGGTTAAAATGGACGAATGTCAGACCCGGGAACTTTATATCAGATAGTGAGAAGAATAAAGTATATATCCTTTTACATTTTATAGAAGATGATGGCCGCATTCACATTACCTTTAACCCTTATCGATCAGAACACCAACCACTTTCCAATGAGACATTTCTAGTAGTGGAAGAATGGCTATGAAATATATAGCTCCATTGGCTAAAAACAAGGAGTAGATAGTCCTTACCGTCACCAGTTTTACTCCATTCACAGATTAAGCCAAAGCAATGGTGAGGCTAATGACCGATTGGCGCCAAATGACCTTACAGATGTTTGGGCCGACTATTCAATCTTTAAAACTATCGATAGAACATTACACTTTCCAATGAGACACTTTCTGTATTGAAGAAGATGAATATTCTCCATTGGCTACAATACAGGAGGAGATAGTCTTACGTCCCAGTTTTTACTCCATTAGATGATAAAGGCCCGTACTGCGATTCTAATTGACGATTGGCCCAAATTGCCTTCAAGATGATGGACACATTCAACATTACTTTAACACTTATCGATCAGAACACAACACTTTCAATAAGACACTTTCTAGTAGTGAAGAAGATGAATATATGTTCTCCATTGGCTAAAATCCAGAGTAAGATAGTCATCCTGCCTTCACAGTTTTTTGATCCATTGAAGATGAAGCCACAGCACTGTGTTAGCTAATCTCAATATTTTTCCAAGGCTTGATTTACTGTGATTTAGGATGGTACCAGATACCGACCTTCCATGGAGGTAGATTGAAGAAGACCTGTCCTCAATGTCTGGTGTCCAGTAGAATACAGCACATGGACACTGAAGAAATGGACATTGGAGTAACATGGATTCTGGAACAGCAGTTTCTCCCAGAAAGAAATTTAGTTGAGGATATGGAAATTCCATTGATAAATGAATATCTATCTCTAATGTCTTGGCTTCAGTAGATACAGAACATTGAAACCAAAAGAAATCAACATCAACATTGTTACACCGACAGATCCTGGAGCACAGCTCTCCACGAAAGAAAAGATTCACTTGAGGATCTGGAAATGAAAATTACCGACCGACGGACCTTGGAACAGCAGCTCTCCCGAAGGAAGAGATTCGGTCGAGATATGGACATTGAAATTTACGAACCTACGTACTCTTGAAAGCAGCTCTCCCGGAAGGAAAAATTCTGTCGAGATCTGGAAATTGAAGTTACCGAACCAACTATCCTGGAGTCAGCAGCTCTCCCGGAAAGGATAACAGACCGTAAGATTCTAAACTAATAATATATGGGTTGGATTTTTTTTTTAAATTTGGACTTAATAATATAACTCTATTCATTCCTATGCAGAGGTCCATATGATGGTTTATTACGATGGAATGTTTCAAATTACTCTCCTTGCCTTGGACAGGGCGTATTTGGAAAGGTAGTTTCTCCCTATTATTAGGGTTCCTTAATATTGCTGGATTTGTGTTCGGCCAAATTAAATTAATGAAATTCTTTCATGTGCCGGTGTATTTAGCAGAGCCCGGTTACAAATGAAGAGATATGCCGTGAAAGCCGTGAAAAGAATTAGCTCTTGCGACAAATGCCTAAACTGTAAGTTAAATAGAAAACCAGAGCATTTCTCTTATTATCATTTAAATAAACCTTGAAGAACATATGGTAATCTCGATAGTTGTTTCTGTGTTGGCTAGTGTCTATCTACCACAGTATGGATAATATTACTACATTTTGGCCGCAGGGCCATACTTATTTTGCTTGGTATGGTATTTCATTAACCTGGGGGATGTGAGATATGTGTATTATCTCTAGACATATTAACGTATACAATCTTTACTCTTACTACTCCAAATCCATTGTCCTTCTGGGATTTGGTTTAACCTTTCTACACTTGTTTGAGTACACTTGTATTGAATCTTACTGGTGGTAATTATTGCTTGTAAGAATGACTGAACCAAAAATGAATTGTCTTGTTGACTTGTTGTTATTATTTCCCAGGTTAATTAGAGAGCAGAAATTCTTCAAATGGTCCACAGGCCCCCCCTTTGTGGTCTCTCTTCCCGGCCGTCATTCCAGCTGTAGACCATCTCATTTTTAAGAATGGAATATGTGATGGCGGTGACTTCCGGTCTGTTCTTAGGAAGCTACATGTTGTGTAAATAAAGTGCCATGTAAAGTGGCAAATATCTACTGGGGCTTCACGAATCATACATTATTATGTAAATATACAGGGACTTAACCTTAACCAAACAATAAACAGATAGGAGATAACAAGAATAGAATGTTAAGTAACTGTTTATTTTTCTGTTTGCCAGTATTTTATGCGGCTTGTATTTTAACCTTACTGGGATTAAGGCCTTACACGAGAGAAAGATTATTCACCGGTAAGTAAAACCATTTAAATATATTTCTAATACTTATCATAGAGATATTTGGTTATATTACTGGGTAAAATCCTGGTGACTTGTCAGGACCTGTTTAGATTCCCTTGTAAACTACTATTATTATTAATGGGACATTTACTATATTAACAATGGAAATAGTCATCATTTTAATACCAGAGATTTGAAGCGAGAATGTTTGGGTCCGATGGCCGTGGATCCTAAAGTGCAGACTTTGTTTTTAGCATCACAGTAAGTAATTTGAAAGCATGACCATTAAAGTAATATGAATTATATAATATCCTTTGTATTTGACCTCAGTGTTTGTAAATTGGTACCTACCTAATTAGAATGGGTTTTCTCCATTCAATGTTATAAGCTCTTCTTTGCGTTTTATAATAATAGTTTCCTTTCCAGATATGGACTTTTTTCCATTTGAAAACCGGCTTCTGGATGTGGAACTCCTGCATACATGGCACCAGAAATTCTACAATGCTTGCTTACACAGATCAGTAGAATTATTGGCGTTGGCGTTATGATCTATTAATGCTTGCTGGCAGGTAAGTTGTAATATAAACTATTAGCGATTGAAAAATTGAAAATAAAACTTTCAATCGTTTTCTAACTTTTTATTATTTCTTTCCCCCTGTTATGTTGCAATTCATATCTTCGTTTAAACAATTATCTCCTTCTTCCTTTTCTTTCTTTATAGCGTCCCTTTATTGCAGAGACAACACTTATTCTTAGAGCAGATCATTGTTAAATTGAACCCCGACCCACATCCATGCTACCTATCCATGATGGCCCATACACCTAATAAAGCAGTGAGATCGCTGGGAGTTTATAGTGTAACTGGCAGTGGTGTAGATCGGTAGTTATTTTTAGTGATCCTTTGGTTTTAAGAGGAAAATGTCCCTTTTGTGAGATATTTTATGTACTACTGCTTTTAACTTTCCTCTCAATGTTTTACTGATATGTTATGAACGCAGATGCTTTCTGTTAAGGGCGGTGAAATGATAGACAAATATAATGATTGTGTGACAATTGTTCCTTGTTTAGCTCTGCAGAAAATCATTGTTTCCGCCTTGTATTTAAGAACAGGAGCGACACGGTGATACTAGAACATCCTTTCTTCAGGGTATGTTCCTTACCTTCATAATTTACCCTCGTTCTCTTCAGCAAATCATATTGTACTTTAACGGAACCAGCATAGTTTCTTATTGGTTGTCTCCCTTGTTTTTTTCCCATTGTAAATATATTTTTTTAGACTAATCACCTTTAGAATTAGTGGAACAAGAGTTCATCCACCACCCCAGGACGGTTGTCACAGCAAATCCTCGTACTGGGGCACAGAATGGAGACCTTCCATTGTCACCTATTCTGTGGCCCCTAAATCAAAACCAACACAAGCCTTTAAGAAAAATTTTTTTGTTTTTTTAAAAAAGCTTTTTGATTATAGGAGATTTGTTCTAAATGTGACCACTGAAAGTTTGAGATTGAGGGCAGAAGAAGCCATGGATAAAGTCCAAGTAACACCAGGTTAAACCATGGCGGGCACCCGTTGGAAACTATAACCATATTTTGTGAAGTCCGATAAAGACGGTGAGGAAACAGAATCTTATTCATTATTAACTGTGAGGTGTAACTCAGTTCTCCTGTATAGGTCTCACTTTGGGTTTCTAAATGGGATCCTTTATATCCTGCTATTTATATTCTGTCTCTGCTCCTAGTCTTTTCATCTGCCCCTTTCTTTTGTCTTTAGCTGCTTTTTCCTTGGATCTTCCAAACTCCTGCAATACGTGTCCATGTCCAATCTTCCTGTCTAGCTACTAGGAAATCTATATACAGACCTATATACATCACACTACAACACCGCTACTAGGAAATCTATATACAGACCTATATACATCACACTACAACACCGCTACTAGGAAATCTATATACAGACCTATATCCATCACACTACAACACCGCTACAAGGAAATCTATATACATCACACTACAACACTGCTACTAGGAAATCTATATACAGACCTATATACATCACACTACAACACTGCTACTAGGAAATCTATAAGCGCGGCTACTGTAGGATCGTCTATTACAGACCTTATATCATGACAACTTCCAGACATGCTGTGGGCTTACTAGGAATCGGTTTGATATAACAGACCTATAGTCCATCACACTTTGACAACACTGCTACTTGAAATCTATTTATACAGACCCCTATATACCATCACACTACGCAACACTGTGCGTACTAGAAATCTATATACGGGACCTATATAACCATCCACAAGAGCTACAACACTGCTGACTAGGAAACTATTATACAGTACCCTATCCAAGTCACAACTACAAAACAACCCTGCTACTAGAAATCCTGATATACAACCTCGTAAGTACATCCACACGACCAACCACTGCGTAACGTAGGAAATTCTATATACAGACCTACATAACATCACAGATTACAACCCTGCTACTTAGGATGATCTATATACAGACCTATTAATCTACACTGACAGAAACACTGCTACTAGGAAATCTAATCAGACGCCTATATCATCACACTACCTGGTACACCTGCTACTCGGGAAATCTTATATACGAACCTATATACATCACACCTACATAGACTCTCTTCTACTTGACTAGGAAATCTATACCACAGACCTATTATACATCAACATCTACAACACGCCTAGACGCTAGGGAAATCTTATACAGACCTATATACCCATCACACTACAAAAAACCGCTACGTGAGGAAATCCTCTCACAGACCTATATACATCACACTACAACAACCGCTTACTGAGGAATTCTTCTAACGTGCCTCCGATATCATCACTAACTGACACACCGCTTACTAGGGGTGTGTGTGCGTGATACACGACCTTATTATACAATCCACACTACAGGACACCGGCTACTATGAAATCTATATACAGACCTAGTATACATCAACACTAACATACTACTTGCTGTACTAGGAAACTGTGCGATTATACGACCTATTTACTCTACACTGACACTCTGGGACACCCGCTACTAGGAATCTATATAGCGAGACGCTATATGATCATACACTGACAACACTGGCTACTGTGAAAATCTATATTAGCAGAGCTTATAATACACATCTACTACAAACAACTGCGACTAGAAATCTAACACCACGCCTAATACATCACACTACAACACTGCTACTAGAAATCTTATATACAGACGCTATAGTACCTCACATCTACAACACTGCACTAGGAATCTATATACACGACCTATCTTACACACACTAAACAACGCACCGCTAACTAGGAATCTATAATACAGTGTCGCTATAGACTCACACTACAACACTGCTACTAGAAATCTAATACAGACCTATATACAAATCACCACTACAAAACACGTAACATCCTAGCTACTTAGGAAATCTATACACAGACCCTATATAACATCAACTAACACAACACCGCTACTCTATGAAATCTATAATACACAGACCTCTGTACATCACACGAACACACTGCTACTACTCTGGAAATCTATACACGAACCTATATACATACAATCACACTACAAACACCGCAGCTATGAAATCCTATATACAACAAGCAACCTATAAATACAGACCCTCACACTACAACAGAAGCCGCTACTACTGTGTGAAATCTATATACAACCGTATTACATCATGCGACTACAGTAACACCGCTACTAGGAACTCTATATCAAGCCCTAGTGAGTGACCGCATCACACGTTAGCAGACAGGCACGCTACTGGAAAATCTATAACAAAAGACCTTATAGTACAATCAACTACATGACACTGCTACTAGGAATCTATACACATACCTATATAAATCACTTAACAACAACTGCTAACTGATGAAAATCTTATATAACAGACCTATATACATCAACACTACAACACTGCTACTAGGAAATCTATATAAACACCTATATCACATCACCACAGACAACACTGCTACTAGGAAACCTATATACGACCTATATCACATCTCACTACAACACTGCTACTAGGAAATCTATATACAGACCTATATCGACATTCACACTCAAACACTGCTACTAGAAATCTCTATACAACCTATATACATCACAACTTAGGTACATCAACCATCTACTAGAAAGTGCTATATCACTACCTATATATTCCCACCTGACACGTGACAAGGCACTGCACTAGGAAATCTATATACAGACCTATGATACAGCACCTACAACACTGCACTAGGAACATCTATATAATATGCCTATATACAAATCACACTACAAACACCACAGGAACTATCGACTATACTAGGACAACTCTTAACTATCTTGCAGACCTATATACATCACACTACAACACTGCTATCTAGGAAATCTATATACAACCTATTACTCACGACTACAACACTGCTAAACTAGGAGAATCTATATACAGACCTATCATACATGCCTACGTTTACACAGCCGCTACGAAGGAATTCTATTGTACAGACCCTATACTACATCACACTACAAACACCATGCTACTCGAGGAAAATCAAAGACTATACTCACAGCCACACGCGACCTGAATATACAGACTATATACAACACAAACACTGCTTACTAGGAAATCTATAACACAGACCTATATATCATACATCACACTGTATCAGACCTGCGATGTCTAGTAGAATCTATAACAGACCTATTTATCATCACACTACAACACACTGCCCTAGCGAAATCTATACACAGGGACGCTAATTCATCACCTCAGGGCATGGAAAACACTGCTACTAGGGGAAAACTTGATATACAGACCTGATATACATCCCACTACAACACTCGTACGTAATGGAAATCTATACACAGACCTAATATACATCACACTACAACACTCCCGCTCTAGGAACATCTAAACAGACCTATACGACATCACACTAATCAACGCACTGCCACTAGGAAACATCTATATCAGAACCTATACACATCACACTACAAACCGCCGCGATCTAGGAAATCTATATACAGACCTATATACATCACACCTACAAACCTGCTACTAGGAAATCATAGATTACGACCACCTACAAACTATAGATACTACACAACCTAAACTCAAGCACAAACACAGCTACTTAGGAATCTATTATAGCGAGACCTATATACAATCACACTAAACACACGCTACTAGGAATATCTATATACAGACCTATATCATCACACTAACACACCGCTACTAGGAAATCTATATACTAGCCTATATACATCACACTACAAACAAACGCTACTGAGAAACTCCTATATATAGCAGACCGTCTATAAACCTCCCACTACAACACCCGCTACTAGGAATCTATATCCAGACCTATATTACATCACACCTATACAACACTGCGCTACTCAGGAAATCTATTAACAGTCCTATATACATCACACTACAGACACTGCTACTAGGAAATCCTAACACAGACTTATACATCACATGACACACATGCGCTACTAGAAATCTATATACAGACCTATAACAGTCACATCTCACAACACGCTACTAGGGAAATCTATATACAACCTATATACATCCCCTACGAACACGTCAGGAATCTTTAAGACTACTACCACAACACAACCACGCTACTAGGAAATCTATATACGAACCTATAACTCACGATCACCACAACACTGCTACTAGGAAATCTAACCCAGAAACCTATAACCATCACAATAACCACTCTGCTCTAGGAAATCTATTACTAGGACCTATATACATCAGCACTTACAACACGTTACTGACTAGGGAAAATCTAATAATCAACCTATTATACCATCACACTACACCAACTGACGTACGAGTTGTGCTACTAATTTATACATACCTATATTACATCAACACTACAACCACTGCTACTTGGAAATCTATATACAGACCTATATCATCACACGCATAAACACCGCTACTTAGGACAATCCCTATAAATTACGAGACCTAGATACTCAACACTACACAACCGGCTAACTAGTGAAGGGATCGCTATATCCGGACCCTATAACAAATTCGTAAACATTACAGAGACACCGCTACTAGGAATGCAATATTAGCGAGACCTAATAGCGTGTACAGAAGTTTATGCTTGCTTTAATAAACTGTGAACCAGTGGTAACTGAATTGATGTGTAACAAGGGCATGTGAACTTTTTTCACGCCCGGTTTTCGCTCTTTAATAATCGCGTGTAGATTAATATATCGTTTTGGGGGCGGGGAAAAAAAAACCGCCCCCCTTGGGTACGCAACTCAGTTACGCCGTTTATAAATATGGCCCCTATAGTGGTCTCCTTTTAACGCTATGTGGTACTAATGGGCCCAAGGTGATTCAATCTCGATTATGCTTTCCCTTACGGTGGAAACCATTTCCTAATAATCCGCCCCCCTCTAGTGGATTTTCAACAGCTTTCGTCCAGACTTGACCATCTCAAGCTTGGTTTGTGTATGGCAACCATTTGCAAATAATGTTTTGGATAACGTATCGCCTTATTTAATATCGCATTGCGCTTGTAAGTAATCCCTAAAGGAACATTTGTACTCCCAGAGTGATTTAAACATTGTTTGAGCAAAACCTGCGCAGCTTTTCGCTTAAGATGGATTAAATCAGTTTTGCTAGACCTTCCAGAGTTAAAGCTTTGCATTAACGCTGGCTGGTTGTGTTTTGACAATTATTCTCTCCTCTTACTCTCCCATTATACTCTCTGTACAGCTTATCCCACGTTCCTGCCACAGCCCCTCGTTTGCGGCCTCCTGAATACTTGATTTTAACCAGTAACTTTGAATTTGAACTTGTAACAGTAATATTTTTTCATAATCACATTAAAAAATCACAGCCATTCAAGGCCATTTGCCATCCTCATTATATATAATACTGAATGCTGTGTAACCACAAATAATACATGTTTTCTCCCCAGAATGTTTTTTTTCCAGCCGGTGCATAAAAAGAGCCGGTGTGGTGGGATGGAAATTTGGTTGGTGGGAAAATGTGGCACCTGCATTATGCTCATTAATTAGGTCCGTGATGTTCTACTTTCCCCCTAGATTGTTTTACAATCTATAACTCCCCCCCAGCATTCCTGGTTTAGAATGGCGGGGGTTGCCGTTCGCAACATCCGCAGGTACCCCAGATGGATATAAGCAGCACGCACATGTGACAAAAACACCCTTTGTGGCCTTAGTGATTCGTGGAAAAAGCTGACAATGTTATTCTAAATAGTTAACATGTGGCTAAAATAATCTTTGCAAGTGTATTGGTACACCTATTAAACCTACAGCTAAATTCTTTCAAATCACAACACAAATGGTTCCCTTCTAGAAATTTTTTCCATCCAAGCCGGGTGGGGCATTAAAAATAGCTGGTGGGCCCCCGGCTAAAAGACATAGGAGAACACTATAATAACATTCCTTACTACATTGTTGTGGTGATTTGTTTTTTTCTTTGCACTGTAAAGAGTCATTTACTTTCTCTAGTGCTTCTCTCTGACACAGATTTATATTCTGGGGGTTTAGTGGGGATTTTTATTCTAACAAACGTACTTTTCAGTAATAGATAATGCATATACCCACCCCCTCTTTTTGTTTAAAAAATATTTGTGAAAGTATTAAATTGATTAATATAAATTGAATCGTAAAATTAACTCTTTGCCATGGCAGAGTAAGTGGGCTCCTCCCTCTGTGCAGTCAATCATTTGGCTGTGGACCTGCTGATAATCACCACCAAAGTTGGGGGTGGGGGGGGGGGGGGGGGGGGTGGAGGGTGATTGACAGCTGATTTCCCTGCCTTCCTCCTCTGCAATACTCATCCTTATAGCAAGGCTCTGTGAGCCAAGGGTGGAGGCAGAATTCCATAGGGAAAAAGCATGATTAAATATCAAGGTTACAAATGCAATGTACTCTTTTCATTAAAGTACGCGTATTATGAACGCTATCAGAGACTCTATAAAATACCGGACCCATTCTAGACTATCACTGTATTTACAGATATAATTCTGCAGCTCTGTGCCCTTGAAAACAATGCATAGAAATAACAAAGCCACTAAGGCCAGAATGGTGAATCATTGACAAGATATAGGTGATTTCCCCATCAGAGCAAGATGATAATACGGATAATAACTTTCATTTCAGTGGTTACAAAAGGTGGAACAAGCGAAATACTCCTACAAACTTGGGGTAATATATAAAGATTACTCAAAGATTCTCGAAGGTCGTACAGACATCTCGGATCTCTGTTCTGTAAAACAAGGAATAAAGGAAATAGCTGTCCATGTAAGATAACAAAAAAAACTTACCTGTATGGACACATATGAACAAAGGAGACAGATTTCCCTTTACGAAACATCTTTAACCAAACTAACCTTCTGGTAAAAGTACAATGCTGGCACAAAATTGTAACTATTACCCATGTAGATGGACAATAGATGGCTGGTTATTGATACATATGCAATGCGATAAAAATTCAAAATAATGCCCGTGAATCATTCGAATTATCATCAAAAAAAAAAAAAAAGCCCCCCGAGTCTGGAAAATCCCCACTATCTGTCCCGGGTTCCGTGGATGAACATTCAGATTTTTTGGGGGGTTGGGCTGAGGCGGATCCTGTCCTAGTTGGTACCCGAATGCCAACTCGTATAATTACAATGTGAATAGCGAACAAGCAAAATATGAGCAAACCAAACTGATAAGTGGCTGGATGTGTGCATAATTTGTATTATCGACAGGATATTGAAATTGTAACTTTTAAGGTATTTGTATAAACAAACACCACTTGGGGCAAGAAGCAAAGTCGTCGCAAATATTATCATCAATCTGAAAGAAATTACCAGTGCTGCGGTCCAGAGAAGGATGTGATAGGTGCTGATCAATTGGCTTGGGGTCAAATAGCGCGCTGTATTTACCGACAACAGAAAACCTCTATGTCCGGTAAGTGCAACACAGTCGCTTAATTTCTCTGTACTGTAGCTATTGCGGGGAACTTGATTTTTAATGTACTTACACTTAAATAAATTGCGAATAATAACTAGTAGGACTGGCAGTAAACAGGACGTGTGTGGCCTTTGACTTGTGGCTGCAGCTTGACCATATTTTTGCCAAGTGTGTGCTACTAACCACTTTCATTATTTAAATTATTGTAAGGCAAACTTGATGCTAGTTTTCCCTTTTTTGTGTGTGAACAATAGTTACCAGTCTGACTTGCTTTGTGGACAGATTTATGAACTAAGTTGGGATAATAATATCGTAATAATGTAAACAATTGGGTTGGGAAATAAGTCACACACCAATCGAAACCACTGAATAAAACATAATAATATATATATAATATAAATATTGATAGAACTGGGCCAAAAATAAAATAATTTCCCGATTTCTACTCACTTTGGACCCAGTAAATTGGAAAAAATAACTCAATCATATATTAGAAAGTTTTTAACTTACGAGATGGATAACAACAAAGGCAATACTTTTACACTATATAAAAAACCATCAATCAGAAGTATAGATATCCAGTTTCCCTCTCCTGAAAGCAATTTAAAATAAGCAATTGAACAAGACAGGGCTTTGGTCCCCTATCCCAGACTATTCTTAATTAGCAAATTAAAAAACCCCATTGCTGGAAACAATATAACCATTCAAGTAAGATAGGAATTAAAATTGGTGTGAAATGCGCCGAACACAGAATTGGACTTGACGCAAGGATGATACAATTATCAAACACAAATTCCCATCATTCAAAGGATTCAACGACAAGTAAAGCCTCCACTGTTTGCCCAATAATACATCATACTGATAGAAATCAACTCAAGCAAATCATATATGATGGGAGGGATCTTATCTATAGCCCTGAATAGTCTAGTGTACAAATACAGAATGGGCTGAATCAGAAATGACATTGTAGAAAATTAAACCTTACATACAACAACAACACCCCCTCAATAAACCTATGTAAAACAATATTAGATTCCTTAGCTAAATGAACGATACATAAGAACCTACAATTTAATGGAACAACCAAATAGCGTTCTTGGTTACCCAGCGCTCTCACTTAATAAAATGCTGTTATTTCCAAGACTTCTTTTACAAAATTTAGAACACTTTAGAACACTTTCCATTTCAAATACAACTAACTTTCAAACACTTGCCAACCTCAGCCTCGTAAATTCCTTAGGAAATCAAAACACACATATTACACCGGTAATATACCCGCGCGTGAATGTAAGAACTGACCCGAGTATATGTAACCGAGGTTCAAATTGTACCTTTAAAACTGATTAAAAGTATTGACTCTGTGTATAGACCGAGGGTAAGAGAATGATGAGCCACTATTGAATGGCCTTCTGATTCTGTATGTTTTTGAGGCTTTAAAGTTTTGCCATTTACCATGGACACCAGAATTCCTATACAGTATTCCCTACAGTAATTTGCAAAATCCCGTATGTCTATTACGGTATGGGAATGTCTGGCTGCCTTTAAAGGCAAACCCGAAAGCCTCAACAATACCGAATCAGAAGGCATGACTCATACGGATACTGCTTCCTCCCTCTGATTCTGTATTGTTTGTTTATGGGCCATGTCGTCTCCATAAAGTAATACCCCATCTGGTGATTTTGGCTATTACTGTATGGGAATTCTTCTGTCGAATTAAAAGGCAAACTTAAAAAAGCCGCATTCCTTTCCTTGCCACTCCAGATGTTTTGAAAACTGCTACTGTAACTCCCATCATGCTTTAGTTTCTGGGAGTTGTATAGATTCCAAACATTTGGCACTGGCAAAGGAATGGGGCCCACTGTAGGGAATGACTGCCTTTCCTTTTCCCCCACTGAGAGCCCTCCCTCTTATGGATTGCCGCTTCTTCCTACCTTTCAGGGGACACGTGCGCTCCGGCCCACGCCTTCTTTTTCCAGAGTATGCTCGCGCTCCGCTTCCTCTGCTGCTGCAACCGTGACGCACTAACTCAAGGCACCCTGTTCTCACTTCTGGGCACCGTAGTGAAGTGACGTCAGCCCTCAACGATGCGGTCACGAGCAGCCAGGTAAGTACTGGGACTTGAAGATAAACCGCGTTGGTTCTGTTTTCAGGGCTATTTTGTTAGAGCCTAAAAACTGGGTTTATACTTGATTTAATAATGGTAGTTTGCACCAATCACATAGCAACCATATTATAAATTTTACTTAAAAATAATTATACCGTGGATATACTCGAGTAAACAAACCGTGAGTGTTTTAGGCGTGTAAAATCACCTGAAAATTTGGACTCGGGTTTATTACTCGAGTCACCTTACCTTGAGGGCATTCTTCCGGCAGCCGGCAGCGATCGTTTCTTCGTACTGGCGCGCCGCCTGACGTCAACTCTGGCCCTGCACAAGCAGTGACTTCAGGCTGGCGCGCCAGTTACAGAATGTAGCGCGCGGATCCAAATACAGAGCAGGAATAACCGTACCTTCAATGGCTGGGCCATGCTTGGATGGAGAAAGTGGAGAGAGCCCCTTGGATGGAGGAGAGCCCACAGGGAAAGAGCCCACAGGTACAATCGGAACTGGGGTGGGAGGTGTAGGTGGATTTCAAGATGTTTGGGAACTCTCAACTCCCAGCAGGCTTTATTGAGCTGGGGAGTTGTAGTTTCCCAAACATCTTGAATGCCCCCCTCACGTGGCATTCAAGAGGTTTGGAACTGACAACTCCCAGCTCTTTAATTATCTGGGAGTTGTAGTTTCCAAACTTTCCTTGAGTGGTTGCCAAGTTTTTCCTACCCCTCCGTTTATACTCGTCTCTGAGGCAGTTTTATTAGGGTATTTGTTTAGCTGAAATTGGGTACTTCGGTTTATACTCGGTCGTTGTATACTTTGTGAAGAAAAAAAGTAAATACGGTAACAATCAGTAGAATAAGTTGACCATGATACTCCCTATAACTGAAACAACTAGTGGACCAACAAAATCCAAATAAAACTATTACAATATTTCTCTAAATCTGACACACTGTAACCATTGGGACTGAGCTACAAATGTTTTTTCTGACTGGGCAAAGACGATTTACAGCTAAATTCCCTACCAGAACAATGAACAAGCCCTGTTTTTACAACAGGCTCCTACAAATTATCCGATGTATATTCCCAAAAACTGTAAATCCCGTGGGAACCAACAAAAAATCTTATATAGAGTACTAGAGGAACACCAGAACTCCAATTGTATTTCCATATTAATCATTAGATCTGGAGAAATGTTTCTCTGGCTGCTATTTGGGAATGCCCCCCAGAAATAAAAAAATAAGGTTAAAACATCCCATTCCTAAGCTCAATCTCGACACTCAATTCATATATACCCTAAACTATTCTATAACTTAAAGACTACCACTAATCAAGAAACAATCCGGTGTTCCAGGGCCGGATTTCCTGGTGGGCCACCTTGTGTCCGTGGCTGTTTCCACATATTTACAATATAAAACGCAATACATTAATTAATACTGGCTGACCACCACACCCCCATCCATAAAAGAACTTGGACCGAAACATGCTTTTATCCATAATATTGCTCCTATGTAGAAACATAGGTGTATTTCAACAAAACAGATTTGAGAATTTGTACAGACACTGGGAACTCGGTACTATCGATATAGATCTTTAACCAAATTGATCCACTATCCTAAAAAAAGTGATGTACTACCTATACCTTAATAAAAAATGTGATCACATATTTAGAATAACTAATCGCCACTTTAAAATGTTATATGTGCTAATCAGTTTAATGTTTTTTTACAAAAAAATATATGTTATAAACAAATGAAAATGTTAACTGCTGCAATCTACCTTTTTTCTTTTAAAATAAAAATTTTGTTTATTAAAAAAAATAGCAGTTGGGGGATAACTGACAAGTCCACTATTTTTTTTGTTATAAGGGGGCATGCCCTTTAACTCAGAACAGGCCGAATCCCCCTTTTGTCTCATTGTTTTAATTAAAGGCACTTAGGATCTTTATTCTTTAAAGTAAAATCAACAGACATTATTTCAGATCCGGATACACTATGTACCCAGACCTATATCCATCACACTACAACACTGCTACTAGGAAATCTATATACAGACCTATATCCATCACACTACAACACCGCTACTAGGAAATCTATACACAGACCTATATACATCACACTACAACTATACATACCTATATACATCACACTACACACCGCTACTAGGAAATCTCATATACAGACCTATATACACCACTAACACCGCTACTAGGAAATCTATACCAGACCTATATACATCACACTACAACACTGCTACTAGGAAATCTATTACAGACCTATATACACACACTACACCACGCTACTAGGAAATCTATATACAGACCTATATCCACACATACAACACTGGCTACAGGAATCTAATACAGCCTTATATCCATCACACTACAACACTGCTACTAGGAAATCTATATACAGACCTATATCCATCACACTACAACACTGCTACTAGGAATCTATACACAGACCTATTATCACACTTACAAACACAAACACCGCTACTAGGAAATCTATATACAGACCTAATACATCACACATACAACACCGCTACTAGGAATCCATATACAGACCTATATCCACACACTACAACACTGCTACTAGGAAATCTATAACAGACCTATATACACCACACTACAACACCGCTACTAGGAAATCTATATACATACCTATATATCACATCACTACAACACCGCTACTAGGAAATCCTATACAGACCTATATCCATCACTACAACACTGCTACTAGGAAATCTATATACAGACCTATATCCATCACACTACAACACCGCTCTAGGAAATCTATATACAGACCTATATCCATCACACTACAACACTGCTAACTTAGGAAATCTATATACAGACCTATATCCATCACACTACAACACCGCTACTAGAAATCTATATACAGACCTATCCCATCACACTAACACCTCTACTAGAAATCTAATACACAGACTATATCCATCACACTACAAAACTGCTACGTAGGAAATCTATACACAGACCTTATCCATCACACTACAAACACTGCTACTAGGAAATCTATATACAGACCTATATACATCACACTACAACACCGCTACTATAAATCTAATACAGACCTATATCCATCACACTACAACACCGCTACACGGAAATCTATACCCAGACCTAATATACATATCACCTACAACACTGCTACTAGGAAATCTATATACAGACCTATATACTCACACTACCACACGCTACTATTAAATCTATATACAGAACTTATTCCATCACACTACAACACACTGCTACTGGAAATTATATACAGACCTATTCCATCACACTACAACACTGCTACTAGGAATCTATAGACCTCATATCCATCACACTACACACTGCTACTAGGAAATCTATACACAGACCTATATCTTCACACTACAACACTGCTACTAGGAAATCTATATACAGACCTATAACATCACCTACAACACTGCTACTAGAAATCTATATACAGAAACCTTATACAATCACACTACAACACCGCTACTTTAAATCTTATCAGACCTATATCATCACACTAAAACATGCACTAGGAAATCTATACACGACCTTTCCATCACATCAACATGCTACTAGAAATCTAATACAGACCTATATACTCACACTACACACCGCTACTAGGAAATCTATATCAGACCTATATCCATCACACTACAACACTGCCTACTAGGAAATCTATATCACAGACCTATATCCATCACACTACAACACTGCTACTACTAGGAAAATCTATACAGAGACCTATATCTCACCACACAAACACTGCTACTAGGAAATCTATATACAGACCTATATCCATCACACTACACAACTGCTACTAGGAAATCTATATTACAGACCCTATAACTCACACTACAACACTGCTACTATGAAATCTATCACAGACCTATATAACATCACCACTACACAACACCGCTACTAGGAATCTCTACACAGTACCTATATACATCACATACACACGCTACTAGGAAATCTGATACACAACCTATATCACTCCCACTACAACACCGCTACTAGGAAATCTATATACGACCATATCCATCATCACACTCAACACTGCTACTAGAAATCTATATACCACCTATATCCATCACACTACAACACCGCTAACTAGGAAATCCATATACAGACCTACTATACATCACACTACACACCGCTACTAGAAATCTATACCAGACCTTATACATCACACTAACACACCGCTACTAGGAAATTATACCACAGACCTATACATCACACCACAACACGCTACTAGGAAATCTATACACAGACCTATATACATCACCACTACAACACCGCTACTAGGAAATCTATATACAGACCTATATACATCACCCTACAACCACTGCTACTAGTGAAATCTATATCCAACCTATATCCATCACACAAAACACTGTCTATAGGAAATCTATATACAGACCTATATACATCACACTACCAACACCGCTACTAGGAGGAATCTATACACAGACCTATATACATCACACTACAACACTGCTACTAGGAAATCTATATACAGACCTATATACATCACACTAAAACACTGCTACGAGAATCTATATACAGACCTATATTACATCACACTACAACACCGCTACTAGGAAATCTATACACAGACTATATACATCACACTGCAACACACGCTACTAGAAATCTATACAGAACACCTATACCATCACACTACAAACACTGCTACTAGAAATCTATATACAGACCTATATACATCACCACTACAACACGCT
The DNA here is from genome assembly GCA_019447015.1 of Hymenochirus boettgeri. Classification (NCBI taxonomy): domain Eukaryota; kingdom Metazoa; phylum Chordata; class Amphibia; order Anura; family Pipidae; genus Hymenochirus; species Hymenochirus boettgeri. The sequence goes on along the minus strand of CM033470.1, from coordinate 328,261,529 downwards.
ACTAGGAAATCTATATACAGACCTATATACATCACACTACAACACACTGCTACTAGAAATATCATACCAGACCTATATACACCACACTACAACACCGCTACTAGGAATCTATACACAGACCTATATATCACATCAGACACAACCGCTACTAGTGAAATCTATATACAGACCTATAGCCATACACTACAACACCGCTACTAGGAAATCTATATACAGACCTATACATCACACAACAACACTGCTACTGAGAAATCTTATACATAGACCTATATCCATCACACACAACACCGCTACTAGGAAATCATACCAGACCTATATACATCCACTACAACACTGCTACTAGGAAATCTATACACAGACCCTATATCCATCACACTACAACATGCTACTAGGAATCTATATACAGACCTATATACATCACACGTCAACACGCTACTAGGAAATCTATATACAAACCTATATACATCACACTACAACACTGCTAATAGGAACTATATACAGACTTATATCCATCACACTACAACACCGCTACTAGGAAATATATACAGACTCTATACAATCGCCAAACACCACACTACAACACCGCTACTAGGAAATCTATACACAGACCTATATCCTCACACTACAACACCTGCTACTAGGAAATCTATATAAGACCTGTATACATCACACTCTACCACACTGCTACTAGGAAATCTATATACAGACCTATATACATCACACTACAACACACCGCTACTAGGAAATCTATATACAGACCTATATCCATCACACTACAAACACCGCTACTAGGAAATCTATAATACAGACCTATATCCATCACACTACAACACCTGCTAACTAGGAAATCTATATACAGACCTATATCCAATCACACTCACATACACCACGTACTAGGAAATCTAATACAGCCTATATCCATACACTACAACACTGCTACTAGGAAATCTAATGCACCGACCTATATCCATCACACTACAAACCTGCTACTAGGAAATCTATATTACAGACCTATATCCATCACCTACAACACCGCTACTAGAAAATCTATCACAGACCTATATACATCACACTACAAACCCGCTACTAGGAACTATACACAGACCTATATCCATCACACTACAACACCTGCTAACTGGAAATCTATATACAGACCTATATACATCACACTACAACACGCTACTAGGAAACTCTATACCCGACCTGTATACATCACACTACAACACTGCTACAGGAAATCTATCCACAGAACCTATATCCTCATACACTACAACCGCTACTAGGAAATCTATATACAGACCTATATCCATCACACTACAACACCGCTACTAGGAAATCTATACACAGACCTATATACCCACACTCAACCCGCTACTAGGAAATCTATACAGACCTATATCCATCACACTACAACACCGCTACTAGGAAATCTATACACGACCTATATCCATCACACTACAACCCCGCTACTAGGTAAATCTATACACAGACCTATATACATCACATACAACACCGCTACTAGGAAATCTACTACAGACCTATATACATCAAACTACAACACCGCTACTAGGAAATCTATACACAGACCTATATACATCACACTAAACACACACCGCTACTAGAAATCTATACACAGACCTATACATCACACTTCAACAACACCGCTACTAGAATCATACACAGACCTATATACATCACACTACAACACACTGCTACTAGGAAATCTATACACAGACCTATATCCATCACCTACAACACACTGCTACTAGGAAATCTATATACAGACCTATATCCATCACACACAAACACCGCTACTAGGAAATCTATACACAGACCTATATACATCCACACTACAACACGCTACTAGGAAATCTATATCAAGACCTATATACCCACCACACTACAACACCGCTACTAGGAAATCTATATACAGACCTATATACATCACACTACAACACCGCTACTAGAAAATCCACATACAGACCTACATACATCAACTACAACACCGCTACTAGGAAATCTATACACAGACCTATATACATCACACTACAACACGCTACTAGGAAATCTAATTACAGACCTATATCCATCACACTACAACACTGCTACTAGGAAATCTATATACAGACCTATATACACCACCTACAACACCGCTACTAGGAAATCTATACAGACCTATATCCATCACACTACAAACACTGCTACTAGGAAATCTATATACAACCTTATCCATCACACTACAAACACTGCTACTAGGAAATCTATATACAGGCTATATCCATCACCAAAAAACACTGCTACTAGGAAATCTATATACAGCCTATATCCATCACACTACAACACTGCTACTAGAAATCTATATACAGACCTATATCCATCCACACAACACTGCTACTAGGAATCTATATACAGACCTATATCCATCACACACAACACCGCTACTAGAAATCTATATACAACCTATATCATCACACTACAACCACGCTACTAGGAAATCTATACAGACCTATTACATCACACTACAACCTGCTACTAGGAAAATTATACCAGACCATATACATCACACTAAACACCGCTATAAGGAAATCTATATACAGACCTATATCATCACACACAACACGCTACTAGGAAATCTATATACAGACCTATATCCATCACACTACAACACTGCTACTAGGAAATCTATATACAGACCTATATCCATCACACTACAACACTGCTACTAGGAAATCTATACCCAGACCTATATCACACACAAACACCTGTACTAGGAAATCTATATACAGACCTATATCCATCACACTACAACACCGCTACTAGGAAATCTATTACAGACCTATATCCATCACACTACAACACTGTACTAGGAAATCTATATACAGACCATATACATCACACTACAACACTGCTACTAGGAATCTATCCAGACCTATATACACCACACTCAACACCGCTACTAGGAAATCTATAACAGACCTATATCCATCACACTACAACACTGCTACTAGGAAAATCTATATACAGACCTATATACATCACACTACAACACCGCTATAGGAAATCTATACAAGACCTATATACATCACACTACAACACCGCTACTAGGAAATCTATATACAGACCTATATACATCACACTACAACACGCTACTAGGAAATCTATATACAGACCTATATCATCACACTACAACACCAGCTACTAGGAATCTATTATACAGAACCTATATACATCACACTACAACACTGCTACTAGGAAATCTATATACAGACCTATATACACCACAACACACCGCTACTAGGAAAATCTATATACAGACCTATATCCATCACACTACAACACTGCTACTAGGAAATCTATATACAGACCTATATATCACACTACAACACTCGCTACTAGGAAATCTATAACAACCTATATACATCACACTACAACACCGCTACTAGGAATCTATGTATACAGACCTATATACATCACACTACAACACTGCTACTAGGAAATCTATAACAGACCTATATACCATCACACTACAACACTGCTACTAGGAAATCTATACACAGACCTATATACACCACACTACAAACACCGCTACTAGGAAATCTATATCAGACCTATATATACCACACTACAACACCGCTACTAGGAAATCTATATACAGACCATATATACACACACTACAACACCGCTACTAGGAAATCTATATACCCTATATACATCACACTACAACACGCTACTAGGAAAATCTATATACACCTATACACCACACTACAACACCGCTACTAGGAAATCTATATACACAGACCTATATACATCCACAGTACAACACCGCTACTAGGAAATCTATACACATACTATATTACACCACACTACACACCGCTACTAGGAAATCTATACACAGACCTATATACACCACACTAAAAACACCGCTACTAGGAAATCTATATACAGACCTATAGACCACCACACTACAACACCGCTACTAGGAAATCTATATACAGACCTATTACTCACACTACAACACCGCTACTAGGAAATCTATACACACGACCTATATACATCACACAAAACAACCGCTACTAGGAATCTATATAACCGACCTATATCATCACACTACACACACACCGCTACTAGGAAAACTATATACAGACCTATATACATCACACTACACACACGCTACTAGGAAATCTATATAGAGACCTATATACACCACTACAACACCGCACTAGGAAATCATATACAGACCTATATACACCACACTACAACACCGCTCAGCTATAGGAAATTCCATAACAGACTATATACATCACACTACACACACCGCTATAGGAAATCTATTACGACCTATATACATCAACTACAACACCGCTACTAGGAAATCTATATACAGACCTATATACACACACTACAACACCGCTACTAAAATCCATATACAGACCCTATAACATCACACTACAACACCCCGCTACTAGGAATCTATATACAGACCTATATAACTCACACTACAACACCGCTACTAGGAAATCCATATACAGAAGACCTATATACATCCACACTACAACCACCGCCTCTACTAGAAAATCCATATACAGAACCTATATACATCACAACTACAACACCGCTACTAGAAAATCTAACAGACCTATTACATCACACTACAACACGCTACTAGGAAATCTATACACAGACCTATTACATCACACTACAACACCGCTACTAGGAAATCTATCCACAGACACTATATCATCACCTACAAACACCGCTACTAGGAAATCTCATATACAGACCTATATACATCACCACTACAACACCGCTACTAGGAAACTCACATACAGACCTACATACATCACACTACACACAACACCGCTACTAGGAAATCCATATACAGACCCTCATACATCACACTACAACACCGCTAGAGAATCATATACAACGACCTACATACATCACACTACAAAAACACTGCTACTCTATGAAAGAAGGGTAATCAGCTTGCAAACCACCAATACATATTTGATGATTGTAAGATCCATTCCCTACCTCCTGATGGGTTAAGAGTGGAGTGGAAATCACACGGTGCGACAATGTAATCAAGGCAATAAGTACTGGCATGGAAGGGAAATGTCAGCTTCAGATTTGGGGAACAAACAGAACCTAAAAGGGCTCATAGAGGGAAAGAAAAGACCCCTGAGTGGAACCTTCCATGCTGAGAAGGATGTTGTAGATAAAGTACTTTCTAACTTTAAACTTGATTTTTTTGGGTTAGTTCTCCTTTAAACTGGATCATATTAGATAAAGTGCCTATTTTTTCCTATATGATAAATCACCTGCAAAATCTACAATATTAGTAAGCTGAAAAAACGTACTAACTTGAAATTCTGCCTGATTTGCTTTTAGCTCCTTTCTGCTTCCTGGTGGCGCTTTATTCCGATTTTTCATTCATTGCATCCTTTTTTAGTCTTTTGTCATTTGGCAATGTAAACCTTTCTGGTCCTTAAAGGGCAACAAGTTTTCTGTCTTTTACAAAGATTTTTAAAAACAGTTTAAAAAAAATGCTGCAACAATTATCCTTAGTTCCAACCAATATACAACAAACGGATTGTAATGCAGGGTCCCCTCTGTTATAATCGAAAAATAAATTGTAGTTTTATCAAGTTTATCAAAGAGCCTTTTGGTTAATATTGTTGTAGCAATAAAGTTTCCTTTAACTTCTCATCTGGTTTGGTTTTGTCTTCATATGTAAGATATATGTGAAAATCGTGCATCCTGAGATTTGTATCTCGATGTAAACATTGCTCTTTACTATTGGTGCTACTTTTTGTCCTGCGGTGAAATGGCCGGTTAGAAACCCTAAAGGCATTGCGTTTAAAAACCTCAAGTAGGAGAACTTCTCTGTTTCTAATCCTCCATCACTCATGGTTAATGAGTAAAATGCCTCCAGTTAACTGTACACATGAGAAAACTCATCATTTTAATGTTGAAAGGTTAGAACCAAATCTGAAAATAAAACATTTCATTTAAAGATTGAAGTTTAGTAATGAAATTCCTGCTCTATCTTTCAGTATGCATATCGTACATTATGTCTACTTGAAACAAGCCACCTTCCCTATCTGGTAGAACACAGCAACTTATGTATGGTGTAAATACACAATATAAAGGGCAAAGCCATTTCATCCCCATTTTTTTCCTCTGTACTTTTCACTAGTTTAAATTCAATGTATTTTAAAAGACAAGAATGATTGGTTACAATGTTATTTTACACACTTTGTTATTTATAAACAGAGCCCAAGAGTGTTCTGCTGTAAAAATAGAATTTTGCACTGTCCTATTGAGGTTACTCTTGGCTTTACTGTAACGCGGTCCCCCAGTTGATGTTTAGTAAGATGTGGTTTTTCCAATTGGTGATTTATAGTTTTCTCACTTTTTATCATTTTTAGTGCTAAAACTTAAGAACAAGCTGAAAATGAAAAAGCTCAATAAGTCCTATTATTCCTTATTCCTAGCTGAGTATTCAGGCAACTGGCTGCTTGGAACACTCTAATTTTTTCAAAGGACGCTTTGGGCCCGCCCGGGCACCCCCCCCCCGGACACTCATCGGAGAGGCGCTGAGAGGCAGGGATTTTTTTAATAGCAGCAACTTTAAATATACGCTATTAAAGCTTAAAGCGTATATCGCCCAATCCCGAGGTGGGGGGAAGTGTTAGGTGCTCTGAAGGGGCCTTCCCGGGGTGCCACACCCTGTGGAAGAGGGTGAGGCCAGCCGCTTCGGGTGAGCGGGTGGGCCAGGGGGACTCGTCCCGGCCCAAACAGCGAGGAGTGGTGGAAAGCGTGTGTGGTCTGACCGAGGGACCAGGCGGGAGGTTGGCATGGCTGATGGGGTGGGAGGGCCCGGGTCCCTCTCATGCATGCTGGCCAGGGCTGCCCTCACCTGGCCAGGGACCTGCTTGGATGCTTGGAACACCGGGTTGGCAAGCAAACTAACCAGAAGTGAAAGCTGTCGGGCTCCTCACACTGCCGGGGAGGGGTCGCCAGACGGGGACTTTTGATGCAGTGGGAGCGAGATGGTGAACACAGCTCTCAGGGTGCTGGGAAGCGTGAGAGGCGTGACCTGGGCTCTTTTAGGGCATCCCACAGTGGAGCACAGCCGAGCCAAAGGACCTCCATGTCTTTGTGCCACGGGAGTCCAAGCCAATAGGGTGGTAAAGCAGGGGGTTCTTAGCCTCCAGTCATTTTTTGGCCACTAGATGAACTATGTAGGGTTAAAGAAGAAGAGTATAAAGGTTAGACTAGCATGGACTTATGTCACGAATGTTGGCGTCTGCATAGGAATTATTTTGTAGGGACCTAAATTTTTCCTCAGTCGTGTTAGCCCCACTTTTAGGGAGGCCATCAGACTGTGTAGCCAAGTCCCCTGTAGGGAGGCCATTCAAGTTTGTAGCCAAGTATCCGTGGAGAGCCGTCAGGAATGTGTGTAGCTACTCTTAACAAGTGACAGAATTCTACAATTGCTGTCTGTCTTCTGTTAAAGATTGGCACTACAGTAAGTGTGCCCAGCTTTATATACACAGTTCGCTCAAAAGTTGTAACTCTTTCTAAAAATGCAATAAATACTAGAATCTCAACTTTTTCTCAGGGTGCCTCTCTTGATTTCTATAGACTTGCTATACTTTACCTGGAGGTAACGGTGGAAATATATCAAAATAGTGCACATGATTCCCTATTTTTCTAATTATATTATTTTTTATCATTTTCCCACTTCACTGATGAATAGTCATTACACACGGAGTAATTTTAATGTACATTTGTTTTTAGTTTATAGGGTTTCTAAAAGCCTTCTTCCAAGACGCACCTGTTTCATTTTGTATATGAGGATAATTAAAGGTCAGTTTGAGAGCTTAGTTGTCTGTGTTTGTTTAAAATGTCTATTCGTAACCCTCTAACCTTGCGCTTACAACAAATTGGATATTTTGTATTCTTAGTCTTCTGAAGTGACTTGAATTAATTAAATCTACTTTAATTACCAATAAGTAAAAGGAGGAGATTCCCTTACCATATTGTTGGTAAACTTCTTTAATAAAACACTTCAAAATGTATTGTTCTATAAAACAATTCAGGAAAGCCTGTGTGTATATCTCCAATAACCTTGCCAATTCCAATAACCTTGACCTTTTTTTTAATTCATGATTGGTGACCGTTAACTATTCTAGTTCATGGATAGACAGCTTTCTTCATTCCCTTCTTTTTTCCTCAGAAGTGTAGTTAGATTTTATGACATTTAGTAAGGCAATTTCAAATACTATACATTTATTGTAACAGATAAAAGGATACAATTTACTTTACTATTTAATAAAAATTCAAAAATGGAGTCTTTTTTTTAAAGAGGCAAATCGATTTTTTTTTTTTTTTAATAAACAATAACAATGTTCTCCCCGTTGCTTGGTGGGTTTCCTCCAGGCACCCCAGTTCCCCCACAATCATAAGACTTACTGATAGGTTGTATGTCAAATAAATGTGCTTAGATTGTAAGTTCTTGTCGGGCAGGACCCGAGGTGAAGTTTACATGTAATTTAATAAGCGCTATGGAAGATGTTGGCGCTAAATAAATCCACAATAATAATAATAACTAGAAAGGGAAGCGTTTAAGTATAAACTTTAAATTTGGCTTGAAGGGCTGCATTCATGAAGGGAATACGGTATTGTGTTTGCTGCAGATTTTAAAAATTCAATAACAGGGAAGATGAGTTTGTAGTGAACGCTTGTTAGGGGACAAAAAAAAACCTTTTATGTGTACCCGCCCAAAGCGGTGCTAATTTTGATCCAATCAATCAGAAAGCTATCTGATTGGTTAGGGCAAAATTATGCACCATTTTCAATGATAAGAACGTTTGATTTATCTTTCTGTATCTTTTTGATGATTGGTCCAAAATTAGTTTTTTTGACTTTATTACCCTTTAGTATGGCTGCCACAGTAATGGAGGGGTAGGTCCAGTAGGTGTTGTTAACTGGTGCCACATGGGGGTTACAAAAAAAACCCTTTTTTTATTATTAATCAAAATGAATTTTTTGGATTTTAGTTACCCTTTCAGTATGGCTGCCACAGTAATGGATAAGTATTTATGTGTGTGTGTACCTGGGTCTGGTTGAGGGGGTATGTCTTTTTTGGTTTTATAACCATAAAACTATCTTTTTATTGAGGATAAATCTAAATTCGTTTTTTGACTTTAGTTCCCTTTAAATGGCTTCCAGGGGAAAGGAAAAGGTTAGTCAGTAGGTGGGTGTACCTGGGCTGTGTGGGGGGTTTGGGCTATCACCATTTGTATTTTACAGATACCATGAAAAAAACTGTTTTGAAATATCCACATTTAAGGATTGTTACCATTATAGTCTATAAGAAACAAAGTCCGGAACATTCGCCGATACCGATAGAACGCTTCTGCGGATTCCTTAGCTAGAAGATAGCACACTTCTCCTATATGCCCCGCACGTCTGTACTTGATTTCATGTCTCTAGCTCAAAACGTGGGAGGAGATACGGTCCAAAAAAGCAGAAGAAAGAAAACGAAAGAAACAACAGGAATTGGATTTGTCTTAAATACTTTACCAAATTAATAATGGTGAGCTTTGTGTCATGATACAATCCGTGTTTAGACTGTGTCATAACTCACTGAAAGTTATGCACCCTACTATAAAATGTAAGGAAACACTCAACATTATACTAAGTCTTAGGGATCCTCCTGTTTACTGTATAAATTCCCATTACAAATATAAAGCTTTAACTATTTTACGCTCCGTTTGCCACCTACATAAAGTTCCGGTTTCACTTACAGCTTTCTAATTTCACATAACTTTATCCCTCTAAGCCAGGCCAAACAAAATATATACTCGTGTTATAACATGACACATCCGGATCACATCTATTGCAACCTTACTCTCCTGTTCCCACTGCAGGTATTTTGCCAAATAATCCAAATGAATGAGGAGGCGTGCATGCAGAAAGGTATGCTAAGACAAATTTATTGGACATGTTTCGGATCAATCAAGTTTGAGAAGGATCGTGATTGATCGAAACATGTTGCAAATAAATTTGTCTTAGCAGTAACCTTTCTGCATGCAGCCACCTCATTCATTTGGATTATTTGGCAACAAAATATATATGCACAAGGCTAGTATATATTAATGATCATTTGGATTGCCCATTCCAGAAGAAATCCAATTTTTGTAGGGCTCAATTATGGAGTAACTGTTTGTGCTAGACAATTTGCCACCCATTAATGTAACTATAAAGACTGTGACATACACAGGCAGATGTTCTCCGATCGAGTGCAACATTGGAAATCCAATCAGAAGAACCGCTCAAAGCCTCCCACCCATGAAAATTTGGCCGATTTTGTTTTTCTAATAAACAGCTCAACGGTGTTGAGCGGTCGCAGCAGGAAAGCCAAAAAGTTTTTTATTAGATAATTTCATTCTGATCACTCAAAGTCAATCCTATCCAACTCAAAATCAATATAAAATTGTGATTGCATATTTTTGCAATTAGATGGTGTGTACCTGTATCAGGTTGGGGGTTAAAAAAACCTTTTTTGATGATTGTTGAAAAAAAAAAATTGGACTTTTAGTTACCTTTAAGCATGGCTGCAACAGTAATGGGAGGTGGTAGGGCAGTAGGTGTGTGATCCCCGTGTCAGGATGAGGGTTTAAAAAAAACAAAAAAAAACTTTTTTAATGATCAGTCAAAAAAAATTTCAAACTCTAGTTCTGCTGCCATAGAAATGGTTAATTAGAAGATAGGTTGTGTACTCTGTGAGGTTGGGGGTTAAAAAAAGTTTTTGATGATTGGTCAATTTTTTTTTTTTACTTTAGTCACCCTTTAAGTATGGCTGCAACATGGAATGGAGGTCGGGTAGGTCAGTAGGTGTGTGTACCTGTGTCAGGTGGGAGGTTGAAAAACAAACTTTTTAATGGGCTGGTTGAGGGGGTATGGTCTTTTTTGTGTTAACAACCATGAACTATCTTGTTATTGAGGATAAATCTAATTATTTTTGTTTTTAAACTTTATTTACCTTCAAGTATGGCTGCACCCCGGAGAGTAGAAGGGTAGGTCAGTAAGTGGTGTATACCCGGGTGAGATTGATGGTATGTGTTTTTGCATGTATGACATCTACCTAACTTTTATTGATGATTGGTCACAATTATGTTTTTGACTATAGTTACCCTTTAAGTATGGCCTCCCTATGGGAATGGTAAAGGTCGGTCAGTAGGTGGTGTACTTTGTTAGGGAGGAAGTTAGGGGTATAAGCGTTTGTGATTTATGACATGAAACAAACTGTTCTGATCTCATGACCCTTAAAACTCGAAATATCCACATTTGAGGATTGTTCCCATTAAGTCTATGGAAAAAAACGGTCCCAAATCGCCATAAGGCGTAACGTCTCCGCGGATTCCTTAGCTAGGTGTAAATCTCTCCCCCACACACCCCACTCCCTGGCCAGAATGTCATATTCAATCTGCTACTTTTTGTCATCTGACTTTTTCTTAATCTGTCATGTTTTTTATAAACTGCCATTTCCCAAAGTCTGTGACAACTGAATTGCCTGAAGTTGGGATGTTACTGTGTAGGGAATGTGACCACGGTATGATAATTAGAAGATATCACCAGTGTAGGGATCATGTGACCATGGCATGATAATTAGAAGATAATCACAGTGTAGGGGATCATGGACCATGCAATGATAATTAGATGAGTCAACGTGTAGGGATCAGTGACCGATGTATGACTCATTAGATGATGTTACAGTGTAGGGATCATGTGCACCATGGCCATGATAATTAGAAGATGTCACAGTGTAGAAGGGGGATATGTGACCAGGATGCAAAATAGATGATTACATCACATGAGCGTCACGGTGTGGGTATATTAACAAGCTGCTTCACTGATCTTTAACATACTTTGATCTTGCAGAAAAGTAAGTGCTGTTAGAGTGTAAGGGATCATGTGCCTCATTATGATACTTAGATGATGTCACAGTGTGGGATCATGTGACAGATATGCTAAGTAATGATGTACGTGTACGGGACATGTGACCATGATAGGATAATTAGATGTTTTACATGTAGAGACATGTGACCAAGGTATCAAATTAGATGAGTACATCACATGAGAGTCACAGAATTGGGGATATATAACACAGCTGCTTCAACTGATCTATTTTGAAATCTTTGATGTGCAGAAAAGTAAGTGCTTCCTAGCTCCTGTCTTATCCATTGGGAAAGACGGGTTAAAAGGGAAATTAGTTATTATTATTTTAAAATTAACTTCAGCAGGTGTGTGCGCCTTGTGTCTCAATTGAGGGTGTGTGTCTTTTTTTTGTGTTTACAATAGAATCATAGTTAACTTTGTTTCTAAAAATAATGTTTTTTATTATGAGTGATAGGAATGTTATGATTTGCTAGGGTCGTAACCGATGCTGTATTTGTTATGTCATAAATTTCTAATATTATGTTTATCATTTTCTCTCAAAAGGATCAGTAGAGAGTGGAACCACAAGGAAGCAAATGCCTGTTTTGGATCCTCTTATTCAAAAAAGGTGAGACTAGAACTAGAATCGTACATTATAGAAATACGATGAGGGAAGACAACATAAATCACTGACATTGACAATTTAACCCTCACATTTCTATCAAGTTTTAATCTTATCATTTCGCTGTTTAGAAGCTCCGAGATCTTTTTATTTATGGAGCTCTGTGAGACTTTTAATATTAAAAGATTCTTTGCGGAACGCGAGACAGTGCAAGTATCTGCAGTCCAATAAGAGGATATCTCATAAAGGAAATTCGATATAGAGCAAAACTTCTAGAAGTGGCAGGGAAGCTTCGTACTTGTTACCAATCATAAGAAGAACCCTGTCCATTATTAAAAAGCTCATTGAGACATCAGAAACACGCTTGATGGACTCTGTTTGATATTGGCAGAGGGTAGACACTGCACTGGCAACGTATAAACAAGACCCAAGGTAGTATTTGTAGCCTTCCTTTATTTTTACTTTTTAATTGCATTTTTAATCATTAACCCCATTAAAACGGAATCATAATATTATAAATTGTATATTATTTTTTAGGTGTTACTACATACATCGAGCCCCGAGGCCAACCCCGGCTCTTCTAAAGGTAAAAGAGGAGTGAAGAGTCTGTCATGACGGGGAGTTCTAACGAAATCCATTAGATAGCAGGATATTTTAGTTGTAGTACCTTATGCGAGATCCTTTTCTTATATCAAATGAATGATATCTACTAATTAGCACTAGATGTTTCATACACCAACATCTAGAAAGATATTGGTTGCTGGATAGAGATGTGGAAAAAAGAGTTCTGATTGCAAGGACATTATTTACCAATAGTTTGGTAATAATAATAATATTGCCATTTAATTCCCCACTACTGCATTGAGATTAGTGATGGCCCAGGTCGTGGGGTCACGAACCCGGGATGCGCAGTGGATTTACCTCGTTCAGCGACCTAGCGGATATTGCGGTTTTTCCAGTTTCCGCCTTCGAACTTTTCCAAACCGCGTTTTCGAAATTTAAAAATTACAATGATTTCTCGTATTTCAAAAATATGGGAAAATACGAATAATCGCACGTAAATTCAAATTTCGCGATTTTTCACATTTTTGGATGAAGCAACCACATTTCGGGTCCCAATATTTTGATGAACCTTGTCTTTCAAAGATTTTTCCCTCATTTTCGAAGAAGGATTTTGGCCGAACTTTATTTTTATGGTTTTGGGTTTAGGATTAGTGTAGTATTAATGTGGCCTATGACTTTTAAGCAATTATTTTGCTTCTATGTCCAAGCTATATGGTAATTATATTAATATTGCTGGCCAGCTCATGGGTGGAACAAAATAGGGAAGCCACAAATAGTTTTTTTACATAGGTTGACTTGAATGATGTCTTGCTTGGGTTTTATTAAAGTAAGTTTTGGTAAATTATCTTTTAATGTCGCCTCAAGAGCCTACATCAAGAGCCTTGCATTTACCATCTGCCTAATTCTCTCCAAGAAAAGAGAAGCAACCGACTATTGATGCTTAGAGAACGTTAGGTTAAAACTGGAACGAACTGTCAGACCGGGAACTTTTATCAAGATAGTGCAGAAGGAAAAAGTATATATCCTTTTACATTTTATAGAAGATGATGGCCCATTCACAATTACTTTAACACCTTATCGATCAGAACACCAACACTTTCCAATTGAGACATTTCTAGTAGTGGAAGAAGGCTATGAAATATATCTCCTTGGCTAAAAACACAGGAGTAGATAGTCCCTAAACCGTCACCAGTTTTACTCCATTACACGATTGTAAGCCAAAGCAACGCGTGAGCTAAGGACCGATTGGGCCCAAATGACCTTACAGATGTTTGGCCGTACATCAATCCTTTAAAACACTTATGATAGAACATTACACACTCCAATGAGACACTTTCTAGTTGAAGAAGATGAAATATGCTGCTCCATTGGCTACAATACAGGAGGAGATAGTCTTACCGTCCCAGTGTTTACTCCATTAGATGATAAAGGCCCGTACTGCGATTCTAATTGACGATTGGCCCAAATTGCCTTCAAGATGATGGACACATTCAACATTACTTTAACACTTATCGATCAGAACACAACACTTTCAATAAGACACTTTCTAGTAGTGAAGAAGATGAATATATGTTCTCCATTGGCTAAAATCCAGAGTAAGATAGTCATCCTGCCTTCACAGTTTTTTGATCCATTGAAGATGAAGCCACAGCACTGTGTTAGCTAATCTCAATATTTTTCCAAGGCTTGATTTACTGTGATTTAGGATGGTACCAGATACCGACCTTCCATGGAGGTAGATTGAAGAAGACCTGTCCTCAATGTCTGGTGTCCAGTAGAATACAGCACATGGACACTGAAGAAATGGACATTGGAGTAACATGGATTCTGGAACAGCAGTTTCTCCCAGAAAGAAATTTAGTTGAGGATATGGAAATTCCATTGATAAATGAATATCTATCTCTAATGTCTTGGCTTCAGTAGATACAGAACATTGAAACCAAAAGAAATCAACATCAACATTGTTACACCGACAGATCCTGGAGCACAGCTCTCCACGAAAGAAAAGATTCACTTGAGGATCTGGAAATGAAAATTACCGACCGACGGACCTTGGAACAGCAGCTCTCCCGAAGGAAGAGATTCGGTCGAGATATGGACATTGAAATTTACGAACCTACGTACTCTTGAAAGCAGCTCTCCCGGAAGGAAAAATTCTGTCGAGATCTGGAAATTGAAGTTACCGAACCAACTATCCTGGAGTCAGCAGCTCTCCCGGAAAGGATAACAGACCGTAAGATTCTAAACTAATAATATATGGGTTGGATTTTTTTTTTAAATTTGGACTTAATAATATAACTCTATTCATTCCTATGCAGAGGTCCATATGATGGTTTATTACGATGGAATGTTTCAAATTACTCTCCTTGCCTTGGACAGGGCGTATTTGGAAAGGTAGTTTCTCCCTATTATTAGGGTTCCTTAATATTGCTGGATTTGTGTTCGGCCAAATTAAATTAATGAAATTCTTTCATGTGCCGGTGTATTTAGCAGAGCCCGGTTACAAATGAAGAGATATGCCGTGAAAGCCGTGAAAAGAATTAGCTCTTGCGACAAATGCCTAAACTGTAAGTTAAATAGAAAACCAGAGCATTTCTCTTATTATCATTTAAATAAACCTTGAAGAACATATGGTAATCTCGATAGTTGTTTCTGTGTTGGCTAGTGTCTATCTACCACAGTATGGATAATATTACTACATTTTGGCCGCAGGGCCATACTTATTTTGCTTGGTATGGTATTTCATTAACCTGGGGGATGTGAGATATGTGTATTATCTCTAGACATATTAACGTATACAATCTTTACTCTTACTACTCCAAATCCATTGTCCTTCTGGGATTTGGTTTAACCTTTCTACACTTGTTTGAGTACACTTGTATTGAATCTTACTGGTGGTAATTATTGCTTGTAAGAATGACTGAACCAAAAATGAATTGTCTTGTTGACTTGTTGTTATTATTTCCCAGGTTAATTAGAGAGCAGAAATTCTTCAAATGGTCCACAGGCCCCCCCTTTGTGGTCTCTCTTCCCGGCCGTCATTCCAGCTGTAGACCATCTCATTTTTAAGAATGGAATATGTGATGGCGGTGACTTCCGGTCTGTTCTTAGGAAGCTACATGTTGTGTAAATAAAGTGCCATGTAAAGTGGCAAATATCTACTGGGGCTTCACGAATCATACATTATTATGTAAATATACAGGGACTTAACCTTAACCAAACAATAAACAGATAGGAGATAACAAGAATAGAATGTTAAGTAACTGTTTATTTTTCTGTTTGCCAGTATTTTATGCGGCTTGTATTTTAACCTTACTGGGATTAAGGCCTTACACGAGAGAAAGATTATTCACCGGTAAGTAAAACCATTTAAATATATTTCTAATACTTATCATAGAGATATTTGGTTATATTACTGGGTAAAATCCTGGTGACTTGTCAGGACCTGTTTAGATTCCCTTGTAAACTACTATTATTATTAATGGGACATTTACTATATTAACAATGGAAATAGTCATCATTTTAATACCAGAGATTTGAAGCGAGAATGTTTGGGTCCGATGGCCGTGGATCCTAAAGTGCAGACTTTGTTTTTAGCATCACAGTAAGTAATTTGAAAGCATGACCATTAAAGTAATATGAATTATATAATATCCTTTGTATTTGACCTCAGTGTTTGTAAATTGGTACCTACCTAATTAGAATGGGTTTTCTCCATTCAATGTTATAAGCTCTTCTTTGCGTTTTATAATAATAGTTTCCTTTCCAGATATGGACTTTTTTCCATTTGAAAACCGGCTTCTGGATGTGGAACTCCTGCATACATGGCACCAGAAATTCTACAATGCTTGCTTACACAGATCAGTAGAATTATTGGCGTTGGCGTTATGATCTATTAATGCTTGCTGGCAGGTAAGTTGTAATATAAACTATTAGCGATTGAAAAATTGAAAATAAAACTTTCAATCGTTTTCTAACTTTTTATTATTTCTTTCCCCCTGTTATGTTGCAATTCATATCTTCGTTTAAACAATTATCTCCTTCTTCCTTTTCTTTCTTTATAGCGTCCCTTTATTGCAGAGACAACACTTATTCTTAGAGCAGATCATTGTTAAATTGAACCCCGACCCACATCCATGCTACCTATCCATGATGGCCCATACACCTAATAAAGCAGTGAGATCGCTGGGAGTTTATAGTGTAACTGGCAGTGGTGTAGATCGGTAGTTATTTTTAGTGATCCTTTGGTTTTAAGAGGAAAATGTCCCTTTTGTGAGATATTTTATGTACTACTGCTTTTAACTTTCCTCTCAATGTTTTACTGATATGTTATGAACGCAGATGCTTTCTGTTAAGGGCGGTGAAATGATAGACAAATATAATGATTGTGTGACAATTGTTCCTTGTTTAGCTCTGCAGAAAATCATTGTTTCCGCCTTGTATTTAAGAACAGGAGCGACACGGTGATACTAGAACATCCTTTCTTCAGGGTATGTTCCTTACCTTCATAATTTACCCTCGTTCTCTTCAGCAAATCATATTGTACTTTAACGGAACCAGCATAGTTTCTTATTGGTTGTCTCCCTTGTTTTTTTCCCATTGTAAATATATTTTTTTAGACTAATCACCTTTAGAATTAGTGGAACAAGAGTTCATCCACCACCCCAGGACGGTTGTCACAGCAAATCCTCGTACTGGGGCACAGAATGGAGACCTTCCATTGTCACCTATTCTGTGGCCCCTAAATCAAAACCAACACAAGCCTTTAAGAAAAATTTTTTTGTTTTTTTAAAAAAGCTTTTTGATTATAGGAGATTTGTTCTAAATGTGACCACTGAAAGTTTGAGATTGAGGGCAGAAGAAGCCATGGATAAAGTCCAAGTAACACCAGGTTAAACCATGGCGGGCACCCGTTGGAAACTATAACCATATTTTGTGAAGTCCGATAAAGACGGTGAGGAAACAGAATCTTATTCATTATTAACTGTGAGGTGTAACTCAGTTCTCCTGTATAGGTCTCACTTTGGGTTTCTAAATGGGATCCTTTATATCCTGCTATTTATATTCTGTCTCTGCTCCTAGTCTTTTCATCTGCCCCTTTCTTTTGTCTTTAGCTGCTTTTTCCTTGGATCTTCCAAACTCCTGCAATACGTGTCCATGTCCAATCTTCCTGTCTACACACTACAACACCGCTACTAGGAAATCTATATACAGACCTATATACATCACACTACAACACCGCTACTAGGAAATCTATATACAGACCTATATCCATCACACTACAACACCTCTACTAGGAAATCTATATACAGACCTATATACATCACACTACAACACCGCTACTAGGAAATCTATACACAGACCTATATACATCACACTACAACACCGCTACTAGGAAAAATGATAAATCACCCTGCAAAATTACAATAGTTAGTAAGCTGAAAAAAGTCTAACTTGAAATGCTGCCTGATTTGCTTTTAGCTCTCTTTCTGCTTCCTGGTGCCTTTATCCGATTTTTCATTCATTGCATCCTTTTTTATGTTTGTCTATTTGCAATGTAACCTTTCTGGTCCTTAAAGGGCAAACATGTTTTCTGTACTTTTAAAAGATTTTTTAACAGTTTAAAAAAAATGCTGCAACAATTATCCTTAGTCAACCAATATACAACAAACGGATTGTAATGCAGGGTCCTCTGTGTAATAATCGAAAATAAAATTGTAGTTTTATCAAGTTTATCAAAGAGCCTTTTGGTTAATATTGTTGTAGCAAGTTAAAAGGTTTCCTTTAACTTCTCATCTGGCTTTGTTTTGTCTTCATATGTAAGATATATGTGAAAATCTGATCCTGAAGATTTGTATCTCGATGTAAAATTGCTCTTTAACTTATTGTGCTACTTTTGTCCTGCTGTGAAATGGCCGGTTAGAACCCTAAAGGCATTGCGTTTAAAACCTCAATTAGGAGACTTCTCTGTTTCTATCCTCCATCACTCATTGTTTTAATGAGTAAAATGCCTCCAGTAACTGTACACATGAGAAAATCATCATTTTAATGTTGAAAGGTTAGAACCAAATCTGAAAATAAAACATTTATTTTAAAGATTGAAGTTTAGTAATGAAATTCCTGGCTATCTTTCAGTATTGCATACAGTACATTATGTTACTTGAAACAGCACCTTCCCTATATCTTGGTAGAACACAGCAGACTTATGTATGGTGTTAAATACACAATATAAAGGGCAAAGCCATTTCATCCCCATTTTTTCTCTGTACTTTTCACTAGTTATAAGTTCAATGCTATTTATAAAGAAGCAAGAATGATTGTTACAAATGTTATTTTAACTACACTTTGTTTTATTAAAGCAGAGCAGAGTGTTCTGCTGTAAGAAATAGAATTTTGCATGTCTATTAGAGTTACTCTTGCTTTACTGTAACGCGGTCCCCAGTTGATGTTAGTTAAGATGTGGTTTTTCCAATTGTGATTTATAGTTCTCTCATTTTTATCATTTGTGCTAAAACTTAAGAACAGCTGAAAATGAAAAAGTCCATAAGTCCTCTACATTATTCTAGCTGGAGTATTCAGGCAACTGGTCTGCTTGGAACACTCTAATTTTTTCAAAGTAAACGATTTGGGCCCGCGGCCCCCCCCCCCGGGACCCATCATCGGAGAGGCGCTGAAGGCAGGGATTTTTTTAATAGCAGCAACTTTAATATACGCTATTAAAGCTAAAGCGTATATCGCCCATCCCAGAGGGTGGGGGGGAAGTGTTAGGTGCTCTGAAGGGGCCTTCCCGGGTGCCACCCCTGTGGAAGAGGGGAGGCCAGCCGCTTCGGGTGGAGCGGTGGGCCAGGGGGACTCGTCCCTGGCCCAACAGCGAGGAGTGGTGGAAAGCGTGTGCTGGTCTGGCCAGGGACCAGGCGGGAGGTGGCATGGCTGATGGGGTGGGAGGGCCCTGGGGTCCCTCTCATGCATGCTGCCAGGGCTGCCTCACCTGGGCCCAGGGACCTGCTTGGATGCTTGGGAACACTCGGGTTGGGGCAAACTAACCAGAAGTGAAAGCTGCGGTCCTCACACTGCCCGGGGAGGGGTCGCAGACGGGGAGGCAGTGGGAGCGAGATGGTGAACACAGCTCTCAGGGTGCTGGGAAGCGTGAGAGGCGTGACCTGGGCTCTTTTAGGCCTCCCACAGTGGAGCACAGCCGAGCCAAAGGACCTCCATGTGCTTGTGCCACGGGAGTCCAAGCCAATAAGGGTGGAAAGCAAGGGGGTTCTTAGCCTCCAGTCATTTTTTTTGGGCCACTAGATGAACTAGGTAGGGTTAAAGAGAAGAGTATAAAGGTTAGACTAGATGGACTTATGTCAACGAATGTTGGCGTCTGCATAGGAAATTATTTTAGTGGACCTAAATTTTTCCTCAGTCGGGTTAGCCCCCTGTTAGGGAGGCCATTCAGAACTGTGTAGCCAAGTCCCCTGTAGGGAGGCCATTCAAGTTTGTAGCCAAGATCCATGTAGGGAGGCCGTTCAGGACTGTGTGTAGCTACATCTTTAACAAGTGACAGAATTCTACAAATTCTGTCTGTCTTCTGTTAAAGATTGGCACTACAGTAAGTGTGCCCAGCTTTATATACACAGTTCGCCAAAAAGTTGTAATCTTTCTAAAAATGCAATAAATACTAGAATCTGAATTTTTCTCCAGGGTGCCTCTCTTGATTTCTATAGACTTGCTATACTTTACCTGGAGGTACCGGTGGAAAATATATAAAAAGAGTGCACATGTATTCCCTATAATTTCTAATTATATTATTTTTTTATCATTTTTCCCACTTCACTGATGAATATAGTCATTACACGGAGTAATTTTAATGTACATTTGTTTTAGTTTATAGGGTTTCTAAATGCCTTCTTCCAAGACGCCACCTGTTTCATTTTAGTATATGAGATAATTAAAAGGTCAGTTTGAGAGCTTAGTTGTCTTGTTTGTTTAAAATGTATTTCTAACCCTCTAACCTTGCTTACAACAATAATTGGATATTTTGTATTCATTAGTATTCTGAAGTGACTTGAATTAAATAAATCTACTTTAATTACCAGATAAGTAAAAGGAGGAGAATTCCCTGTACCATATTGTTGGTAAACTTCTTTAAAACACTTCAAAATGTATTGTCTATAAAACAATTCAGGAAAAGCCTGTGTGTATATCTCCAATAACCTTGCCAATCTCCAATAACCTTGACATTTTTTTAATTCATGATTGGTGACGTTAACTATTCTAGTCATGGATAGACAGCTTTCACCTTCTTTTTTTCCTCCAGAAGTGTAATTAGATTTTATGAGACATTTAATAAGGCAATTTCAAATACTATTACATTTATTGTAACAGATAAAAGGATACAATTTAACTTTACTATTAAATAAAAATTCAAAAATGGAGTCTTTTTTTTTAAAGAGGCAAATCGATTTTTTTTTTTTTTTAATAAACAATCCATGACCTGGATGAATGAATATTACAGATATACCATGAACTGGATGAATAAGAACCATCACAAACTCTTGAATAAAACATTACACCTTAAATAATGGAATAGTGCAAGGTTTAGGGACATTGTTATATTCCTTAGTTTTAATGAATGGTGAAGAATAGAGATAATGTAGCTGGGTGTGTAAATTGGTTAAAGAACACAATGTTTGGGTTAGCTTGGAAAATCACCTGGACAAACACATGTAGTCCTGTTTTTGCGGTTATAATGAGAGTACGTGATTGCCCTACAGTGCGTTGTTGTGCGGTATCGTGCGTGTTTTTTATATATAAGAGGTACATTTTTAAAAACTGGATTCACCTGCCCGACTCCTCTGAGCTGTCAATCAAATCCCCTAACAGCATGCCAGTGTAGTGTGTAGTCTTACACAAGTTTTACAGCAAGTCTTCCAATGACTCCTTCCTGCTCAAATACTGGGTTAAAAACAGAAGTTAAGGGAAGGAGAAAGAAGCAGAAAGAGCAGGACTGGGTCTCTCTCCTCCCTAGCTTTCACCATTTATTGCCTGTGAAAGGGAGATCAGGCTGCAGTGATAAGCTGGGATTCAGGTCTCTCCTTACTCACCCCCTCCCACTCCTTATGTCACAAGTATATCCAGAACAAAGAAGACACTTGCTCTCTACAGGCTTACATACGGAGGTTTTTTTTGTGTTTTTTTTTTACAAAGGTTAGAGTGACGTGTAGGAGGATTAATGTGAATGAGCAGCTAACTTCCTTTTTTTACAACGGTGTATAAAGTAACAACCACCTAGTAAAATAATGACCTCCATGTAAATAGCGATTGTGTCATTATTCTGGCAATAGGGCTAATTTACATTGACAAAGTTTTCATATAAATACAATCCCAAATGTTTTCGGACTGTAGTACACCAGAAAAAAAAAATCTAATTGGTTGTGGCCAATTGACTGCACATTTATTAAATAGCCTGTCTTTGTGTTTTGGATAATACCATGATCACAAACAGAGACTCGTTAGATACTGTTAGATGTTGGGAATGTACAGAAGGTTCTAAATAAATATTGAATTCCAACCGTTTCTTCTTGAAAAGAAGCAGGACACTGTTTAATGACAAAACAAAAACACCAGATGTTCGGATTTTTTTTTTTTTTTAATTTAAGGGATAAAAAAAAAAGTTTCCAGCGTTAAGAAGAAACGGATTTTGTTTTTGTTCTTATTTGGGAATGTAAATTAATAAGTTAAATATTGTGCACCTGAGCGAGAGTAAAAAATCCATTTGTGTTTCCTGTGAATACGCATGTAAGCCAGGATGGGGATATGTGAATCGTACTAGAGCTTTATGATTCATTCATTCTCCCATATTTGAAATAACGCAGCCTTGTGTTTATCCCTTGGGCTCTACTGCAATCTCTATATGTATAATTAGGGAAAGAAAAGAAGAAAAAACTTTCAACAAAAGAAGATTTAAAGAGATGGTATTTCAATTCTCCAATTATTCATGAGAAGAGGCGTCTCATTCCAGAGAAACTATTAAAGAAAAAGCTACTGGAGTGCTTTCTGTGCTGAACAATGAACTTGGTCCAGGATAACCCAATCATTCAGCCTCTATAGTCATTATGCTATGCACAAGCTATTCCACCCTGATCTCTTTCATGGGGATCATCCTAATTGCACAGTGCTTGCACAGGCCAGATAATGAATAGGGACCAATTAGCAACTGTTTTAGTCTATTCAAAAGTTGAAAGCAAATGTCTAATTTGTTTTCATAGGTTACTGGCCAACAGCAACTCTTACTTAGTAATTGCATCTACAACTAGAATGGGAAAGTTTAAGTATAAACTTTGAATTTGGCTTGGAAGGCTGCATTTTGGAAGGGAATGGGAGTGTTTGTGCTGCAGATTAAAGGTAGAACAGTTGGTGTGTGTACTCGTGCCAGGATGATGATTGGTCAAAATGTGTTTTTTTAATATGCTAACCCTTTATATATGGCTGCCACGTGAATGAATGGGTAGTTCAGTTGGTGTTGAGTACCTGTGTCAGGTTGGAAGTTAAAAAACTTTTTTGATTATTGATCAAAATTTATTTTGACTATAGTAACCCTTTAAGTACGGCTGCCACAGAAATGGAAGAGTAGGTCAGTAGGTGTGTGTTTTAATGAATGTTAAATATTAAAAGGGTATAGGCTGCACTGACTTCCTCACACCATCACATGTAATAAATATATCTTTCAGATTTCGGAACCGAGGGGTTCCATGTCGGATCTAGGTTCGTGTCGAACCCGGATCTCATCTCTAGTGTGTACCCGTGTGAGGTTGGGGGTATGTATTTTTGCATGTATGACCATATAACTAACTTTTATGGATGATTGATTAAAATTAGTTTTTTGGTAAGTGTACCTGTGTCTGTGTGGGGGGTTGGGGGTATCAGCGTTTGTATTTATGACCATGAAACAAACTGTTTTGAAATATCCACATTTGAGGATTGTTACCATTATAGTCTATGGGAAAAAATGTCCAGAAAATCGCCAATAACACCATAATGTTTCCGCGGATTCCTTAGCTAGAAGATAGCACACTTCTCCTATATGTCCCGCACGTCTGTACTGAATTTCATGTCTCTAGCTCAAAAACTGTGGGAGGAGATACGGTCCAAAAAAGCAGAAGAATAAAACTGAAGAAGAAGAAATAGAAAGAACAGGAATTTGTCTCTTCAAGCCAAATTAATAAATTCTATGAGTTCCAGGCCAGAAAAGACCAGGAGATATTAGAATTTTTAGAACATGTTTTAGGGAATTTACTGAGCAATGCAAGGGCTCAATTCGCAAACTTAAAAGACAACTGTATTGTCTAAACCATGCCCCAACCTCTGGGATTTATCCAATGTTAAGAAGTGCTTCTTGCAGATTTCCATTGGTTAGGCATATCTACCCCACCACCATCATAACTCTGACTGATGGATAAAAAGGGGACCCTGCAGAGCTGAATGAAAATTGCTGAGATGGAATGGGTTGGGGGGGTTGTCCTTAAAGGACATGTACTCTTATTTTCACTCAACTTATTTCTTTCTACTTTGTCTTGTTTTTTTCCTGCCATTTGCAAATAGTAAATTTTATCACTTTTTCCAGGCTAACATCATCATATAGTAAAGGAGCCTCCTCCCACTGGATTTCATTTGCTAGTTCTCATATTAGTCAGTGCGTCAGGGCTTAATTACCGTAATTTACAAAAATGTGAAGCTGGATTGATCTGTTCAAGGATTCATTCACCTTCAGTGAAGGTTCCATTTCCTTTCAGATAGGTACTCTATAGATCAATACATTGCACAAAGCTGTGCTAAGATCAGATTTACTTCATTATCCTCCCTCTGCAGCTCTGTACCATGTTGTTTCTATAAGTGTAACTATTAATGGGTTAATATTAAAGCATATGCAGTAATCTTGTGGACAAACTGAGCCTGAACACATATGAAATTTACATATTACAAGACTCATTAACCAATTTAAAGACACATGCAGCATGGCTGAATTAATGTTGTTCAATTGAAGTGCAGCCCTTATTGCATTATTAAAAGTGTCCTAACTAGAAAAAATGATCTTGTAACCCAGTAGATATATATATATTAATGCAGAAAAGCTGGTTGGTATTCACATTTTGGTTTGTGTAAAAAGGGTGTACACATTAGAGATGGGATTCGGGTCTGACACAAACCCTGATTTGACACGGAACCCCTTGGTTTCGAATGTACAGAGCTATTTTCGATAATTATCGACAATATCTTTGAACATTAGAAAATACTCGAAAATCCGATTGTGAACCACTTTCGAGTTTCCGGTCGTATTTTCAAAAATCTAATATACGGATAAGTTTAGAAAAATAGCCTCGAACATTCGAAAATCTTTGAAAATATGACCGGGAAACTCGAAAATGATCTCCGACCGTATTTTCGAGGATTTTCGAACATTCTAAGATATTTTAAATAATTAACGAAAATAGCTCTGTACATTTGAAAATCTTTGGAAATTAGTTCCATTTTCGGATCTTCGGGATTTTCCAGAGATCCGGGAATCCAAAAATGAAACGAAACTATGTAGTTTCAGCCATCTCTAGTACACATCCTTTAACACATACACAAACACCACACACCCACACATATTTAAATATAAAAATTTGCCCTTTAATATTGTTTGGGACCAGGGCCGTATTTACCATTAGGCACGTGTCTAGCGGTGCCTGTGGTTAAAAGGGCGTCTGGCAATCTCTCCCCTTTTTTGAAACCTCATTAATCTGCTGCACATCAGGTTATTAAATGCATTTGACATTATTTATAACATTAAAGTTAATATTTTAAACAATTAGTCTTCTTTTCAGCATAATATAGTCATTTATTACCAGTAAAAATGTGAGTGGTTTGGGTGTCGAGGGGTGTGGTTATGGGGCCAGGTTTTTTTCACCTATAGGCTCTTAGGATGGGTAATCTGTCCCTGGTTTTAACGTCTGCTTGACTTAAGCAGCAGCATAAAAACAGAAAAACTAATTTACAACAATATTAAATTGCTTGAGGCAGGTGCATGGATGACTTTTCTAAAACCCTGTGGCATTTTCTATCTTAAAGTCTCTCTATTAATAAATGGGTTGGCGTTATGTTACAATGGCGTGTCAATACTAGAGAATAGTGCATCTCCTGCAACACTGTCTTCTAGCATCTCAATAAATGTCTTGTATATTACTATATAAGCAACATGCAAATATTCTTTCATTGTCAGGAAAGGGCCCTATGTGTAGAGATGGAATTTTCCTTGTTTACTTTTTGACCCACCTCGGCAAACCTCTCGGGTGCTCACTCGGTCAGCTTTAAAAAATGAATCAGTACCTAATGCAAACAAGGATGTATCCTGAAGCCATATGAGATGTCCTTTGAACCAAACAATTGGGGGGTTGTTTGTCCATTACTACTAGTGAACTGGGTTTTTGTAGTAGAGTTGTGGATTTCCAGCTGTCAGGATCACATTTACTGGATTATCAGTAGCATTAAAGGACATTATTCAATGCCAATTTGGAAATATTTACACAACCAAGCACACAGTTCCCCCACGTCTTGTACATAACACACAATAGTAGCCAGTCTAGCTAGTATGACATGAAATATATCATGAAATGGCAAAATGTTAAAATCCCAATCGTTTTTTTTTTTTAAATTAAAAACAAAGCAAAAAGATTTCCACTTGTTTTTAAAACATTTTTCTAAGCCTCAATGAATCACAAGAGTTGGATTTTTATGAGCTTGCGTGAGTCTTTTTCACACCAAAATGTGTTTAGCATTTTATAATAAAAGGCTCCTGGAAATAAGATGAACTACAGGTGAGTCCATTATATAGATAATGCAGAGGGTTTCTCGGAATTAAAAGGAGAAGCCTAAGGCAAACTCTCTAATTAGATATTAACACCAGGTGCCGTTGCAAATCTTGTGCTGGATTTTTCTTTTGTGGGGTCTACTTGTCATCCAAGTTATAGGTAAAATTGGCTACTTAAAGGGCAACTGTGTTCTCAAAACAAGTTAGGGTTGAATGAAAGCCTGTAGTATTTCCTTTAAAATGAGCCGACCATCACATTTCTCGCTGGAGCCTGTGAAAAATTACATTGGGGTGAATGTTCTAACTTCCTGCTTCCAGTAGCTTGAGTGACATCACCTGACCTCTGCCCGCCCGTTCGCCCCAGGGGAGAAGCATGATCAGTTAAGACTTAATGCTGGGGAAATCAGGAAGTACCTGGGGAAAAAATTGACAGTTAAGAAGGGAGGCATGTTAATGCTGGCAGAGGCTGGTCACATGAGAACAAGCTGGTCAGATGGTTGAAAACAGGAAGTGTTCAAGCAGGAAGTAACATTGCTGAGCCTTTCCAGCAATAGCACAAGCATAAAAAGTTTGATGGAAGCGCACTCTGTTAATCAGAAAATGTTCTGTTTATTGCATCACACAAATATACACAACGTTTCGGAGAACGCTATGTCTCCTTCATTTTCTGATTAACAGAGTGCGCTTCCATCAAATTTTTATGCTTGTGCTATAGCTTGGAGTCCTGAAAATAGAGGACTGAGGGAAGCAGCACCTGGAATTCACTGGCACATTGCCTGAAGGAGTGCCTAGGCCCACATTTGTGTTACAACGGCCTTTCCAGCAATAACTTTTTACAAATTTTATCTAGAGATGTGATTTGTGATAGAGATGTGATGGAAGGCTTTTTATATAATCCTTACTAGTTTGGAAGAAATGGAGACCACAGTTACCCTTTAATCCCCTGAAGAAAATCTGTCTTAGTTAAATCTGTGCTTCAACTCTGATACATAAACATTGTTCTGGCTGTAATCCGGGGCTTGAATGGAGACTCTCCAATATATTAGGAAAGACTTTGATCCTATGCTTAGAGAATTATCCTAAAGAGAAT
This sequence comes from Hymenochirus boettgeri, assembly GCA_019447015.1. NCBI lineage: Eukaryota > Metazoa > Chordata > Amphibia > Anura > Pipidae > Hymenochirus > Hymenochirus boettgeri. The sequence continues at coordinate 328,233,461 of CM033470.1, read as the reverse complement.
ATCTCTTAGTGTGTGTTCTTCACCCTTAAATTTGGGGGATGGAATTCCAGCACCCACTAACAGTCACAAAGGACAAACAGCAGCCTACTATGTATACATTTACCTCTTTACTAGAGTTCAGGGACCCTATGAAATTCCATAAAATATAATAAAAAAACAAAAAAAAAAGGCATTAACCTGCTGGGGTAATTATGTAAATAGAATTGCATGTAGATGTTTGGTAGAGTGATAAGCATTGATGTCTTTTACAAACATGCTGCCCTCTCTGTCTAAAATATGAATTGCGCTGTCTCCACCAAGTAAAGCTTCAGTTCTAGTTACTGGCAAACCATTGTCTATCACCAACAGCCCTCCAACACCACTGGCTTATTCTTTAATAAAGAATAAGGCATCTGGCCTCTGTTATGATGTCTCAAAAAATTTAATTAAATCAATAGTGCCTGTGGCGTGTACATTTTTTAATTGTTGATTGTTTGGGGCTTGTTAAAACAAAATAGTTAAGAGGGCAATTCATATGACTATTAGATAAAGGGCAACTAAAGCCCTGAAACAACACCAAAAAAGAAGGCAGAGCACATTCATATAAAAAATGAATCTGTGCCTCCTCTAGTAACCTCCAGCCAATCCTGTTATAATCCAGATTAGGCAAGGGAGCCCGTGACTGATGCAAAAAGGTGTGGTCTATCAGTCTACATATACACACAGTTAACTAGTCCAGTTTCTCTGGAGGTTCTCTGGAGGTTTCTTTTACTTTAATGCCATTTACTGAAGTGGCATTTTATAGTTGTCATAATGGTGTTCTTGGGGGGGGTTTAAAATTTAGGGAAAATTACATTTTTTTGCTTTTGTTCTCCTTTAATTGTTTGACACCATTTGTACCAAATATTTGGAATGTACCTCATATGCTGCAAAAAACAAACCAGATCATATTATAGGCAAATGCATGTTTTAATGATACTATTGTGTTCCTGATAATGCAGGCTATGTTCAAACTTCTTTCTACCATGTCTAATCTGGACACTTCCACTATGATGTCCACCATATATGTTTTCCTTTAGTCTATGCTAGTGATGTCAAACCTTGTCCCTAAATATGTTTGAAATCTACAACCCCAGCATGCATTGGTTGCAGAATCCGTATTAGCAGCAAGGATGACAGTGGCTTTTATGGATAAGTAATGTTAGGGAAAAAACTGAGATGGATTATAAAAGCACATGTTAATTGTAATATTTATCCTAGACATGCAAATAGAAACACATTTTTAAAAGGCTGTTCAAAACCTTGTTTGGTTTACTTAGCCTTAATCACGTTAGCTGTTTGCATGCAATTAATTGACCAATCGCAAGCCTTTAGAAGATGAAAAAAAAATCCTTCTTAGCCAATCAAAATGAACAAATGGGCACAAAAACCAAATACTTTCTTTTTACTTTGTAACTAGTTTTCAAAATATATTGCAATTTAAGAACAAATAAAAAGACCTACCAGATTTTAAATATATAAAGTTTTTACTTGTTTTCCAGAACCTCTGCTTTATTTTTCATTGTAAAAATGCAATGCCTACAGAAAACCAGAGGAAACAATTTAAAATAAATATTGCACATAATATTTTACTTCTCTGGTGGTTAGAGAATGGAGGAATACTGCTCACACCAATAGCCCAATAAAGTTTATAAAACGGCAAGAAACCGGTATAATTTGTTTGCGTACTGATGGCTATCTCCAATCCAGTAAATTAAAATGTGCAGCATAATTTCAGAAGTCAAATGCTATAAAGATTTTTAAGTTGGAAGAGTTGAACAATACTGCCATCTGGTGTCTTGTAAAGATATTACAGTAAATTGTTTTACTGCAGTGAAAGAAGGGAGGAAAAATATAGCTCCACTGTACAGTCTGTTTATTTCTTCACAGTACAGAAAATGTTTCTTAAAGAACTCACTATATTAAAGAACAACTATACTGTAAAAAGTACAGTACCTGGGACAGGGAGGTAGGATTGATTTCTACCTCCAAATATCTTTTGTTGAGGAGCTACAGAATCCAGTTTCTTCTTTGCCAGGTTAATCCTGGAATCATTTCCTGTATTTGAGATAGTGCTGAAGCACCAAGAAAGCCTGGCAGAAGCAGTTTTTTGTGCTGGCACTGTTCACAAAAACAATATTGGGAGGTAGGACTTTCCACAAAAAAAATGTACTTTAAGGGCTAGGCCACACTGCTGCGCTTTTTTTTGCATTTGCACTTGCGTTTTTTTATATCATTGAAAACACGCGTTTTGGGGTGCATTGCGATTGAGATTGTGATTTGCGTTCCGCATTTTAAATCGCAATCGCATGTGTTTTTCAATACTTAATGAAAAAAACACATGCGCAAAAGCAACGAAATCGCACATGAAATCGCATGCGATTCCGTGTGCGATTGTGTTTGCGTTGCAGTGTGGCCGTGCCCTTAATGCACTATAACATGTTACATTTTTAATTTAATCCTTAAAATACATTTTTAATTTAATCTTTAAAAAGGATATTATGTGATTTAAAAGTTCCATGGTCATATAAAATAAAGATACTCATAAAAGTTAACATTAAGGAGTACAAAACTTTTACAGACAATGGCTAGGGATTGGGGGCAGGGCCTAATACCCATTCAAAAAATAGTAGCTCACCAATATTTTTCTCAATTTTGTTAAGTGACAGGACTAGAGAAATGTCTTAAACAAGCTCTAGCGCATGTGCAGACTTAGTTCACAGCCACAAAACTGAGAATGGGTTTTTAGCAACTTTATCTCTCTATACATATTAAAGGGGAACTGTGGTCTCCAAACAAATTGGGTTTAAATGAAAGGCCAGTTTTCTACCTTTAAAACGAGCCATCATCCACCTCTCTGCGTGCTCCACAGGCCAAGATATACAGAAATGACTGACCAGAAAGTTAATGGGTGGGAGGCTGACATGTGACATTCCTAAGACTTCTCCTGCACAGTGCCGCCGGCGAGCACAGCCTCAGACTCCCTCAGTGTGTGAGGGAGACAGGAAGTCCCCCCTCCTCTCTGCCGTGTGAAGGAGCTGCAGAGAAGGTAAGGGAATCTACAGCCCTTCTCTCTCACAATGTGAAAACAGCCTTTTCAGCATTTTGGGGGGGGGGGGGGGGGGGGGGGGGGGGCAGGGGGGCCCACAGCACCTGTGAGTGGGTGGGGCTTAGGCACCCACGAGTGGGCGGGGCTTAGGCACCCATGGGTGGGCAGGGTTTAGGCACCCATGAGTGGGCGGGGCCACGGCAATTCCTATCAATTTACCTAATTCCTATCAATTTATCTAAAGTCATTTTTGGACCACAGTTCCTCTTTAAACTACATTTATACTAAATGAGAATCAAGATTGCATAGGTAATTTTTTGTTTATTAAAACTAAATACAAGGTGTTCGTTGGACTACATATCTTAATATATCCAGAACCAGAACCGGGCAGCACAGTGTCTCAGTGGTGGGAAGTCCTATGTTCGATTCCACCCATGGACACATCTGTAAGGAGTTTGTATGTTCTCCCTGTGCTTGCGTGGGTTTCCTCTGGGCAATCCGGTTTCCCCCACAATCATAAAGACATACTGATAGGTTGTATGTGTCAAATAAATGTGCTTAGATTGTAAGCTCTTCAGGCAGGGCCTGATGTGAAAGTATACATGTAATTGTAAAGCGCTACGGAAGAGGTTGGCGCTATATGAATATATAATATTAATAATAGTCACTTTGGGACATCCCATAATGAAAGGTTGTGTGTAATATAAAGTAAACTCCTCATGGCAGGGCCTGATGTAAATGGATTAAATTACTGTGTAAAATGTTCAGCGCTGTATAAGAACACACATACAGATTAGACTAATTAGTACCCAAGGGACTGGAACCCAATCACATTCTCCTTGTTAGGATTTTAATGGGGTGAAAATGATGGTGCAAAACAATGGCGGATTCCTTGCTGATAATCTTAATAGAATGCCTAACATTGCAAGCTTGCTGGTCCCACGTGCAAAGCTCGGAGACAACATGGGTTTGTGTTTCATATTAAGTGCAGAATATTTGAAAAGGCGGCTGTACTGGGTGTGTAGAGAAAGGAACAGTGCAAGTAGATTCATTTTTCAAGCCAGCATATGGGCTTTGACTGATACACAGTGTCCATAATGTGCTTTCCTGGGAGACATTGCTCTGTTTTAGTATTCCTGTGTCACAGTGTTTGGCTCCCTTCATTACGAAGCTTACCCATGCAGCTAGGTTCATTGATGCCAATTCACAGAGAGAAAACACGTCTTCATTTGTCTCATTGGCATACTATTTCCTCCATTCCCCGGAGTTAGGATGTGCAGCTTCTGTAAAAAGCCAGGCTGAATTATTTAAAACCTGGATGGACGTCTGAGCTCTTCGTTTGCATTTCATAAACCAATCAAAAATAATGAAAGAAGAAAAAAAAAGAAGCATCCCCACTCTTGAGATGTGCGGTAATTGTACATAGTTAACAATGAACGTGCCTTACTAATGCATACACTAGCATTAGTTGTTATATAGAAAGAGCTTCTTTCTTGTTTGCTGAATGAAATCCCACTAACACATATAATACCAACATCAGTCTTGTTTAGTCTCACTCATTGCAGCTGTTGGCTTAAGAAAAGCAAACCGAAGATGGTTATCTTTTGGCAGGAGAAACCACAAATGTATTCTAGGGGAAGAAAAAGAACACAACACAGTGCTGATAATATCTTGTTTTTTATTAGCGAACCTGAGGGGAACTATGTAAAACTATTCATCATCTTAGAAAGGCTTTACTATTGATGTGAAAGGTTCGCTAAAAGCAAAATAAATAATCTTTATATTAGTAGGTTTTATCTTTTGCTTGTTGTCTTTTAAAATCTGAGCAAATTGTTAAGCTATAGCTTGTTATCGAGGCAGGATCCGCCATTATTTACTATGACAATGGTATGGCCCTTCCACTGACAATGGTATGGCCCGACAGCTTTTTTCATGTTTAGGCAGAAGTATCCCTATTGAATATCTGTTGTATACAATTAGATCAACTGGACTTGAAGTTTAGTTCTTGAAGACGTTTCACTAGTCATCCAACTGGATCTCTCAATTCAGAATGACTTGTACAAGAATCTGTGGCAATTATGTACCCTGGAAAATCCCAATTAGCATATCACAGCCAAGTGTTAAGGGCGTGATTGGATAGTGGCTAAGAGGTGTTATAGGAACACACAGAGTAAGGTGTCAAAACAGCATTGTACATAGCAGACAGTTGGCGTCGAACCCCCCCCCCCACCTCTATTTAGGCTTGGTTTCTTTATTTTCACATAAATGGCCTCCTTAACACCTCTCTTGAACCAGTCACATTCCTTTGCCAATATGTTAACATTACAATCTTCAAAGGTATGTCCTTTATCCTTAAGATGCAGGTACACGGCTGAGTCCTGACCCGAGGAATTGGCTCTTCTGTGCTGGGCCATACATTGATGCAGTTGCTGTTTGGTCTCCCCCACATACAAATCAGAGCATTCTTCACTGCACTGCGTATATGATGTCGCTTTTCTTGTGTTTGGGTATTGGGTCTTTCGGATGTACCAATTGCTGCCTCAGTGTGTTGTTCGGTTTAAAGCAGACAGGGATACAGTGTTTTTTGAAAATTCTTCTTAATTTCTCGGAGACCCCTGCTACATATGGGATGGACGCCATGTACCTGCATCTTAAGGATAAAGGACATACCACAGGACGTGGTATGTCCTTGGTTCAAAGAGGTGGAGACTAAACACCTCTTTGTCCTTGTTCAAAGAGGTGGAGACTAAACAAAAACAAACATATTAGGATTGTGGCTGGAAGTTGTGTGACATGACTTAAAGGGGAACTACGGTCTCCAAACAAGTTGATTTTAAATGGCCAGGTGACCTTTAAAACGAGCCATCAACCACCTCTCTACGTGCTGCACAGCCCTAGATATGAAGTAATCACTGATCAGAAAGTTAGGGGGTGGGAGGTTATGAGTCTGCGTTCACAATACTAGTTCCACCTTCTACTTTGTGGTTGGAACATGCTCAGTGCAGGAGAAAGCAGAAGAAACCAGGAAGAGATCGAGTTACAGTTACTGAAGGAGGAGTTGGAGGGGCCACAGGTGGTTTCAAGGGGACTGCAAGTGGAGGGGCCACAGGGGCTGACGAGAAATAGGGAATGTCACATGGTTACAGAGCAGGAAGTGCAGGGGATCTGGTGATGCTGCTATCATAAAAATGTAAATATCTTCAAATTTATGTAAAAAAATGAACATAAATTGCTAAGATATTGGTCGAATATTCATCGAAATGGACAAAAATTGGTCACACCGAGATTCCACCCCCAGTCCATTTAGTGGCCAAACGTCGATATTTTGAGACAATTCAGTCAACTAACTTTAAGAGGGGGAGGTCGGGAAGATGGAGGAAGTACGGAAAAGAGGAAAAGCTACTGATTAGAGGGGTAGTTTCAGCTGTAACCTTGTGGAGTGTGTTATTTCACTATAGGATTTTCATTTTGGTGTGATGCTATATACATCATCCAAGTGGACCAGGTTTAAATAAATTTCAGGGTTATTCAAAAAAGCTCGTTAAAAATGGTGCTAATTTTGCCCCAACCAATCAGATGTTAGCTTTCAAATGTTAAATAAGATCTGATTGGTTGGGACAGAATTAGCACCATTTTTAATGATAAGAACTTTTATTGAATTTCCTTGGTTTTCTATCAGTTCCTCAATGTGCATGTTATGTGCCATTCCCTTGGACACTCACTTGTGAGCCACACTCACAGGTTGAGCCACCCTGTCTTTTCAATTATGATGACTACTCTGGCTGCTGTGGGGAAAAGGGCAACAGTGGGTTCAAGGGAATTTAATGCCCTGATTGAATGATTGTTACATTTTGTGTTTAATTATAGGAGGTTTTCCCGATAGCCCAGAATATTGCACATCCCTGTGTTCCTCCCAGAATGGCACGTGGGGTATTCCTGTCTGCTTTGAACTAAACAACACACTCAGACAGCAACTGGGGCATCCAAACAGCAGCTGCACCAACGTATGGCCCCCAGCACAGAAGAGCCAATTCCTCTGGTCAGTATGCTTTACCTGCACCTTAAAGAAAAAGAACATACCTTTGAAGATTAGCAAAGGAACAGAATTGGTTCAAAAGAAGTGTCAATGAGGCTATTAAAGAGCATGTTACACAGCCTCGTTCCGCTGGCATTCAGACACGGCCCTCTGCTTGCATGAAACTGCAAGCAGGGGGCTGAACTGCCAGCTGCATCAGTGATTGGCTGCCAATCACGGATGCAGTTTCCGGCAGTACAGAATACGGGGGAACCAGGCTGTGTAAGTAGAGTTCAGCTTAGTTTTTTTTACAAACTACTATAGCGGTTGGGGGTGGGAGAGGGTCCTCTACACTACAGAAAATTGATTTTTACGCTTGGGCACCAAGGAGGAAACAGGCAGGAGAGAGGGGGGGCTGCACTGAGCAAGCCAGAAACCTCTCAGAGGACACCTAAGAGGCAGAAATATTTTCCGTCCCAGCCAGGCTCCTGCTCTTCATTTTCTAAGACTTTGGACAGACATTACAGGAGAACCAATTGGAGCAGAGGGGTAAGGTAAGGATTTTTAAACTCTGCACAGTGGGGCCAGTAGTGGGGGAGAATGTAGTTTTGGGGTTGGACATGCCCTTTAATGTGAAAAAATAAAGAAACCAAGCCTGAATAGAGGTTTGACACCATCTTTCTGCCATGTACAATGCTGTTTTGACACCTTACCCTGGGCAGTTTCGACAACACCCCTTAGCCACATTGCATCCACACCTTGCATTCAGAAGGTCCCTAACACTTGGCTGTAATATGCTAATTGGGATTTTCCAGGGTACATAATTGCCAACATATTCTTGTTCAAGTCATTCTGAATAGAGAGAACTAAACTTCATGTCCAGTTGATCTAACTGAATACGACAGATACAGCCAAGCAATATGTATGAAAAATCTAGAAAAACAATCATACTCTCCCAAAAACACTAAATGAAATTTCTACTAAAGCCTTGGCAGCAACTAGATTTTAGATAGACTTTCTATGTGTGTTATTTAAAAAGGGATGACAATCTATTCAGTGCCTAAAGCTAAGTACAGAGTTAAATATTTATATTATTATAGACGAACGAGATCGGATGGTTGTTTATCATAGGTTCCTATGGTATATAAATGACCGTGTACACACAGTCACTACATGGTTGTTTGTGTATATGTGCAATGGAAACTGTACTGTAAGTGTAAATGCGCCCTGAAAATGATGCATGAGGACATAAAAATGTGCACGGTGTACGTATTTACCCAAGTGTGTGTGCAAACATCTGTGCTTACAAATGTACAGACTTTTTCCTTTCCGTCCAAAACATCATGTTTCTACACCAACGGTTGTTCACGCACTCACTTGCCAAAGAAAAGAAAACCACAATTGCATTATTGTACCTTCTAGGCCAACAAGAAAAAGGGAAATTCTACAGAAAGTCTGTGGGGTAAATATTCGCTCCTAAATAGAGAAAGCATCTCTGATGTAAATTTACTGCACAAGTCATCCCCTGAAGACTATCGGATTCCTGTTTCCAGGGTCTACTTGCTGTAGTATCACCGTTTATTAAAAAAAAGATGAGTACATGAAGGTAGTTCACCTTTTAAATGTTTATCTTTATTGGGAAAGTCTTTTTTTGTCACTGTAGACATTTATATGTATGTATGTATGTATATGTTTATTTATATAGCGCCACTAGGGGGCGCAGCAATGTACAATATAGAATACCAAAAGACATACAAGGGGGGCAATAAATAGATACATTAAAGGGCATGTCCACCGCCAAAACTATAATCCCCCCACTAATGGCCCCACCATGTAGTGTAATAAAATCCTTACCTCACATCCCAGCTCCATATGGTTCTCCTGTAGTCCCCCCCCAAAGTCTCAAAAACTGCCTACCAGGAGGATAGCAGAGTCCATATAGGACTCTGCCTCCTGTCTTGCCTCCGGGAGAAGTTTGGCATGCGCACTGCTGCCCTTCTCCCCCTCCCTCTCCCTCCCGTTTTGCGATCCCTCCCCCTAGCATAGAAACCCTTGGCCATATATTAGGGTTCCTTTCCCCAGCCCCAACCGCTAAAAACATTTTTAAGAAAGTCCCCCGAACTCTACTTCCCTCTCTCCCCCGGCGTTCTGGGCAGCCGCGTCCGTGATTGGCTGAGAGGCAGCGTCTGCTGGTCCCACCCCCTGCTTGCAGTGTCTTGCAAGCAGAAGGCCAGGCAGTGCGCTGGAGGAGAGAGGGAAGGTAAGTAAAGATTGGGGCACTTTCTTAAAATTATTTTATAGCGGTTGGGGCTGGGGGAAGGCATACTATTATATGTGGACATTTTTTTATAAGGGTGGACATGCCCTTTAATATATAAATATGTGCATCATGAAATATGTGCTCAAATATGTAACATGAGGAAAGAGGTACCTTCCCCGTAGAGCTTACAATCTAATTAGGTGGGTAACATACAGATATGTAGGAAAGGGTAGAAGTGCCATTGTAATAACTGGTGCAGTGTAAACAGTCCTATGCTGTGCTCAGAGATAGCATGAGAGGTTAAATTTAAACTTGTGTATTGAGGTTTCTTGACAAAGAGAGAGGGGAATAGAATTCCAGAGGACGGGAGCCGCAAGAGATAATAGAATTCCAGACAATGGGAGCCACAGGAGATAAAGGTTTAAGGTGAAAGGAGACGGTGTGAGTTTTCTAGAATCCTCCATTTTCTTTTAAGTGTTAAAATGTAAACAGTGCTACCTTAAAACAGTGCTACCTTAAAACCCTTATTGGGATGTAGAGACATTCGAAACTGATGAGTGTGAAAATCTGAAAAGTATATGGATCCCCCCCCCCTGACTTTTATGGGTCCCATAGAAGTTAACGGGAGAAAGAAATCCGAACTTTCAGAGTAAAGTAAGTTTACGCATGAATATTCTAGGCTACTTTCTATTACCCTTGTATATTCTGTAACCCTTAAATGTAAATTAGTTAACCCTCGAAAGTAGGCTCGATAACCCTCTAAAGTAGATCTGTATTTTCGAGAATTTGTGAATTTACAGGAGTTCCGAGATTCAAAAGTTCAGACGAAACTCTGGAACTGGGAGTTCCATGTCTGGGGGGGGGAACGGGTCCAAATTGGAGCTGGATCCCATCTCTATTCGGGTGTGGGTAGATGTTATAGAAGAGGGTCAACATGGCCATTTTCCGTTTCTTTCTTTCCCTGTATCTTTTATTTTTATACTTTTCAACTTTGCTTTTGCTATTATTATTATTTAATTTCATTGTTATATATAAAATTATTACTATATCATATTTATTTATATACATATATATTTCTCTTTACGGTAACCAAGCACCAGAAGAGAGGATGAGAAAAGGTTAATGTGGAGCTTAAACAAAATTTAGCGTGTTGCTCATGAAGGGTTAATAACCACTGTAGCCATCTTGAACAGAAAACCATTGCGATTATAGCATACTTGTTTTGGGTTTTTCCCCAGCGTGAAGTACATTAAATAAATAAACAAACATTCTTACACTATCCAATCGTTTTTGTTAATCTGGTTAGTAATATGTAAATTAGCACTCTATGGATCTTCTCCAGTTTTTATTTGTTCTCTTAATATGGAGCACTTCTTCGCAATTTCCTCCCATTGTCAATAATGAAGTCCCCAGAATTCCAAAATCTGATCATTTAGAACATTAAACCCAACGTCTCTCTTGTTCTTTGAAACTTAGATGGTTGATTGCGTAATTATCCTCATTGCTATTTTTTACAATTATTACCAGAGCGGTTGATGGAGCCTCATATTAAATACCTCCGTGCAAACAATCCCGAACTGATAGGCAGCGCGAGAATCTTTGATCTCCACAATAGACGTTAACAGACACAAGATGTTCTTTATGAAATGGATCTACGATTCACCGCCTGCAGCCTGAGATTTGAGGTAAGGCAATGTGATTACTAATAGACTTACTGAAGTACTTGTGAACCTGTCAGATTAGGCCCATTTAGTGAACATGTTGCAGTGTACAGCTGGATGGGTTGTCAAGAAGGTCGCTCCCAATCTGAATCGTGATGAATGTGAAGTTCACATGCTTGACAATAGGCAGTGAATCACAGAAGGAGCAAGGGCATTGCTCCTGCTATAGTTAAAAATTAATGGTGGCTTTGTAGTTTCATTCACAGCTACATCCAAGGTCTTTTTTTAACAATAAGAATACAGAGAATGTTAAAGCCACGGCTGTGCATACTATCAGCTTCTAGTTCGATTCACGGTTGGTTTAGAAAAAATAAAATGTACTTTGATTTATTTTATTATTGTCTGGAAGCATCGCGCTCTTAAGATGCGCAATGTGGATAGACAATGACTAGTTTCATGAGCATTCATTTCAGTACCCAGCATCCACCCTTGGCGTGAGCTAGAGACATGATGTGGAAGTATTGCTAGGGTGTTAAAGCAAGCTGGCAGGGGCGTTCCTAGGGTTTTTGGCACCTGAAACTATTTGTAAATGCCACCTATAATCAGACGGGGGCGGCACGCTAATCGGGCATGGCTTTGCCAGGGAACATAGGCGTGGCTTGTGAAGGGTTGCGGTGGGCTGACTAACACTGACTGGTAAAATGGAAGGATGATTTAACACTGACTGGTGGACTGGTGCTGAAATGTTGTATTGCAGGAAGGAGGATTTTTTTTAACTGCCGCCTTTCAAGCACTTCGCAGGGGCGCGCCCTGAGCAAATGTTTTAGTTTGCTTCATGGTAGGGGCACCCCTGCAGGCTGGGACATTTTATCAGGTGCTAAGTTATAACAATTCTTTTTGCCTTAACCAAGATGAAGCACATCAATTTTTGGAAAAATAAAAACAGGTAAAATGAAAAGTACCCGGGGCAGGAAGGTAGGAATAGTAATTCCCACCTCCCAATTTGGTTTCTATGAGGAGCACCAGCATGAAGAAAACTGCTTCTGCTTCCCATTGGCTTCAACATTATCTTTAATACAGAAATACCCAGGTCACTTAAATGACAGTAAAACAAAACAAAATTAGGGGGTAGGAAAAATCAATCCTACTCCCTGTCCTATGTATTTTTCCTTTTTAAAAATTTTTGCAGTGTTGTTGTCCTTAAAAAACAATTTACAAAATGTGTGAATTATTTGAAAACCTGTTAATGGGAATTACTGTATGTTTTATTCCTGACAGGAATTGTTGAAGGATACAAGATTGGGTCTGCACACCATAAATAAAGTCTTCATGCTGGGTGCGTAGTGGCAGTAATAGCTGATCGCACAATAATACATATAGTCCAAGATTCCGCCGCCCAACAATGATTATTATTGGATCAGCGTTTCAGTGTCTGTGTGATTTCTCAAGATGCGGTTCTAAGTGTATTGGCGGTGAAATCTTGGAAAATGGGACTGAAGATCATTTTTGTGGCAACAATTCTAAAATGTTATTTTCTTATTAATTTACAACTGGGGCTCAGAACATAGGTTTATCAGATATGGATTGGGAGATGATTAAATAAAGGTATATCCATATCTATTGGTTGACATGTAGGTTTCCCCTCAGACAATCAAGAGGAGGACTTATGGGTGAAAGCAGGTTTTATTTATGGACAAGTTGAGATTATTTCGAAAAATATAATGGCTCAGAATTGGTAAGTTTTATTCCCAGATTTTTTCCCCTTAAAAGACTTTGTAGCTTCTATCTAGAAATGAGTGATTTGGGTTTCTTTAAAACGTTGACTTCCTATTTGTCAGTAGTTGGCTAGATTGTCTGCTCTATTCATCATTTGAGCTGTTGTATAGCCCAGAGTTATTTTGTTCAGGACTAGGGATTCCAGAATAGTTGTGAAATGCCAAAATAAACATAATCTGCCTTTATTTTGTTAATTGTATTGGGACTATAGTTGTAAGACAACTTATTGTGATAGGATTCATCATAATCCTGAGCCTATAACCATTTTATAACTGATGTTCATTATATTAAATAGAAAAGGCATTGGTTATACTGGGGGAAGGCTTTTAGATTATCCACATTCACCACTTGTTTGATTCATATCCAGTCCTTTTCAGATCACATTCTATAGCCAATGGCATTAGGCTATTACATGGCTGAGCAAAAATGTCTATAACCTTATAAAACACACTTGTGCTTTAAGACAGGTCATAAAACTCCTAGCTGACTTGTAATATCATTCTGTTTTATACTATGGGTTACAGGCTTGAAGATGCTGAAATGCTATTAACATGTCAAGGATCTCGAAGCCGACTGTAATATTCTGATAGTCGTTATGGGGTAAGGCTGGGTACACACCATACAATATTTTTCAACCACAACTGAGCTCAGTCACCTGGCGATCGGACCTGCCGGTAAATCACAGCCAATCCTGCGCATGAGCTTACAGCCACTATAGCTGTGCCCAACATTTGTCCCAGCTGAGCGCTTGCTAGTAGCAAACTCCAGTCGGGACAAAAAGTCCCCTTGTGTAGATAGTAGTACTTGTTTCTGTAATGAAATCAGTAATGCTTTGTTACGAAAATCAGTGGCGTGTGAATGGAGATTGGAACCTCTTTTGGCTCTGAATCAGCAATAGAAGAAGTATAGCCAGTGTTTAGCCATTTAGAATATGGTGGTGTTTGCCATGGGACTAGACTGAGTAAGTCAAATTTGCCTGACGCACGGCAGTAGCAAAGAAATGGGTATAGTTAATGGATTGTTCCAATAACACTGGGTAAATTGGTTTGTAAATTGGTATGTATTCATTTACATTCTATTTCAGGAACGAGCCACTATTGGGTTAACAAACAAACTGTCAACCAGTCTGGGTTGTAATAAACAACTATCAAAAAATAACTAGCAGATATATGGTCCCCAGGGTTATTAAATTTGGTTCCTTTTAATCCTTTCCATCACCTGCCAACACAGGGGTATATTCATGAACTACACATAAAAGCCTGGCCCTAAAGCATTTGTGATTTAGAATTCTGTACAGAGAAAGCTTTGTTTGCTTAGGATCTGTTGAACAACAGAGTGGTATTACATACAGATATCCCATACAAAGGAACCATTGCATTGCAGGTATGAATAAATGTAATTGCTGCCACTCTTTAGACATGTTTTTGAGGTTTTCATAATTAAATATATATTACAAATTCAATAGACTTCTTTTTCATGATATTAAAGGGCATGTCCACCCCCCAAACTAATATTTTACCAACTACTGGCCCCACTGTACAAAAGAAAAAAAATCCTTACCTTACATCCATGCTCCTTGTGGTTCTCCTGTTCTGCCTCTTTAAAGTGCAGGACACTGCTGGGTAGGAGCTGTCAGTGCCTCTTCCTGTGCCTGTATCTTGGCTAGCCACATCAAGGTATGAGGCATGCTCAGTTGAGCCTTTTCCCCCCTCTCCCTCCTTCCCTCCCAATCACTCCATGCCAGGGAGTAATGTAGCTTTAAAAGCTTTTGGGACACAGCAGGGGATACCCTCCCACCCCCAATCGCTATATTCGTTAATCTAAAATCATTGTCAATCTCTACTTACAACTCCTCGATCCTGCACTGTCTGCAGTGAAGTCAGCCGTGGATGTGATTGGCTGCCTCTCAGCCAATCACAGCTGCGGCTGCCAGTCCGGCCCCCTGCTTGCAGTTCCAGTGGGCAGGGGAGCTGGACCAGAACAGCGGAGGATCGAGGAGTTGTAAGTAGAGATTGACAACGGTTTTAGATTAATGAATATAGCGGTTGGGGGTGGGAGGGTATCCCCTGCTTTGTCCCAAAAGTTTTTATAAAGGGTGGACATGCCCTTTAAAGCAATACTGTCAATCTATACAAAGCCCCTTTAAAGGGTATGTTCACCATTAAAAAAAAAACTGGCCAATTGTCAGTTACCTGCCCCCAACTGTCCCCCCTTTCTGGCAGAGTAAGCTGGCCCCTCCCTCCATGCAGTCAATCAAGGCCGTGACAACTGACATTATAGCTAATGATTGGCTGCTATTTCTGCCTGCTGCTTCCTCTGCACTAGGGATGGCCGAACTTTCGAAAGTTCGGTCCATTTTCAACATTCAAACTATATGGAAAGTTCGAAATTTCAAAAACGGACCCATTAAAGGACAACTCCACCCTCATTACAAAGAATGGCCTCTTTAAAATATGTTGCTATATCATAATTCATTACTGTATGCCTGCTATGCTTCTGCATGCCTCATGGAAACTGAGCAATTTAGAAACCTGTACTGAGCCTGTACAGAGCCTGGGCATGCTCAGAAGAGACAGACAGGGGATTAGCATTCAGTCATTGACTATGATGTCAACTGTTAAATCCATAACTGAAGTTGCTAAGTGGAAGAACCAGGAAGTAGAAACAGGGGAAACAGGACATTGTGCAGGATTTCAGGTTAGACTAATATATTTCAGATTTCAAACTATTACCATTTAGGGTTTTAGGGGGTGATTTACCTGTATGTAAGATTTCATTTTAGGGCTGGACTCGCCTTTTAAAGTCAATTGGAGTCAAATAGTTTGAAAGGTTCTAATGAAATACAATTAAAATATTAATGGTAACTTAATGTAAAGGGCTGTTGGACCTGGGAAATGGTGTGGGGAACATGTTCCAATATCCAGAACTTTAGAAAACTCGATTTTACTCTTACGTGCGCTACTTTCAAGATCTCGCGTTCAAACATTCGATAATTATCCCATGAACGACTCGCGGATTCGATGCTCGCGCCTAGGTATAATGGACATTTTACTCGCGGATTCCATGCTCGCGTCTAGGTATAATGGACATTTTACTCGCGGATTCGATGCTCGCGTATAGGCATAATAGACATTTTACTCACGGATTCGATGCTCGCGTATAGGTATAATAGACATTTTACTCGCGGATTCAATGCTCGCGTATAGGTATAATGGACATTTTACTCGCGGATTCGATGCTCGCGTATAGGTATAATAGACATTTTACTCGCGGATTCAATGCTCGTGTCTAGGTATAATGGACATTTTACTCGCGGATTCGATGCTCGCGTCTAGGTATAATGGACATTTTACTCGCGGATTCGATGCGCGTGTCTAGATATAATGAACATTTTACTCACGGATTCGATGCTCGCGTCTAGGTATAATGGACATTTTACTCGCTGATTCGATGCTCGCATATAGGTATAATAGACATTTTACTCGCATATTCGATTTCCACGAATGATCGAGCATTCGATAATTATGGAAAATCCAGAAAATATTGAAAATCCGGGTCCAGGATAGTTCGAGAAGTCTGAGTCCGTTCGAACTCGGGTTCGAGTTCGAGTTCTAGTCCATCTCTACTCTGCACAAGCTTACAAAAATCTCACTGAGCAGAGGGAGGGAGGTAGATAACTTTGATAAGAAAATAGGAACCGCACACACAGGAACTGTGAAAAGGGTCCTTAAAGGGTAACTGTGGTCTTCAATTCATCCAAACTAGTAAGGATTATATAAAAACCCTTCCATCGTACCTACAAAATAAAACTTAAATCACATCTCTAGATAAAATTTGTCAGAAGTTATTGCTGGAAAGGTTCAGCAATATTACTTCCTGCTTTAACATTTCATGTTTTCAGCCATGTGACCAGCTTGTCGTCATGCCTGCATTAATAGGCTCCCCTTCCCAACTGTAATTTTTTCCCCCCAGGTACTTCCTGATTTCCCCAACATTAAGTCTTAACTGAGCATGCTCCTCCCCAGGGCCGGACGCGCGGAGCAGAGGTCAGGTGATGTCACTCAATCTACTGGAAGCAGGAAGTTTGAACATTCATCCCTATGTAATTTCTCACAGGTTCCAGCCAGAGATGTGATTGCCGGCTCATTTTAAAGTAAATACTGCAGGCTTTCATTTAAGCCTAACTTGTTTTGAGACCACAGTTGCCCTTTAACCCATTTATTAAGTGGAACAAACCAAGATAACGTTTCAGGGGACCTAGCCACCCTTTATCAAATAATAAATAAAAGTGCAAAACACGATAAATAGAAAACCCAAGTCCCACCCCCACCCAGGCTCCGCCTGAGAACAACAGTCTCCAATGAAAAGTTTAAAAAAGTCCATTCCAGTGGATTGGGTCCAAATCTGAAGTGATGTGTAGAGATCCATACACAGTTCATATCAAAGTCCATAATAGTATATATTATAGTACTCTTTTAAAGTTATCCAACTTTAAGGCTGAAGCCCCACTACAACGCAAGTCGAGCACTAAATTGTGACCCTCACGTGTGCGGTTTCTGTGTGTTGTTGCTCCGCGTTTGTGCATGCTTTTTTGTATTTAATATTGTAAAAACGGTGCACGCAAAACACACACGCTAATGCGTGCGCATCCGAAATTGCCGGAATTTTTGTGTTCCCGCGATTTCCATGTTAACCAAGAACGCTCATGCTATAAAACGAGTGCGCTAAAAACGCATTAGTGTGGCCTAGCCCTAAGAGAGAACTACTGAAAGACAGTTGCACAGATATGCCGTTCTCACTAAAAAGAAACATTTCTTAAAGGATGTCCACATGCCCTCTGCTATGATTTATTGGTGAAAAATGCACCAGAATATGTATTGTATGGCCCATTAATGTATTTGTATAAAGTGACCATATCCCCACACAAACGTCACTTCTCCAGTCTTGGTTGTCCTTCTTGGACATCTAAGGCTAGGTACACACAAGCATATAGACCGTTATTTCTATATTTTAGTCATTCAACTCAAAAGATCTGCTGTATAGTACAGTTTTTGAGGTCCATCCAGTCCAACCTACTCAGCAATACTCACATTTCCTGCGTAACTGTTGATCTAGAGAAAGAGGGGGAAAAAACAGTATGAATGGGGAAAAAATTTCTTCCTGGCTCCAAGTGGCAATCAGAAATATCCCTGGATCAACTCTACTTTATGTATCAATACCAGTAACATGCAATATTCCTTGTTTGCAGAAACTCAAACTGCTTTTTTAAAAAAAACTATCCACCATCACAAAACTACCTGCCATCACAACATCCAATGGAAGACAGTTCCATAGTTTTACCATTCTCACATTGAAAAAACTTGAAGACTAAACTTCTTTCCTTAAAGGGATAGTTCAGTGGAAATTATCAATATTTGTTAAATTGTTAGTTTGTGTAATGCCTTCTTAGTTATTCTACATGTTCTCTTCAATTTTGAATAATCAGTTGATTTTATACCCGTTGCTATTCCCTGCTGTTGACATTAGTGAGTTGACATTTCAGGTTCTGTAACGGTCCTTCTTCTTCCCAGGATGCACCACATCCTTGGAATGTTCCTAAAAGTAATTTCTACTAATTGGCTGTTGGGTGGGTCAAACATGCTCAGATCTCTACTGAGCAACTGAATCAACCCAGGTGCTGGGGCAGGGGCAAGACCATAACGGTCTCTACTAGGGGTCCTGCAAACAGGAAGTCAGTAATTCGGTTGTATTTATTTATACACAGACACAATGCTGAATGGGCAGATTAAGGTCATTGGGATGAAAAAATACTGCTCTTTTTTCTGAAAAGCATATGTATTTGCACTGAACTTCCCCTTTAAGGGATCTTAAGGGATGTCTTCTGACATGTTCTATTGGTGAAAAATGTCCCAGATCTATTGTATGGCCATTTATGCAGAAATCATATCCCCAAGCAAGCACCTTTTCTCTAGTGTGCGATCATACATGCCGAAACGTTGTGTTGGTTTTTCTGTCTGCACTAATAAATGGGATCACCGTGATTTGAATACTAAAGTACTGGACAGCCCTCATTTTCTATAATATTGGATATAACCGAGACCTTGCTCTCAATACCCACATCTAAATCATTTATAAACAGATTAAATACGAGTGGACCCTGTACCGAACCATAAGGCACTACAATCAAGTCCATATAGATGAAGTCCGATTGCAACTACTCTCTGTAAGGGAACTTTTTTCTCTATTGTGTAGAATTGTGTTTTCCAAGACCCACAAACCTTCATTTATAAATAAGTTCACTATGTGGTGCAGTTTCAAAAAGTCTTAGAAAAATCTAAGTATACCATATCGACTGCCCACTTCATCATAAAAACCAAGCAAGATCTATTTCTCATAAATCTGTGCAGATCACACATAGTCCTGAATATGGTCCCATAACAAAAATACGATAATATTAAATTATTTTATTATTATGCTTTAGTTACCCCTTTATTGCCAGATAAGCTTAAGCAGAGAAATAATATCTAAAAATATGCTTGTCAAGGTTGGAAATCCAATCAGAAGAACCGCTCAAAGCCTCCCACCATGAAAATTTGGCCGATTTTTGTTTTTCTAATAAACCGCTCAACGGTGTTGAGCGGTCGAGCAGGAAAGCCAAAAAGAGTTTTCTTTAGATAATTTCATTCTGATCACTCAAAAAGTCAATCCTATCCAACTCAAAATCAATATAAAATTGTGATTGCATATTTTTGCAATAGATGTGTGTACCTGTATCAGGTTGGGGGTTAAAAAAAAACCTTTTTTGATGATTGGTTGAAAAAAAAAAATTGACTTTAGTTACCCTTTAAGAATGGCTGCAACAGTAATGGAGGGGTAGGGCAGTAGGTGTGTGAACCCGTGTCAGGATGAGGGTTTAAAAAAAACAAAAAAAAAAACTTTTTTAATGATCAGTCAAAAAAAATTTCAACTCTAGTTCTGCTGCCATAGAAATGGTTAATTAGATCAGTAGGTGTGTGTACCTCTGTGAGGTTGGGGGTTAAAAAAAGTTTTTTGATGATTGGTCAATTTTTTTTTTTACTTTAGTTACCCTTTAAGTATGGCTGCAACAGTAATGGATGGGTAGGTCAGTAGGTGTGTGTACCTGTGTCAGGTTGGAGGTTGAAAAAACAAACTTTTTAATGGTCTGGTTGAGGGGGTATGTCTTTTTTGTGTTTACAACCATAAAACTATCTTTTATTGAGGATAAATCTAAATTATTTTTTTTAAACTTTATTTACCCTTCAAGTATGGCTGCACCAGGAGTAAAGGTAGGTCAGTAAGTGTGTATACCCGTGTGAGATTGATGGTATGTGTTTTTGCATGTATGACATATAACTAACTTTTATTGATGATTGGTCACAATTAGGTTTTTGACTATAGTTACCCTTTAAGTATGGCTCCCATGGGAATGGAAAGGTCGGTCAGTAGGTGGTGTGACCTTTTGTAGGGAGGAAGTTAGGGGTATAAGCGTTTGATTTATGACCATGAAACAAACTGTTCTGATCTCATGACCCTTAAAACTCGAAATATCCACATTTGAGGATTGTTCCCATTATAGTCTATGGAAAAAAAGTCCCAAAATTCGCCAATAAGGCGTAACCTTCCGCGGATTCCTTATGCTAGGTGTAAGAAGTAAAATCTCTCCCCCACACACCCCAATCCTGCCAGGGAATGATCATTATTCACATCTGCTACTTTTTGTCATTCTGACTTTTCTTAACTGTCATGTTTTTTTAACTGCTATTTCCCAAAGTCTGTGACACTGAATTGCCTGAAGTGGTGATGTTACTGTGTAGGGATCATGTGACCACGGTATGATAATTAGAAGATATCACAGTGTAGGGATCATGTGACCATGATATGATAATTAGAAGATGTCACAGTGTAGAGATCATGTGACCAAGGTATGCAAATTAGATGATTACATCACATGATGAGTCACAGGATGTGGGTATATATAACAAGCTGCTTCACTGATTATTTTGAAATCTTCGTTCGCCCCCCCCCCCCCCCCCCCAGGGCACACACGGACCCCCCCCCCAGTGCCCAGCTTTATATACACAGTTCGCCAAAAAGTTGTAATCTTTCTAAAAATGCAATAAATACTAGAATCTGAATTTTTCTCCAGGGTGCCTCTCTTGATTTCTATAGACTTGCTATACTTTACCTGGAGGTACCGGTGGAAAATATATAAAAAGAGGGCACATGTATTCCACTAATTTCTAATTATATTATTTTTTTACATTTTTCCCACTTCACTGATGAATTAGTCATTACACGAGTAGTAATTTTAATGTACATTTGTTTTAGTTATAGGGTTTCTAAATGCCTTCTTCCAAGACGCACCTGTTTCATTTTAGTATATGAGAAATTAAAAGGTCAGTTTGAGAGCTTAGTTGTCTTGTTTGTTTAAAATGATTTCTAACCCTCTAACCTTGCTTACAACAATAATTGGATATTTTGTATTCATTAGTATTCTGAAGTGACTTGAATTAAATAAATCTACTTTAATTACCAGATAAGTAAAAGGAGGAGAATTCCCTGTACCATATTGTTGGTAAACTTCTTTAAAACACTTCAAATGTATTGTCTATAAAACAATTCAGGAAAAGCCTGTGTGTATATCTCCAATAACCTTGCCAATCTCCAATAACTTGACATTTTTTTAATTCATGATTGGTGACGTTAACTTTCTAGTCATGGATAGACAGCTTTCACCTTCTTTTTTTCCTCCCGAAGTGTAATTAGATATTTGAGACATTTAATAAGGCAATTTCAAATACTATTACATTTATTGTAACAGATAAAAGGATACAATTTACTTTATATTAAATAAAAATTCAAAAATGGAGTCTTTTTTTTAAAGAGGCAAATGATTTTTTTTTTTTTTAATAAACATAACAATGTTCTCCCCGTGCTTGGGTGGGTTTCCTCCAGGCACCCCAGTTCCCCACAATCATAAAGACTTACTGATAGGTTGTATGTGTCAAATAAATGTGCTTAGATTGTAAGTTCTTTCGGGCAGGACCCGATGTGAATGTTTACATGTAATTAATAAGCGCTATGGAAGATGTTGGCGCTAAATAAATCCACAATAATAATAATAACTAGAAAGGGAAAGTTTAAGTATAAACTTTAAATTTGGCTTGAAGGCTGCATTATGGAAGGGAATACGGTATGTGTGTTTGCTGCAGATTTTAAAATTCAATAACGGGAATGATGAGTTTGTAGTGAACGCTTGTTTGGGACAAAAAAAACTTTTATGTGTACCCAGCCCAAAGCGGTGCTAATTTTGATCCAATCAATCAGAAAGCTAACATCTGATTGGTTAGGGCAAAATTAGCACCATTTTCAATGATAAGAACGTTTATTGAATCTTTCTGTATCTTTTTGATGATTGGTCAAAATTAGTTTTTTTGACTTTAGTTACCCTTTAAGTATGGCTGCCACAGTAATGGAGGGGTAGGTCAGTAGGTGTATGTAACTGTGCCACATGGGGGTTAAAAAAACAAACCTTTTTTTATTATTAATCAAAATGAATTTTTTGGATTTTAGTTACCCTTCAGTATGGCTGCCACAGTAATGGATAAGTATATAGTAGGTGTGTGTACCTGGGTCTGGTGAGGGGGTATGTCTTTTTTGTGTTTATAACCTAAAACTATCTTTTATTGAGGATAAATCTAAATTCGTTTTTTTGACTTTAGTTACCCTTTAAATATGGCTTCCATGGGAAAGGAAAGGTAGGTCAGTAGGTGGGTGTACCTGGGTCTGTGTGGGGGGTTGGGGGTATCACCATTTGTATTTATGACCATGAAAAAAACTGTTTTGAAATATCCACATTTAGGATGTTACCATTATAGTCTTAAGAAAAAAATGTCCGGAAATTCGCCGATAACAACGTAACGCTTCTGCGGATTCCTTAGCTAGAAGATAGCACACTTCTCCTATATGCCCCGCACGTCTGTACTGAATTTCATGTCTCTAGCTCAAAAACTGTGGGAGGAGATACGGTCCAAAAAAGCAGAAGAAGAAACAGAAAGAACAGGAATTTGGCTTTTTTTAACCAAATTAATAATTGGTGCTTTGTGTCATTGATTACAATCCGTGTTTAGCTGTGTCACATAACTCACTGAAAGTTATGCACCCTACTATAAAATGTAAGGAAACCTCAACATATAATAAGTAATGATGGATCCTCCTGTTTACTGTATAAATTCCATTACAAATATAAAGCTTTAAAACTATTTTACGCTCTCGTTTTGCCACCTAACATTAAAGTTCCGGTTTCACTTTACAGCTTTCTAATTCACATAACTTATCCATCTAAGCCAGGCCAAACAAAATATATACCGTGTTATAAAATGACACATCCGGATCACATCTATTGCACTTACTTCCTGTTCCCACCTGCAGGTATTTTGCCAATATCCAAATGAATGAGGAGGCGTGCATGCAGAAAGGTACTGCTAAGACAAAATTTATTTGACATGTTTCGGATCAATCAAGTTTGAGAAAGGATCGTGATTGATCCGAAACATGTTGCAATAAATTTTGTCTTAGCAGTACCTTTCTGCATGCACGCCTCCTCATTCATTTGGATTATTTGGCAACAAAATATATGTATGCACAAGGCTAGTAATATTAATATCATTTTGGATTTGCCCATTCCAGAAGAAATTCCAATTTTTGTAGGGCTCAATTATGGAGAATCTGTTTGTGTGCTAGACAATTTGCCACCCATTAATGTAACTATAAAGCTGGACATACACAGGCAGATGTTCTTCCGATCGAGTGCAACGATTGGAAATCCAATCAGAAGAACCGCTCAAAGCCTCCCACCATGAAAATTTGGCCGATTTTTGTTTTTCTAATAAACCGCTAACGGTGTTGAGCGGTCGAGCAGGAAAGCCAAAAAGAGTTTTCTTTAGATAATTCATTCTGATCACTCAAAAGTCAATCCTATCAAATCAAAATCAACAATAAAATTGTGATTGCATATTTTTGCAATAGATGTGTTACCTGTATCAGGTTGGGGGTTAAAAAAAACCTTTTTTGATGATTGGTTTGAAAAAAAAATTGACTTTAGTTACCCTTTAAGAAGGCTGCAACAGTAATGGAGGGGTAGGGCAGTAGGTGTGACCCGTGTCAGGATGAGGGTTTAAAAAAAACAAAAAAAACTTTTTAATGATCAGTCAAAAAAAAAATTTCAACTCTAGTTCTGCTGCCATAGAAATGGTTAATTAGATCAGTAGGTGTGTGTACCTCTGTGAGGTTGGGGGTTAAAAAAGTTTTTGATGATGGTCAATTTTTTTTTTTACTTTAGTTACCCTTTAAGTATGGCTGCAACAGTAATGGATGGGTAGGTCAGTAGGTGTGTGTACCGTGTGTCAGGTTGGAGGTTGAAAAAACAAACTTTTAATGGTCTGGTTGAGGGGGTATGTCTTTTTTGTGTTTACAACCATAAAACTACTTTTATTGAGGATAAATCTAAATTATTTTTTTTAACTTATTTTACCCTTCAAGTATGGCTGCCACAGGAGTAGAAGGGTAGGTCAGTAAGTGTGTATACCCGTGTGAGATTGATGGTAGTGTTTTTGCATAGTGACATATAACTAACTTTATTGATGATTGGTCACAATTAGGTTTTTGACTATAGTTACCCTTTAAGTATGGCTCCCATGGGAATGGAAAGGTCGGTCAGTAGGTGGGTGTACCTGTGTGTAGGGAGGAAGTTAGGGGTATAAGCGTTTGTATTTATGACCATGAAACAAACTGTTCTGATCTCATGACCCTTAAAACTCGAAATATCCACATTTGAGGATTGTTCCCATTATAGTCTATGGAAAAAAATGTCCCAAAATTCGCCAATAAGGCGTAACGCTTCCGCGGATTCCTTAGCTAGGTGTAAATCTCTCCCCCACACACCCCAATCCTGCCAGGGAATGATCATTATTCACATCTGCTACTTTTTGTCATTCTGACTTTTCTTAACTGTCATGTTTTTTAACTGCCATTTCCCAAAGTCTGTGACACTGAATTGCCTGAAGTGGTGATGTTACTGTGTAGGGATCATGTGACCACGGTATGATAATTAGAAGATATCACAGTGTAGGGATCATGTGACCATGGCATGATAATTAGAAGATATCACAGTGTAGGGATCATGTGACCATGGCATGATAATTAGATGATGTCACAGTGTAGGGATCATGTGACCATGATATGCTAATTAGATGATGTTACAGTGTAGGGATCATGTGACCATGGCATGATAATTAGAAGATGTCACAGTGTAGAGATCATGTGACCAAGGTATGCAAATTAGATGATTACATCACATGATGAGTCACAGGATGTGGGTATATATAACAAGCTGCTTCACTGATCATTTTAACATCTTTGATCTTGCAGAAAAGTAAGTGCTGTTAGAGTGTAGGGATCATGTGACCATGGTATGATAATTAGATGATGTCACAGTGTAGGGATCATGTGACCATGATATGCTAATTAGATGATGTTACAGTGTAGGGATCATGTGACCATGATATGATAATTAGATGATGTTACAGTGTAGAGATCATGTGACCAAGGTATGCAAATTAGATGATTACATCACATGATGAGTCACAGAATGTGGGTATATATAACAAGCTGCTTCACTGATTATTTTGAAATCTTTGATCTTGCAGAAAAGTAAGTGCTCCTCAGCTCCTGTATTTATCACATTGGGAAAGAGGGTTAAAAGGGAAATTAGTTATTATTATTTAAAATTAACTTCAGCAGGTGTGTGCGCTTGTG
This sequence comes from Hymenochirus boettgeri, assembly GCA_019447015.1. NCBI lineage: Eukaryota > Metazoa > Chordata > Amphibia > Anura > Pipidae > Hymenochirus > Hymenochirus boettgeri. Next base: position 328,207,845 of record CM033470.1, on the reverse strand, counting down.
TCTAATTGAGGGTGTGTGTCTTTTTTTGTGTTTACAACTAGAATATATTTAACTTGTTTTATAAAAATAATAGTTTTTTATTATGAGTGAATATGAATGTTATTGATTTGCTAGGGTCAGTAACCGATGCTGTATTGCTGTTATGTCTAAATAAATTCTAATATATGTTTATCATTTCTTCAAAAGGATCAGTAGAGATGGGACCCAAAGGAAGCAAATGCTGTTTTGGATTCCTATTCAAAAAGAAGGTGAGACTAGAACTAGAATCCGTACATTATAGAATAACCGATGAGGGAAGACACATAAATACTGAACATTGACAATTTAACCCTCAAATTTCTAATCAAGTTTTTATCTTATCATTTCATTGTTTAGAGCTCCAGAGATCTTTTATTTATTGAGCTCTGTGAGACTTTTAATATAAAAGATCTTTGCGAACCAGAGACAGTGCAATGTCTGCAGCCAATAAGAGGATATCTCATAAAGGAAATTCTTATAGAGCAAAAACTTCTAGAAGGTGCAGGGAAGCTTCTACTTGTTACCAATCATAAGAAGACCCTGTCCAGTATTAAAAAGCTCATTGAGACATCAGATAACAAGCTTGATGGACTCTGTTTGATATTGGCAGAGGTAGACACTGCACTGCAACGTATAAACAATGACCCAGGTAAGTATTTTTAGCCTTTCCTTTTATTTTTACTTTGTATTGATTTTTTTATCATTACCCATTACAAACAGCATATAATATTTATAATTGTATATTATTTTTTGTAGGTGTTACTAACATACATACGAGCCCCGAGGCAACCCCCGTCTCTGTCTATAATGTAAAAGAGGATGAAGAGTCTGTCATGACGGTGGAGTCTAAAGAATCCCATTATGATCAGGATCTTTTAGTTGTAAGTACATTATGCAGAGATCCTTTCTTATATCAAATGAATGATATCTACTCATTTAGCACTTAGATTGTTTTCATACACCAACATCTAGAAAGATATTGGTTGTACTGGAGTTAGAGATTGGAAAACAAGATTTCTGATTGCAAGGACATTTATTTACCAATAGGTTTGGTAATAATAAATAATATTGCCATATTAATTTCCCCACTACTGCATTGAGATTAGTGATGGCCCAGTTCGTGGATCCGAACCCGGATGCGCAGTGGATTTACCTCGTTCGCGAACGGCGGATATTGCGGATTTTCCAGTTTTCCGCCTTTCGAAACTTTTCCAAACCGCGTTTTCGAAAATTTTAAAAATTACAAGGATTTCTCGTATTTTCAAAAATATGGGAAAATACGAGAAATCCACGTAAATTCAAAATTTCGCGGATTTTTCACATTTTTGGATGAAGCAAGCCACATTCTCGGGTCCATATTTTTGATGAATCCTTGTATTTTCAAAGATTCCTCATATTTTCGAAGAACGGATTTTGCCGAACTTTCATTTTAATAGGTTTTGGGTTTAGGATTATTTGTAGTATTAATGTGGCCTTATGACTTTTATGCAATTTATTTTGCTCTCTTATTGCCAAGCCTATATGGTATATTATATATATATTATTGTCCAGCTATGGTGGGAACAAAATAGGAAGCCACAAATTAGTTTTTTTAGCCAAGTGTTTGACTGAATGATGTCATTGCTTGGGTTTTAAGTAGTTTGGTAAATTATACTTTTTAATTTCAGCCTCAAGAGCCTACATCAGAGCCTGTGCCATTTACACTGCCTAATTCTCCAAAGAAAAGAGAAGCAACCAGACTCATTGATGCTTTAGAGAACGTTAGGTTAAAAATGGACGAACTGTCAGACCCGGAGACACTTTTATATCAAGATAGTGAAGAAGAAGATAAGTATATATCCTTTTACATTTTTATAGAAGATGATGGCCTACATTCACATTACTTTAACACTTATCGATCAAGAACACCAACACTTTCCAATGAGACACTTTCTAGTAGTGAAGAAGATGAATATATATCTCCATTGGCTAAAATACCAGGAGTAGATAGTCCTCTACCGTCACCAGTTTTTACTCCATTACACGATGAAGCCAAAGCACTGCGTGAGCTAATTGACCGATTGGCCCAAATTACCTTACAAGATGTTGGCCTACATTCATATTACTTTAACACTTATCGATCAAGAACATTAACACTTTCCAATGAGACACTTTCTAGTAGTGAAGAAGATGAATATATGTCTCCATTGGCTAAAATACCAGGAGTAGATAGTCATCTACCGTCCCCAGTTTTTACTCCATTAGATGATAAAGCCACAGTACTGCGTGAGCTAATTGACCGATTGGCCCAAATTGCCTTACAAGATGATGGACTACATTCACATTACTTTAACACTTATCGATCAAGAACACCAACACTTTCCAATGAGACACTTTCTAGTAGTGAAGAAGATGAATATATGTCTCCATTGGCTAAAATACCAGGAGTAGATAGTCATCTGCCTTCACCAGTTTTTGATCCATTAGAAGATGAAGCCACAGCACTGTGTGAGCTAATCTCAATATTTTCCAAGCTTGATTTACTAGATGATTTTAGGATAGTACCAGATAACCGACCTTCCATGGAGGTAGATGAAGAAGACCTGTCTCCAATGTCTTGGTCTCCAGTAGAATACAGCACATGGAAACTGAAGAAAATTGACATTGGAGTACCAATGGATCTTGGAACAGCAGTTCTCCCAGAAAGAAATTTAGTTGAGGATATGGAAATTCACATTGATAATGAATATCTATCTCTAATGTCTTGGTCTTCAGTAGAATACAGAACATGGAAACCAAAAGAAATCAACATTGTTAAACCGACAGATCCTGGAGCAGCAGCTCTCCCGGAAAGAAAAGATTCACTTGAGGATATGGAAATTGAAATTACCGAACCGACGGACCTTGGAACAGCAGCTCTCCCGGAAGGAAGAGATTCGGTCGAGGATATGGAAATTGAAATTAACGAACCGACGGACCTTGGAACAGCAGCTCTCCCGGAAGGAAGAGATTCTGTCGAGGATATGGAAATTGAAGTTACCGAACCAACAGATCCTGGAGCAGCAGCTCTCCCGGAAAGGAGTAACAGACCGTAAGATTCTAAAACTAATAATATATGGGTTGGATTTTTTTAAATTTGGACTTAATAGATAATAACTCTTATTCATTCCTATGCAGAGTTCAGATGATGGTTTTATTACCGATGGAATGTTTCAAATTACTCTCATTGCTTGGACAGGGCGTATTTGGAAAGGTGAGTTTCTCCCTTATTAATTAGGGTTCTAATATTGCTGATGTGTTCAGGCCAATTAAATTAAATGAAATTCTTTCATTGCAGGTGTATTTAGCAGAGCACAAGGTTACAATGAAGAGATATGCCGTGAAAGCCGTGAAAAAAGAATTAGCTCTTGCTAACAAATGCGCTAAACTGTAAGTTAAATAGAAACCATAGCAATTTCTCTTTATTATCATTTAAATAAACCTTGAACATATGGTAATCTCGATAGTGTTGCTGGGTTGGCTAGTGTCATATCTACCAGCAGTATTGATAATATTACTACATTTTGCCCAGTGCCATACTTATTTTGCTTGGTATGGTATTTCATTACCTGCGGGGGATGTGGAGATGTGTATTATCTCTTAGACATAGTAACGTATACAATCTTTACTCTTACTCCAAATCCATTGTCCTTCTGGGATTGGTTTACCTTTCCTACACTTGTGTTGAGTACACTTGTATTGAATATTACTGTGGTAATTATTGGCTTTAAGAATGAACTGACAAAAAATGAATTGTCTTTGTTGACTTGATGTTATTATTTCCCAGGTTAATGAGAGAGAAGAAAATTCTGCAAATGGTCACAGGCCACCCCTTTGTGGTCTCTCTTCACGCCGCATTCCAGACTGTAGACCATCTCATTTTTATAATGGAATATGTGGATGGCGGTGACTTCCGGTCTGTTCTTAAGGAAAGCTACATGTTGTGTAAAGAAAGTGCCATGTAAGTGCAAATATCTAACTGGGGCTCACGTAATCATCATTATTATTGTAATATATAAGGGACATTAACATTACCAAACAATAAACAGGATAGGAGATAACAGGAATAGAATATTAATGTAACTTGTTTATTATTTCTGTTTGCAGATTTTATGCTGCTTGTATTTTACTGGGATTAAGGCACTTACACGAGAGAAAGATTATTCACCGGTAAGTAAAACCATGTAAAGATATTTCTATACTTTAGTCATAGAGAGATTTGGTTATATTACTGGGTAAAATCCTGGTTACTTGCAGGACACTGTTTAGATCCCTGGTTAAACTACTATTATTATTAAATGGACATTTACAATATTAACAATGGAATATTTCTATCATTTTAATACAGAGATTTGAAGCCTGAGAATGTATTGGTCGATGGCCGTGGATACCTGAAAGTTGCAGACTTTGGTTTTAGCATAGACAGTAAGTAATTTGAAAGCATGACCATTAAAGTAAGATGAATTATATTAATATCCTTTGTATTTACCTCAGTGTTTGTAAATTGGTACCTACCTAATTAGAATGGGTTTTCTCCATTCCATGTTATAAGCTATTCTTTGCGTTTTATAATAATAATGTTTCTTTCCAGATATGGACTTTTCCATTTACCGGCTGTGGAACTCCTGCATACATGGCACCAGAAATTCTACAATGCTTGCCTTACAACAGATCAGTAGATTATTGGGCGTTTGGCGTTATGATCTATGAAATGCTGGCTGGCAAGGTAAGTGTAATATATCTATTAGCAGAGTGAAAAATTGAAAAATAAAAATTCAATCGTTTCATAACTTTTTATTATTTCCCTGTTATGTTGCAATTCATATCTTCGTTTTAAACAATTATCTCCTTTCTTTATAGCGGCCCTTTATTGCAGAGACAACACTTATTCTTAGAGAGATCATTGTTAAATATGAACCCAACTATCCATGCTACCTATCCCATGATGCCATACACCTAATAAAGCAGGTGAGATACGCTGGGAGGTTTATAGTGTAGACTGGCAGTGTGTAGATCGGTAGTTATTTTTAGTGATCCTTTGGTTTTAAAGAGGAAATGTCTCTTTTTGTGAGATATTTTATTTACTGCTTTTAACTTTTCTCTCAATGTTTTACTGATATGTTTATGAAACGCAGATTCTTTCTGTTAAGGGCGGTGAAATGATAGACAAATATAATGATTGTGTGACAATTGTTCCTTGTTTAGCTCCTGCAGAAGAATCATTGTTTCCGCCTTGGATTTAAGAACAGGAGAGACACGGTGATACTAGAACATCCTTTCTTCAGGGTATGTCCTTACCTTCAATAATTTACCCTACGTTCTCTTCAGCAAATCATATTGTAATTTAACAGAACCAGACATAGTTTCTTATTGGTTGTCTCTTGTTTTTTTCCCATTGTAAATATATTTTTTTAGACTATCAACTTTAAAGAATTAGTGGAACGAAGAGTCATCCCACCACCCAGGACGTTTGTCACAGCAAATCCTCGTACTGGGCACAGAATGGGAGACCTTCAGTTATCACCTATTCTGTGGCCCCTAAATCAAAACCAACAAAGAGCCTTTAAGGATTTTGATTATAAAGGAGATTTGTTCTAAATGTGAAAATGAAAGTTTGAGATTGAAGGGAAGAGAAGCCAATGGATAAAGTCCAAGTAACACCAGGTACCATGCTGGACAGCCCGTTGGAAACTATACATATTTTGTGAAGTCCGATAAAGAAGGTGAGGAAACAGATCTTATTCATTATTAACTGTGAGGTGTAACCAGTTCTCCTTTATAGGTCTCACTTTGGGGTTTCTGAAAGTGGGATCCTATTATATCCTGCTATTTATTCTTGTCTCCTGCTTCCTAGTCTTCAGCTGCCCCTTTCTTTTTGTCTTTAGCTGCTTTTTCCTTGGATCTCCAACCCTCCTGCAATACAGTGTCCAGTGTCCAATCTTCTGGTCTACAGACCCTTCTCCTTTCCACTCTCTAGCCCCTCGTCTTCAGCCTTCCAGCTCTCCAGGATCTCGGACTGTCTCCCACTGCACTTTCTGGTTTGGATATTTGGAATTTTACTTGTTTATTACTTGTGTCCTGGTAACTCAGGTATGTTTATTATAATTATTATTATTGTGGATTTGTACAGCACCAACATCATACACATCACTTTCCAATTACAAGTATACATTCACATCTGACCCTAACTCAAAGAGCTTACAATAGTTTTTTAATTGAATGCAAACTAGAACAAAGGCCAAGTGGGAACACATGACATCTTTTATCTTGTTATATTATTCTGTTGGAAATTTTGTGTACGTGTGGAAGAGAAAGAAAGTGATGGGGATTTGTAGGCACAGTCACCAAACAATTAAGGTAAGTACAATTATATAGCAACTTATGTAGGCGATAGACTACCCATGTTGTTCTTATAAGCAAGATTGGTTCAGGCTAGGAAACATTGCAGGAACATCAGTAAGGTAAGTGGACTAGACATTACAATTCATTTATAATGTATGTATAATTTTACAGTTTATGGCCAGCATTAGAGAGAGAGTCTGCATGTCTGTCTAACTTTGTGTTTTCACTGAGGAGACCAACAGGATTATAAGGGGAAGAAACTTAGGATAAAGAGAAGTATTTATCCATGTCACACAAGTATTTACTGAATATATTGTGCTTTAATGTGTTATTATTCTCCAATTATATATATTTCACCCTGGTTTTCCACAAGTATTTCTTTCAGGCTGCTTTACTTGATTATATTCCATATACACATTGTATACATGTTTGTACATACGTTAGATGATGTTAAATGTATTCTTGTTTTACATGTATAATTTATTCTCTTTTTTTTTCTCCACCACCGAGAATGATGTGTTCTATATGTATTTTTATATGTATTCTATACATATTTCTGTATGTACTCTATATGTATTCTATATGTATTTCTGTATCTATGTAATATTTATTAATAAAAAATTCTAACTTAAATCACATTGAATATTTTTTTCTTTCCAGTGTTGACTTATTATTTTTACTTGACTTTTAATTTTACTTTTATAGAGATTTACTAGCACTCGACTGGGTTTTAGCCAAATAGCTCATTTCATCCAATAAGTTTAGTGACCCATTTATTACAAACCACAATAGTTTTATCCCTTTAAATCCATTTTTAATTTACAGACACCCAGTTTTACTCACATTTTATATCTGTCTTTGTTCTGTTACTGTGGTGTAGTGGTTTGTAGTAAACGTATTACAAAATGAATGAATCCACGGCAAATCAACTGAACTAAAAGGGGCCATACGCATCGCCAATAGTCACCAAATCCCTAATATCGGCAAGATGTAGGAGCCGAAAATGACCATCAATGATATAAATGGTAGATAGAGCGGATATGATTGAACCATGTATGTGCACATGGGCGACTGATCACTATACTTATGGGGGAACGGTCAGGGCCGTGGATGCCATAACCACCACATGTTCCAGTAGAATCTGTCATCAGATGATCGCTTAAATGCATGGACTCTTTTAGGCTGGATACACACCAGCAGATATTATTGGCCTTATAGTAAAAAATAATTATATATATTATTATTTTTTACTATAAGGTCAATAAAAGTTTTACCTTGGAGATCCATTACCTGTATAACTCAGCCTGTGTTCTTAAGGTGGGTAGACACAAAGGGACTTTTTGTCTACTAGCAAGTGCTCGGCCTTGAAAAATGACTGTCGGTTGTGGCAATAGTTGCACGATCCGCCGTGATTTACCAACAGATACAACATTGATCGTGGCTGAACAAAGTATTGGTCGATTGGCCCGAAAAAATCTGCCTGTGTTTACCTTTTATATTGCCATAGAGCTCCTATTCTTCAATTATGCAATATAAATTATTATACTAGAAAGGGAAAGTTTAAGTATAAACTTTGAATTTGGCTTGAAGGGCTGCATTATGGAAGGGAATATGTGTGTTTGCTGCAGATTTCAAAACTCAATAATGGGAATGATGAGTTTGTAGTGAACGCTTGTTTGGGACAAAAAAAACTTTTGTGTGTACCCAGCCCAAAGTGGTGCTAATTTTGATCCAATCAATCAGATGTTAGCTTTCTGATTGATTGGATAACATCTGATTGGTTAGTGCAAAATTAGCACCATTTTCAATGATAAGAACTCTCTCTCTATCTTTTTGATGATTCGTCAAAATTAGTTTTTTTGACTTTAGTTACCCTTTAAGTATGGCTGCCACAGTAATGGATAAGTAGATCAGTAGGTGTATGTACCTGTGTCCAGTTGGGGGTTAAAAAAACAAACTTTTTTGATGATTGGTCAAAATTTTTTTTTTACTTTAGTTACCCTGGGTGAGTTTTACACTATTTATCATATCCTATTAATAAAATAGAGAAAATTCCCCTGGGTGAGTTTTACACTATTTATCATATCCTATTAATAAAATAGAGAAAATTCCCCTGGGTGAGTTTTACACTATCATATCCTATTAATAAAATAGAGAAAATTCACCTGGGTGAGTTTTACACTATTTATCATATCCTATTAATAAAATAGAGACAATTCGCCTGGGTGAGTTTCACACTATTTATCATATCCTATTAATAAAATAGAGAAAATTCACCTGGGTGAGTTTTACACTATTTATCATATCCTATTAATAAAATAGAGAAAATTCGCCTGGGTGAGTTTTACACAATTTATCTTATCCTAATAATAAAATAGAGAAAATTGCCTTGGTGAGTTTTACACTATTTATCTTATCCTAATAATAAAATAGAGAAAATTCACCTGGGTGAGTTTTACACTATTTATCATATCCTATTAATAAAATAGAGAAAATTCACCTGGGTGAGTTTTACACTATTTATCATATCCTATTAATAAAATAGAGAAAATTCCCCTGGGTGAGTTTTACACTATTTATCACATCCTATTAATAAAATAGAGAAAATTCACCTGGGTGAATTTTACACTATTTATCATATCCTATTAATAAAATAGAGAACATTCCCCTGGTGAGTTTTACACTATTTATATATCCTATTAATAAAATAGAGAAATTCACCTGGGTGAGTTTACAATATTATCATATCCTATTAATAAAATAGAGAAAATTCACCGGGTGAGTTTTACACTATTTATCATATCCTATTAATAAAATAGAGAAAATTCCCTGGGTGAGTTTTACACTATTATCCTATCCTATTAATAAAATAGAGACAATTCCCTGGGTGAGTTTTACACTATTTATCATATCCTATTATAAAATAGAGAAAATTCACCTGGGTGAGTTTTACACTATTTATCATATCCTATTAATGAAATAGAGAAAATTCACCTGGGTGAGTTTTACACTATTTATCATATCCTATTAATAAAATAGAGAAAATCCCCTGGGTGAGTTTTACACTATTTATCACATCCTATTAATAAAATAGAGACAATTCACCTGGGTGGTTTTACACTATTATCATATCCTATTAATAAATAGAGACAATTCGCCTGGGAGTTTCACACTATTTTCATATCCTATTAATAAAATAGAGAAAATTCCCTGGGTGAGTTTTACACTATTTATCACATCCTATTAATAAAATAGAGAAAATTCCACTGGGTGAATTTTAACTATTTATCATATCCTATTAATAAAATAGAGAACATTCCCCTGGTGAGTTTTACACTATTTATCACATCCTATTAATAAAATAGAGACAATTCCCCTGGGTGAGTTTTACACTATTATTCATATCCTATTAATAAAATAGAGAAATTCACCTGGGTGAGTTTTACACTATTTATCATATCCTAATAAAATAGAGAACATTCCCCTGGGTGAGTTTTACACTATTTATCATATCCTATTAATAAATAGTGTAAAACTCACCCAGGTGAATTTCTCTATTTATTAATAGGAATGATAAATGTGTAAAAACTCACCAGGTGAATTTTCTCTATTATTAATGGAGGAAATGATAAATAGTGTAAAACTCACCCAGGTGAATTTTCTCTATTTTATAATAGGAAATGATAAATAGTGTAAAACCACCCAGGTGAATTCTCTATTTTATAATAGGAAATGATAAATAGTGTAAAACTCACCCAGGGGAATTTCTCATTTTATTAATAGGATATGATAAATAGTGTAAAACTCAACCAGGTGAATTTTCTCTATTTTATTAATAGGAAATATAAATAGTGTAAAACTCACCCAGGTGAATTTCTCTATTTTATTATTAGGATATGATAAATAGTGTAAAACTCACCCAGGCAAATTTTCTCTATTTTATTAATAGGAAATGATAATAGTGTAAAACTCACCCAGGTGAATTTTCTCTATTTTATTATTAGGATATGATAAATAGTGTAAACTCACCCAGGCGAATTTTCTCTATTTATTAATAGGATATGATAAATAGTGTAAAACTCACCCAGGGGAATTTTCGCTATTTTATTAATTGGATATGATAAATAGTGTAAAACTCACCCAGGCGAATTTTCTCTATTTTATTAATAGGATAGTAAATAGTGTAAAACTCACCCAGGTGAATTTTCTCTATTTTATTAATAGAAATGATAAATAGTGTAAAACTCACCCAGGGAATTTTCTCTATTTTATTATTAGGATATGATAATAGTGTAAAACTCACCCAGGCGAATTTTCTCTATTTATTAATAGGATATGATAAATAGTGTAAAACTCACCCAGGGGAATTTTCTCTATTTATTAATAGGAAATGATAAATAGTGTAAAACTCACCAGGTGAATTTCTCATTTTTTATTTAGGATATGATAAATAGTGTAAAACTCACCCAGGCGAATTTTCTCTATTTTATTATAGGAATGATAAATATGTGTAAAACTCACCCAGGGGAATTTTCGCTATTTTATTAATAGGATATGACAAATAGTGTAAAACTCACCCAGGCGAATTTTCTCTATTTATTAAAGGGCATGTCCACCCCCAAAATATAATCCCCCCAACTACTGGCCCCACCATGTAGTGTAGTTTAATCCTTACCTCACATCCCAGCTCCATAGGGTTCTCCTAGACCCCCCCACCAAAGTCCCAAAACTAACCACCAGGAGGATAGCAGGGCTCTGCCTGCTATCTTGCCTTCGGTAGATATTTGTCATGCGCACTGCAGCCCTTCTCCCCCCTCCCTCTCCTCCCGTTCTATATCCCTCCCTAGCGTAAATCCCCCTTTATATGTTTTCCTCCATGTCTCCCAGCCCCAACCACATATTTTTTATTTTCAAAAAGCTCCCCAAACTCTTACTTACCTCTCCGCTTTCCTCCCGCTGCACTGAATGACGGCAGCCGCGTCTGTGATTGGCTGCGCTCAGCCAATCACAGACGCGACTGCGGTCCCGCCCCTCTGCTTGCATTCTCGCAAGCAGAGGGCCGGCAGTGCGGCGGAGGGAACGAGGGGAGGTAAGTAAGTGTTTGGGGGGCTTTCTGAAAAAAATATTACGCAGTGGGCTGGGAGACTGTGGGAGACATGGGGAACATCATATTACAAATTATGTTTTAGGGTGGATAATAGTGTGAATTTTCTCATTTTATTAATAGGATATGATAAATAGTGTAAAACTCACCCAGGCGAATTTTCTCTATTTTATAATAGGATATGATAAATAGTGTAAAACTCACCCAGGGGATTTTCTTCTATTTTATTATTGTTTAAAAGGTTGTTTTATTCACACTGATTGTACCTGAGGAAGGGACAGTGCGTCCCGAAAAAGTCATATATGTTGTAATAAACACTAGTTTGGATTCACCTACTTAGTGTGCTCCCCCAATATTTGTTCTTGTGCTATGAATTATTCGGCCCCTGGAGTGGAGGGCTAGGGGGTTAGCACCTATCCATTTGTTTGGCAAACAGCCAACATCGGTGTGTGTGAGGTGTACACCTGAACAGCATTGTTGCAACCATATCACACATATAAATGTACATATCTTCAAAACTATGTAAAATAAATATGAAAGTAAATTGCAAAAATCTTCAGGAAAGCAATTCTGTCAATTTACCTAAAGTCAATTTTGGACCACAGTTACCCTTTAATTAGTGGAACATATATAAAGCAATAAAAAGGATGGCGACCGCTCCATAATTACATGGGTGGACATCTTTATTAGCGATAATCAGGAAACATATGTTAAACAGGAGAGCTTCCTCAGAGATCATTGTGGATCATTTAAAAAAAAAAAGACATGGCATTAGAAAACCAGATTACATTTCAGCACGAAGTGATAAGCAAACATTTTGACATCAGTTCCTCAGCACAGACGTGCTCAATTCCCAATTTTCTACTCAGGAGGTAATTTTACGTTTACAAATGTTGGGTACATTATGACTCTTTAGGTTGAAGAGACATTTTTATCAATATGTTCTTTGGGCTAGAGGATGAAAAGAATAGGAAAAAAAGACTATTCTAATCAATCTAATCTGACAATCATTAATAGTGTGTGCTTTTTTATACATACAGATAGCAAATCATGTTTGTACAGTACGGTTAGTAGTGCTTAGTCTTGGATATTTGGTTCATATTGTTTCTTGGGGTAAATAAAATTTAAGAAATGAAATGGATCGCACCTTTTTTTTTTGCATTTATCAAAAGATTTTTAAAATGCCATTTTTCTCGGCAGTAGTACGACACGTTTTGGTAAATTTTCAGCCTCATTTATGTGGGAGGCGCTGGGCCCTATAGTTAAAATTGGGCTAATCGATTTAAACAAAGAAACTTTTAACCCCACAACCAGAATTCTTACAATTTAATATCGCGTTTGCGCTAGATTTAGTGCAAGAAAGCCAATAGCCTTTCGGGATTTACTCACCAGTGCCATATTTAATTCACTTAGGGACATTTTCCTGGAACAATTGCATCTCCGGGCAAAATAGGTGCCTTCATTGCTAACTTTAAAAAGAAAGGACTATTTATTAAGAGTCACAGAAAACCGGTATCTGCCGATTAATTTGGAATATTTCTTAACCCCTCATGCTCCAGACACTCCTAATGACCCAAATAAACAGTGCCCAATCCATCGCAAACCCCCATCCTTCCCTTAAAGAGCATAATGAGGAGAAAGAAGATGCAGTGGTACTGATGCAGTAGTAGTCTATAATGATATATGAAGCGCTAGGTTATCAATGTAATTATTCCATGGATCAGTTTATTGAAATGTTCAACATCAATATCCCTTCAGCTGCATACTTTCTGAAACACATGCACGGGTGTAGTTGAAGCCACTGGCAGGAGAGCCGTTGGTTTTATGATCAAGTTTTTAGGTGGAAAAGTAAATCTTCCCCTCCCTACACTCCATGAGTGTATAATGCTTCCCAACCACACAGATGAAATCCCAGCAGTTGCCTAACCACCACAACCTCATAGTCCAAGAAATCTTTTGAATGACATCAGTTGTTAAAGGATAAGTATGTGATAAAAAGTTTGTGGGAAGCTGAAGCTTCAAAAATTTTTTGGTAAGTTTTGTTTGTTACACATTCATGCGCCCTCGACCTGTACACGTGTATGACATCGCAACATGATGTCAGTGTGCATGCGAACATGTGCACGCGTGACTTAATCTTGCAGCACCTTGCTTAGGCTCGTTGTTTTTTCGTTGTAAAAAAAGTCACACTTTAGCTTAGATGTAGTAGAAGAATTTCCAGGATACTGGACTGGAAGGAAATTATAGTTGGAAGGGTGGTGGTGCATATTTGTGACTGAAGACATAGGGGCATATTTATAAACGAGCGAAAAGCCGCGTTAACTTTTCGCTTTCCTTACCGCAATGTTTTTTGCGAAAAATACGTTAACGCAATTTATAAAGGTCACTTTAATGGGTCGCCGACTTATCGAAACCGCTTTTCGCTATACAGCACAGCAGTAATTTGTGCGAAAAGTGAACTAAAAGGCGTATTGCGATTTATAACAAAGCGAAAAGTGCTTGTGAAGATTCTCATTCATCCAGGTCATGGTATATCGTTGTATTCAATTAGATCAACTGGACTTGAAATGTAGTTCTTGAAGACGTTTCGTAGTCATCCGTTTCGCTAGTCAATTCATTCTGAATTGAGAAAGCCAGTCGGATGACTAGCGAAACGTCTTCAAGAACTACATTTCAAGTCCAGTTGATCTAATTGAATACAACAGATAAAGCGAAAAGTGTTTTAGCGCATTAAATGGAGCCTATTCTTATCGCGAACTTGAAGATGGCGAAAAGTCCTCTTTTTCCAATGTGAGTTTGTACATTGGATTCTTTCATTAATTTTACTGCACAAATAACTGTCAATCAATGCACGAAAAGCACATGACTACTATTGTATCCTTTTTTTTAGAACACATTTATGAAGGTATATACGGTAATTGCACATTTGGCAATATTTGAGGATAATTTCCACAAATACCTTATTTCATGGAAACTTTGTCTGACATGTTTGTTAACCTTTTTAGGTCTTACTTTAGTCTGAGGCCACACTGCCATGCACTTTGTTCATTGTGCATTGTTTGTTGCGCTGTTACGCAATTGTGCATGCAATTTTTCTTAAAATGTAAATCGCCCTTGTACCACCTAAAGAGAGAATGGAAGTGTATCTTAACAGAAAACACTTCCATTCTCTTAAGCATGGTACACACCAGCAACTTTTCCTCCAAGTCATATGGCTCTTCCGACTGGTTGGCCAGAAGGAAGGACTGTTGGTCACGGCAATAGTGGCTGTCGGACGACAGTTTACCATGAGCAAACATGTGGTCCATAAAGGACAGAACGTGCGGTCCATAGAGGACAGAACGTGCGGTCCATAGAGGACAGAACGTGCGGTCCACAGAGGACAGAACGTGCGGTCCACAGAGGACAGAACGTGTGGTCCACAGAGGACAGAACGTGTGGTCCACAGAGGACAGAACGTGTGGTCCACAGAGGACAGAACGTGTGGTCCACAGAGGACAGAACGTGTGGTCCACAGAGGACAGAACGTGTGGTCCACAGAGGACAGAACGTGTGGTCCACAGAGGACAGAACGTGTGGTCCATAGAGGACCACACAATCGGACGTAGTTTTCCACTGTGTCCGATCATCCTTTGGGACACTGGTGAAAACCCATGCGATTATTTCGTTCTGATCGACTAATACACTGAACTGTTGGTTGATTAGACTGAAATAGTGCACGGTGTGTACCAGCCTTTAATATCATAACCACCTAAAGAGAGAATGGAAGTGTATCTTAACAGAAAAACACTTCCATTCTCTTAAGCATGGTACACACCAGCAACTTTTCTCAAGTTCATATGGTCTTCCGACTGGTTGGCTAGAAGGAAGGACTGTTGGTCACGGCAATAGTGGTGTCGGACGACAGTTTACCATGAGCAAAAATGTGGTCCATAAAGGACAGAACGTGCGGTCCATAGAGACAGAACGTGCGGTCCATAGAGGACAGAACGTGCGGTCACAGAGGGACAGAACGTGCGGTCCACAGAGGACAGAACGTGTGGTCCACGAGGACAGAACGTGTGGTCCACAGAGGGACAGAAAGTGTGTGGTCCACAGAGGACAGAACGTGTGGTCCACAGAGGACAGAAACGTGTGGTCCACAGAGGACAAAGTGTGGTCCATAGAGGACCACACATCGGACGTAGTTTTCCACTGTGTCCGATCCTCCTTTGGTCCGATTTGGGACACTGGTGAAAAACCCATGCGATTATTTCGTTCTGATCGACTAATACACTGAAACTATTGGTGATAGACTGAAATAGTGCACGGTGTGTACCAGCCTTTAATATCATGAAGAGAAGAAAAGAGTTGTGAATAATAAAGAGAAAGGCAACTTTCCCTTTGGCTTTACATTTATAAATATTAGTGTTTAATAATATATATTTAATTTAACTTGGGAAGAAATATTAACTTGTTTTCACAAAATAACAGAAAATACATTAAAAATTTTCTACTTTTTGCGGCAACACAATGCGACTTTCTCTCTGACCTTTAGTGTGGCCAGCCCTTAATGCGCGTTCACTTTTCTAATGCATTCAACTTCCTAAGTGCGTTCGCCTTTTATAACGCGTTCGCTTTTCTAATGCTGCATCATCTTCCTAATGTACATTCACTTCCTAATGCGCGTCGTCTTTGTAATGTGCGTTCGCCTTCCTAATGCGATGTCGTATTTATAAAGGCGTCGCTTTTAATTGATTGAAAGCAAACACTATTTAAGCAGGTTAAGCTAATCATGTGTGTAGAGAAAATGTCGGAGGAGCAAGTGGTTTGCTGGTTGGCATTGACAAAACCTGCGCAGCAGCAATGCTGCATGTGTATTCAGCTTGAAAAAGAAGGAAGTAGAAGTTCTGAAAGCTTGCTATGATTATCTTAGTTAGCCAATAAAGGTATCACCTTTATACCACTTAAAGGAACTAAATGTCTGAAAGCTTGCTATGATTATCTTAGTTAGCCAATAAAGGTATCACCTTTATACCCCTTAAGGAACTAGAATGTTCTGAAAGCTTGCTATGATATCTTAGTTAGCCAATAAAGGTATCACCTTTATACCACTTTAAAGGAACTAGAATGTTCTGAAAGCTTGCTATGATTATATTAGTTAGCCAATAAAGGTATCACCTTATACCATTTGTTATTTTTTTTATTTAAAAGGGTTACCTGTAAACATTTATAACAGGTAAAGTGCTAAGGATTTGCATAATGTTTTTATTTCTACTTTATATAACCATGACATTTTTCTTCCTTTCTCTATAGGAGTAATCAAACTCTAGGTCAGGCAACAAACTACTTCCCTTTATTGTTATTTTTTGCTTTTTCAGTTGAGGTTCACTTTTGAAATAATGATATAGTAACTCTAGATTCTCGGATTGCAATCTTCTCTTTCACTATGTTCCAAGATGTGTCCTGTATCTTGTTGCATGTCCTACTAAAGAAATGCTGTTAATAAACAGTTACAATTTGTCATTGGAAAAGAAAATATAGATAAATGGTACCTAATACCTGAAGACATCTGATACACTTTTACAATTCTTGAAGCAGGTAGTAGAAAGCGATTTAAATGTGCAAATAAATGGAAATTGTCTTAAGCAGAGACATAAAAAAATGAATATATATGTGAATAAATTAGAACCTGTATAATGTTTAGTAATATTTAATCAAAAGAAAGAAGCTCTAGTCTTAAGAACCAAGACATTTAAACTTTGTCCTTTAAGCAGTTATTGAGTGACAGCTTCTATTGACCTGGATATTCCTTCCCAAGCTATTTAAGTTTTAGGAAAGCCAGTGCTGTAGATGTATTTAGGTTAGATATATCTCACATAAAATGGTTAAGAAAAAAAGAATTCAATCTGCCAATGCTATTTATAAATTAAAACAGTAGGTCACGGGTTTGCACTTGTATCTTTGTCATGAAGATGCAACAGACTTTCCTTCCTGACTAGGTGATTTGTTCTTTGTTGGTTTGAGGCATCAGATTCCGAGGGGTCCTATTAAAAATAACGTGAAATGAGAAAGAAACCATTCATTTAGTTTTCAACATTTCCCTGTTTATGAAGGGCTTTTCATCTGAAGAAAATTACTTTGTAATGCGCTTCAATGGTATCATAAAGTCTCTGGCTTAAATATCTCTTCATGCTATTTAAAAAATGGAAAACTGTCAGCGAAATCTAGATTTTGTGCTTATTTATCCAGAACAGTTGGCACCCTTCTGCTAAGTTTTACCCATGTTACCGGAATTTATTTGCAACTTAATGCAAGAAAAAGAGGTAGTGTAAAGTCCGCAACATTGTGAAAACCAGTATCACTACACATCGCAGCATTGAATTTGCCGAGAAATGCTAGCGTGAATAAAGGTGTTAAGAAGTTTAAAATCCAGACCAAGGTGGCAAAATGTAATTGTTTTCATTTTGTCTTTGTTCTTAGTGGAAGTTCTTTTCATTTTAAGTACCTTATACTCGAATATAAGTCGATCCTAGTATAAGCCGAGGGTAGAAATTCTGACCACTATTGCCTTCGATTCTGTATTGTTTTGAGGCTTTAGTTGCCCTTTAGTGATCAATAAGTTTTTATTAATTTTAAAATTTAACAGTGAATAATAAGGAAGAACAAAAAATATATAGGTAGAATGAAAATAAAGTAAAATTTGGAGTATAGTCGTGAATACAGTGATGTTTGATATTGGAAATCGTTTCTACAGCTCAGACATATTGTATCACATCAATCGAATATTTTCATGTACAGTTTAGTTGGATTACATCAATCAATATTTTTTTTAGTGTGTTGTCTAGATGGATTAACAATCAGGTATTTTCATATACAGTTCAGTTGGGTTACATCAACCAAGCTTTTTTTACTTTATCCCTTCTTCCCCTCTCATATACATTTTGGTTAGCAGATTGTATGCTTCGTCCGTATGATTCTTTGCCACTGCAGATGTGTTGGAAATTACAACTCCCCGCTACTAAAGCATGCTGGGAGTTGTAGTTTCCAAACATCTGGAGTGCCAAAGAATGAGACTTTAGTTGTCCTTTAAATGTGATCCAGGAAGGGGGCTTTCGTACGGAGTTATACTCCAAACCCACGGATCGTAACCAATTACTTATGTATAGCAGTTACCATCCAGTCAAAACTAAAAAGTCACTGCCCATCAGTCAGTTTACCAGAGTATTAGAATAGTATCTGATCCCTCTATGAAAACCGTGCAGATGAAAAAGATGTATAACAAGTTTCAGGAGAGAGGGTATCCTCCTCGGGTTTTGGACCAAGCTCTTGATAAATCCCAGGAGCTTTATTAGATCCAATGAAAAGAATAGCACACGTATACCATTTGTTACCCAATATTCTTTGCACAGCTCTCTTATCAATAAGTGTATATATAAGCATTGGAACTTATTGAAGGAGGGTTTTCATCTGTTCAGGAGTTGTACTCCCCCCACGAATATCGTATAAAAAAGGAAAAACCTTGGCTAATTATTTTGTGATATCTGATTTGGCTGTATCACATAAAACCAAGGGTGGATTATCCCATGGCATGTTTCCTTGCAGAAGTTGCAAACAGTGCAAACATGTATAAAAAATAACCATTTACACATCCCAATACTAAACAAGTATTTCAACTTCGAGGCCATTTCACTTGTGATACAAAATTTGTGGTATACGCTCTATTATGCCCATGTAATATAAATATACGTTAAGAATCGTATATCCCAACACAAATCCAGCATTAAGCTGAAAAATATCAAATTACCTGTACCGACTCATTATCATGAAGCACATCATGATGAGTCTGAATTGAGATTCTTAATTCTTGAGTCTGTCCCTAGACCCCAACGGGGAGGTGACAGGGAGTATTGCTTAAGAAAAGGGAAGTATGGTGGGTGCACAGATTGGGTACCCTCCATCATAGGATTGAATCATGATTATGACTTACATGATACTTGTGATGTTAAACATATACTTATACAAGCTGTTATTGTATGATTTTTGGAATCCTCGTTGCTTTATGTGATCATGTCTTTTAGGGATCTATGGGTGGCGCCTTATATCTCCTTTGTCTCTTTCCTATACCTGTATGTGATTATGTATACTGGTTCACCTGTTATATTACCTAGCATGTTATTGGTGCAATGGGGGGGCGGACACCTGGGAGGAGAGTATATATAGGAAGTACTATTGAAGTGTGTATGAACTGTTTTTGTATTATGGTATGGCCGTGATGCTGTGGGCTTGAGAAAGGGGACATGCTGTTCCCGAAACATCGCCCGGATATACAGCGAGCCACATAATAAAGGATCATTGCATGAACTGTGAGTGCGTGTGTATTATATATTCATATATTATATATATATATTTATATAATAATTGTCCAAAACACTGCACTCAGATGATTGCTTCAATCTTTATTTCATATCAACGTATGCATCAGTCTCACCACAACGTTTCGGGGAAACACAGTCCCTTCCTCAGGTGGAAAAATTAACTGGTACATTACACTTACGATACATCCTGATTTAGGGTATAACAGAAAATGACCCACCTCTAACTCCTCCCCCTACACCTCCCCCACCAAGTCCAAACCCAAAACCCTGTACAATATCAGAGCCTCATCTAGTGGAAGCTCAGGAGAAAGACAACACACCTGAGTTTACACTAAACAGATTTATAGAGAAATCATAGTCCCTATTTAAACCACTGGGGGCAAGAGACCGAAGGATGAATCCACCATACCTCTCTCTGGTGGAGTTTCAGCTTACGGTCTCCCCCCCTTACAGGCTGGGGACTATCTCCAGTGCCATATACTTAAGGCATCAGCTCATGCCCCTTATCCAAACAATGTTTGGATACTGGCAACTTAGTATCCCCAAGCCTTATACTGGATCTATGCTGAGAGATCCTAGACTTTATTGGTTGGGTGGTCTCCCCAACATATAGGAGACCACACGGGCAGCACAAAACATACACCACATACTGGCTGTCACATGTATGGTATCCCCTTAGTTGGAACTCTTCCCTAGTAGTAGGATGAACAAATGTAGACCCCTTCTGTACAAATTTACACTGTTACATCTTAAACATGGGAACATACCCTTCGGGTGTAACCCAGTCGGGGCTGAGCGACTCTGCCACTGTCACTCATACCCGACCTGACCAGGTTGCTCCCAATGGTACGTCCCCTCCGATAAGAGATCAGAGGATTACATGGCAAATTCAGGAATTCTGGATACGCCTTCCCAAGAATATGCCGGTGTTGCGCACCACCCCAATTATTTACTTGTCCACATACCATGTTTAGCACAAAAGGTAGTTGGGGGTCCTTCACCTTTTCTTGTATTTTGTCACCCATTCTATCAGGGCATCATTCTAGCACCTTTTTGGGGGTAACCTCTACACCTAAATTTCTCATAAATCTCGCCAATTTGTTTCCTCTTCCTGTACTTCACTGACAATGCGATCCACTCAAACAAATTGACTCCTCGGTATGGATCGCCTGGTGGTTTTGGATGGAAGCGTGTTGAACGTTAATAACTGATTTCCTATCATTTCTTAGTGAATAGCTCTGTGGCTAATATATCCGCACATTTGATAACCTTGACATCCCAAAAACAAATTGATTCCACATCGTAATTAAGCGTGTACTTGATATTAGGATGTAATTCATTAATCTGCTTGTGAAACTCCATAAGAGATCCAATGTCGCCCCGCCACATAAGGAAGATGTCGTCTATAAACTCCACCAGGTAAGACACCTGGTGAAGGCAAAAGACGTAGATGAATTCTTCCTCCTGCCATGCATGAATGCATTGGCATATGACGGGGCGGCATTGGATCCCATGGCAGTCCCACGCAGTTGCCTATAGAACTTATCTCCAAATGAGAAATAGCTCTCATGTAATACAATCTCCAAACATTTAACAAAAAACGATAGTTGTTCTTCATCATACTGGTCACTTGCCCGTACCATCCTACAAAAAGCCAGGACACCATCCTGATGTGGTATTGAAGTATACAAGGACGATACGTCTAGAGTCGCCAATTGATAGATTCATCATCAGATTACATATTTGTCTTAACTTGCTCAAAAAATCCCCAGTATCTTTAAATAAGATCTAACACCCTGCACCATGGGAGCAAAAATCCTGTCCAGCATGGTGGCCATCGGGCAGAAAATCGAACCGATTCCCACACGATTGGCCTACACAGGCGGCTGAAAAGGATTCTTGTGTACCTTGGGCAGGGTGTAGAATAAAGGTGTAACAGGATGGGGGTACCAACAAATATGTCTTAGTTCATCCGCAATTATCTTTTTATCATATGCACTATTTAATACATGCTCAATACATTTCTTAATGTATACCAAACATAGAAAGATAATCAATGCACATCCTAGGCCCCATACAATATCCTATTATCTGCCAACTGGCATACTTTATAAACAAAGGGGTTTTAGTAACATTACTGTGATCACATGAATGAAAAGCCTTCCAACCACGTCAAGGTAACCCCAGTCGGAGGTTAACGTCTAACCTTTTAATTTGCAGATAATATGATCTGTATGGGCCTAGGAATGTGCATTGATTATCTTTTTCTATGTGATAAATGTTTGACCAGATCAGTAGCACTTCACTATAATGTAGTTGTAAATTAACCTAATTGGAGTGCTTCCACAATTCTTGTATGTATGTATTTATGGGGAGGCTTGGTCAAGCCTCATGTGGTAATAGCACCCCAAAACGCCCCTTTTATGGGAGGTCCTTTGCCTTTAATATAAAGCACTGGATGGCCTCTTCCTCATTTAAAAAGCCAAAGGGCTGAGGGGGAAGGGAGAGAGCCTGTTAATGGATCCAGTGTGTAAGAATGAGAAATGCAAAAGTTTGCTAATCGTAATTGAAGTAAAAGAAATTGAAAAGGTTAGAATTAGGACCTTCCAGACTGGGGTTACCTTGACGTGGTTGGAAGGCTTTTCATTCATGTGATCACAGTAATGTATTAAAACCCCTCTGTTATAAAGTATGCCAGTGTGCAGATAATATGATATTGTATGGGGCCTAGGAATGTGCATTATTATCTTTTTATGTTTGTATACATTAGAAATGTATTGAGCATGGATTAAATAGTGCATATGATAAAAAGATAATTGCGGATGAACTAAGGACATATTTGTTGGTACCCCATCCTGTTACACCTTTATTCTACACCCTGCCCAAGGTACACAAGAATCCTGTCCAGCCGCCTGGTAGGCCAATCGTGGCGGGAATCGGTTCGATTTTCTGCCCGATGGCCACCATGCTGGACAGGATTCTTGCTCCCATGGTGCAGGGTGTTAGATCTTTATATTAAAGATACTGGGGATTTTTTGAGCAAGTTAAGACAAATATGTATATCTGATGATGAATCTATCATATTGGCGACTCTAGACGTATCGTCCTTGTATATTCAATACACATCAGGATGGTTTGTCCTGGCTTTTTGTAGGATGGTACGGGCGAGTGACCAGTATGATGAAGAACAACTATCGTTTTTGTTAAATGTTTGGAGATTGTATTACATGTTGTATAAATGTTTGACCAGATCAGTAGCACTTCCGTTAAATGTAGTTGTAAATTAGCCTAATTGGAGTGCTTCCACAATCCTTGTATTGTGTGCGTGTGTGTGTGTATATAATATATTTATATATATATATATATATTTGTTACTTTTTGTAAATGTCTTACTCCAGTCAGTTGGGAGGCTGACAGGGATAATGCTCGAGTGCTGACAATGTTGGTGTGGAGGTGAGGGTGCAGGGCTATGGGGCAGGTGGTGAATTCTGCCACTGGTGAGAACACTGCTGGTGGGGATTCTGGCCAGTAGTGGAGTTCTGTGATAGAGGTGGGGCATATTTAATTTTGCCTTAATCTTTTCAAGTTTAAACTTGAACTAAACTTTAAGTCCAGTTGATCTAACTGAATATTACAGATATACCATGACCTGGATGAATGAGAACCTTCACAGATATACCATGACCTGGATGAATGAGAACCTTTACAGATATACCATGACCTGGAGGATGAGAACCATCACAGATATACCATGACCTGGATGAATGAATGAGAACCATCACAGATATACCATGACCTGGATGAATGAGAACCATCACAGATATACCATGACCTGGATGAAGAGAACCACACAGATATACCATGACCTGGATGAATGAGAACCTCACAGAGATATACCATGACCTGGATGAATGAGAACCTTCACAAATATACCATGACCTGGATGAATGAGAACCATCACAGATATACCATGACCTGGATGAATGAGAACCTCAGATATACCATGACCTGGATGAATGAGAACCTTCACAGATATACCATGACCTGGGAATGAGAACCTTAACAGATACCATGACCGAATGAGAACCTTCACAGATATACCATGACCTGGATGAATGAGAACCTTCAGATATACCATGACCTGGATGAATAGAACCTTTACAAGCACTTTACTTTCTGCCTTTCTGGATTTCTGTTAAATGATAATCATTTAGAATCTGTCAATTTTTTCCTAATTAGTGGATTAGCTTTAAGTATGTTGCATGTGTGGTAGCCTGTCTATGGATAATTCTCTGTGTGGGAATAGGGTACAACGCAAGCTCTGAGATATAATATCACAGTGGACCAAAGCTGGTATTATGGCTTGGTGAACTGATCGGTCACATGCTGTATTCATTCTGTTCCAGGGAGAAGCACAGTGACCGTGTCTAAGCCAGGGGGAAGCCAGTGACTGGAGACTTAACAATTTGATATTTTAGGTTAGGAATTAGTCATATTGCCAACTGCTAATTTTGTAAAACTCACCCAGGGTGAGTTTTACACTATTTATCATATCCTATTAATAAAATAGAGAAAATTCCCCAGGGTGAGTTTTACACTATTTATCACATCCTATTAATAAAATAGAGAACATTCACCTGGGTGAGATTTACACTATTTATCATATCCTATTAATAAAATAGAGACAATTCCCCTGGGTGAGTTTTACACTATTTATCATGTCCTATTAATAAAATAGCGAAAATTCACCTGGGTGAGTTTTACACTATTTATCATGTCCTATTAATAAAATAGAGACAATTCACCTGGGTAAGATTTACACTATTTATCATATCCTATTAATAAAATAGCAAAAATTCACCTGGGTGAGTTTTACACTATTTATCATGTCCTATTAATAAAATAGAGACAATTCACCTGGGTGAGATTTACACTATTTATCACATCCTATTAATAAAATAGAGACAATTCCCCTGGGTGAGTTTTACACTATTTATCATATCCTATTAATAAAATAGAGAAAATTCACCTGGGTGAGTTTTACACTATTTATCATATCCTATTAATAACCAATAGAGAACATTCCCCTGGGTGAGTTTTACACTATTTTCATATCCTATAATAAATAGTGTAAAACTCCAGGTGAATTTTCTCTATTTTATTAATAGGGAATGATAAATAGTGTAAAACTACCCAGGTGAATTTTCTCTATTTATTAATAGGAAATGATAAATAGTGTAAAACTCACCCAGGTGAATTTTCTCTATTTTAATAGGAAATGAAAATAGTGGAAAACTCACCCAGGTGATATTCTCTATTTTTATTAATAGGAAATGATAAATAGTGTAAAACTCACCAGGGGAATTTCTCTATTTTATTAATAGGATATGATAAATAGTGTAAAACTCAACCAGGTGAATTTTCTCTATTTAATAGGAAATGATAAATAGTGTAAAACTCACCCAGGTGAATTTTCTCTATTTTATATTAGGATATGAAATAGTGTAAAACTCACCCAGGCAAATTTTCTCTATTTTATTAATAGGAAATGATAAATAGTGTAAAACTCACCCAGGTGAATTTCTCTATTTTATTATTAGGATATGATAAATAGTGTAAAACTCACCCAGGCGAATTTTCTCTATTTTTATAATAGGATATGATAAATAGTGTAAAACTCACCCAGGGGAATTTTCGCTATTTTATTAATAGGATATGATAAATAGTGTAAAAACTCACCCAGGGAATTCTCTATTTATTAATAGGATATGATAAATAGTGTAAAACTCACCAGGTGAATTTTCTCTATTTATTAATAGGAAATGATAAATAGTGAAAACTCACCCAGGTGAATTTTCTCATTTTATTATTAGGATATGTAAATAGTGAAAACTCACCCAGGCGAATTTCTCTTATTTATAATAGGATATGATAAATAGTGTGTAAAACTCACCCAGGGGAATTTTCTCTATTTTTTTTAATAGGAAATGATAAATAGTGTAAAACTCACCAGGTGAATTTTCTCTATTTATTATTAGGATATGATAAATAGTGTAAAAAACACCCAGGCGAATTTTCTCTATTTATATAGGATATGATAAATAGTGTAAAACTCACCCAGGGGAATTTTCGCTATTTTATTAATAGGATATGACAAATAGTGTAAAAACTCACCAGGCGAATTTTCTCTATTTTATTAAAGGGCATGTCCACCCCCAAAACTATAATCCCCCCAACTACTGGCCCCACCATGTAGTGTAGTTTAATCCTTACCTCACATCCCAGCTCCATAGGGTTCTCCTGTAGACCCCCCCACCAAAGTCCCAAAACTAACCACCAGGAGGATAGCAGGGCTCTGCCTGCTATCTTGCCTTCGGTAGATATTTGTCATGCGCACTGCAGCCCTTCTCCCCCCTCCCTCCCCTCCGTTCTACTATCCCTCCCCCTAGCGTAAAACCCCTTATATGTTTTCCTCCAGTCTCCCAGCCCCAACCACAATATTTTCAAAAAGCTCCCCAAACTCTTACTTACCTCTCCGCTTTCCTCCGCTGCACTGAATGACCGGCAGCCGCGTCTGTGATTGGCCCGCTCAGCCAATCACAGACGCGACTGCGGTCCCGCCCCTCTGCTTGCATTCTCGCAAGCGAGGGCCGGCAGTGCGGCGGGAGGAACGAGGGGAGGTAAGTAAGTGTTTGGGGGGCTTTCTGAAAAAATAATTTACGGCAGTTGGGGCTGGGAGACATGGGGGAACATCATATTACAAATTATGTTTTAGGGTGGATAAATAGTGTGAATTTTCTCTATTTTATTAATAGGATATGATAAATAGTGTAAAACTCACCCAGGCGAATTTTCTCTATTTTATTAATAGGATATGATAAATAGTGTAAAACTCACCCAGGGGATTTTTCTCTATTTTATTATTGTTTTAAAAGGTTGTTTTATTCACACTGATTGTACCTGAGGAAGGGACAGTGCGTCCCGAAACGTCATATATGTTGTAATAAACACTAGTTTGGATTCACCTACTTAGTGTGCTCCCCCAATATTTGTTCTTGTGCTATAGAATTATTCGGCCCCTGGAGTGGAGGGCTAGGGGGTTAGCACCTATCCATTTGTTTGGCAAACAGCCAACATCGGTGTGCTGGAGTGTACCCTGAACAGCATTGTTGCAACCATATCACACATATAAATGTACATATCTTCAAAACTATGTAAAATAAATAATGAAAGTAAATTGCAAAAATCTTCAGGAAAGCAATTCCTGTCAATTTACCTAAAGTCAATTTTGGACCACAGTTACCCTTTAATTAGTGCAACATATATAAAGCAATAAAAAGGATGGCGACCGCTCCATAATTACATGGGTGGACATCTTTATTAGCGATAATCAGGCAACATATGTTAAACAGGAGAGCTTCCTCAGAGATCATTGTGGATCATTTAAAAAAAAAAGACATGGCATTAGAAAACCAGATTACATTTCAGCACGAAGTGATAAGCAAACATTTTGACATCAGTTCCTCAGCACAGACGTGCTCAATTCCCAATTTTCTACTCAGGAGGTAATTTTACGTTCTACAAATGTTGGGTACATTATGACTCTTTAGGTTGAAGAGACATTTTTATCAATATGTTCTTTGGGCTAGAGGATGAAAAGAATAGGAAAAAAGACTATTCTAATCTAATCTAATCTGACAATCATTTAATAGTGTGTGCTTTTTTATACATACAGATAGCAAATCATGTTTGTACAGTACGGTTAGTAGTGCTTAGTCTTGGATATTTGGTTCATATTGTTTTCTTGGGGTAAATAAAATTTAAGAAATGAAATGGATCGCACCTTTTTTTTTTGCATTTATCAAAAGATTTTTAAAATGCCATTTTTCTCGGCAGTACAGACACGTTTTGGTAAATTTTCAGCCTCATTTATGTGGAGGCGCTGGGCCCTATAGTTAAAATTGGGCTAATCGATTTAAACAAAGAAACTTTTAACCCCACAACCAGAATTCTTACAATTTAATATCGCGTTTGCGCTAGATTTAGTGCAAGAAAGCCAATAGCCTTTCGGGATTTACTCACCAGTGCCATATTTAATTCACTTAGGGACATTTTCCTGGAACAATTGCATCTCCGGGCAAATAAGGTGCCTTCATTGCTAACTTTAAAAAGAAAGGACTTATTTATTAAGAGTCACAGAAAACCGGTATCTGCCGATTAATTTGGAATATTTCTTAACCCCTCATGCTCCAGACACTCCTAATGACCCAAATAAACAGTGCCCAATCCATCGCAACCCCCCATCCTTCCCTTAAAGAGCATAATGAGGAGAAAGAAGATGCAGTGGTACTGATGCAGTTACGTCTCATAATGATATATGAAGCGCTAGGTTATCAATGTAATTATTCCATGGATCAGTTTATTGAAATGTTCAACATCAATATCCCTTCAGCTGCATACTTTCTGAAACACATGCACGGGTGTAGTTGAAGCCACTGGCAGGAGAGCCGTTGGTTTTATGATCAAGTTTTTAGGTGGAAAAGTAAATCTTCCCCTCCCTACACTCCATGAGTGTATAATGCTTCCCAACCACACAGATGAAATCCCAGCAGTTGCCTATAACCACCACAACCTCATAGTCCAAGAAATCTTTTGAATGACATCAGTTGTTAAAGGATAAGTATGCTGTAAAAAAGTTTGTGGGAAGCTGAAGCTTCAAAAATTTTTTGGTAAGTTTTGTTTGTTACACATTCATGCGCCCTCGACCTGTACACGTGTATGACATCGCAACATGATGTCAGTGTGCATGCGAACATGTGCACGCGTGACTTAATCTTGCAGCACCTTGCTTAGGCTCGTTGTTTTTTCGTTGTAAAAAAAGTCACTTTAGCTTAGATGTAGTAGAAGAATTTCCAGGATACTGGACTGGAAGGAAATTATAGTTGGAAGGGTGGTGGTGCATATTTGTGACTGAAGACATAGGGGCATATTTATAAACGAGCGAAAAGCCGCGTTAACTTTTCGCTTTCCTTACCGCAATGTTTTTTGCGAAAAATACCGTTAACGCAATTTATAAAGGTCACTTTAATGGGTCGCGACTTATCGCTAAACCGCTTTTCGCTATACAGCACAGCAGTAATTTGTGCGAAAAGTGAACTAAAAGGCGTATTGCGATTTATAACAAAGCGAAAAGTGCTTGTGAAGATTCTCATTCATCCAGGTCATGGTATATCTGTTGTATTCAATTAGATCAACTGGACTTGAAATGTAGTTCTTGAAGACGTTTCGCTAGTCATCCGACTGGCTTTCTCAATTCAGAATGACTTGTACAAGAATCTGTGGCAATTATGTACCCTGGAAAATCCCAATTAGCATATCACAGCCAGGTGTTAAGGGTGTGATTAGATAGTGGCTAAGAGGTGTTATAGGAACGCCCAGAGTAAGGTGTTAAAACAGCATTGTACATGGCAGACAGTTGGTGTCGAACCCCCCCACCTCTATTTAGGCTTGGTTTCTTTATTTTCACATAAATGGCCTCCTTAACACCTCTCTTGAACCAGTCACGTTCCTTCGCCAGTATGTTAACATTACAATCTTCAAAGGTATGTCCTTTATCCTTAAGATGCAGATACACGGCTGAGTCCTGACCCGAGGAATTGGCTCTTCTGTGCTGGGCCATACGTTGATGCAGTTGCTGTTTGGTCTCCCCCACATACAAATCAGAGCATTCTTCACTGCACTGCACTGCATATATGATGTCGCTTTTCTTGTGTTTAGGTATTGGGTCTTTCGGATGTACCAATTGCTGCCTCAGTGTGTTGTTCGGTTTAAAGCAGACATGGATACGATGTTTTTTGAAAATTCTTCTGCATTATGGAGGGAATAGGTGGTTTGCTGCAGATTTCAAAACTCAATAATGGGAATGATGAGTTTGTAGTGAACGTTGTTTGGGACAAAAAAAACTTTTGTGTGTGAGTACCAGCCCAAAGTGGTGCTAATTTTGATCCAATCAATCAGATGTTAGCTTTTGATTGATGGATAACATATGATTGGTTAGTGCAAAATTAGCACCATTTTCAATGATAAGAACTCTCTTCTATCTTTTGTGAGATTCGTCAAAATTAGTTTTTAATTTAGTTACCCTTTAAGTATGGCTGCCACAGTAATGGATAGTAGATCAGTAGGTGTATGTACCTGTGTCCGTTGGGGGTTAAAAAAACAAACTTTTTTTGATGATGGTCAACATTTTTTTTTTACTTTAGTTACCCTGGGTGAGTTTTGGACACTATTTATCATATCCTATAAAAAATAGAGAAAATCCCCTGGGTGAGTTTTACACTTATTTATCATCCTATTAATAAAATAGAGAAAATTCCCTGGGTGAGTTTACACTATATATCCTATTAATAAAATAGAGAAATTCACCTGGGTGAGTTTTACACTATTATCATATCCTATTAATAAAATAGAGACAATTCGCCTGGGTGAAGTTTCACATAATATCATATCTATTAATAAAATAGAGAAAATTCACCTGGGTGGAGTTTTACACTATTATCATATCTATTAATAAAATAGAGAAAAATCGCCGGGTGAGTTTACACAATTATCTTATCCTAAAATAAAATAGAGAAAAATTCACCTGGGTGAGTTTACACTATTTATTCAATCTATAATAAAAAAATAGAAGAAATTCGCCTGGGTGAGTTTTACACAATTTATCTTATCCTAATATAAATAGAGAAAATTTCCTTGGTGAGTTTTACATATTTATCTTATGCCTAAAATAAAATAGAGAAAATTCACCTGGGTGAGTTTTACACTAGTTTATCATATCCTATAATAAAATAGAGAAAATTCCCCTGGGTGAGTTTTACACTATTTATCACATCCTATTAATAAAATAGAGAAAATTCACCTGGGTGAATTTTACACTATTATTCATATCCTATTAATAAAATAGAGGAACATTTCCCTGGGTGAGTTTTACCACTATTTATCATATCCTATTAATAAAATAGAGAAAATTACCTGGGTTGAGTTTACACTATTATCATATCCTATGTAATTAAATAGAGAAAATTCACCTGGGTGAGTTTTACACTATTTATCATATCTATTAATAAAATAGAGAAAATTCCCCTGGGTGAGTTTTACAACTATTTATCATAATCCTATATAAATAGAGACAATTCCCCTGGGTGAGTTTTACACTATTTATCATATCCTATTAATAAATAGAGAAAATTCACCTGGGGTGAGTTTTACACTGTTTATCATATCCTATTAATAAAATAGAGAAAATTCACCTGGGTGAGTTTTACACTATTTATCATATCCTATTAATAAATAGAGAAAATTCCCCTGGGTGAGTTTTTACACATTTATCACATCCTATTAATAAAATAGAGACAATTCACCTGGGTGGTTTACACTATTATCATATCCTATTAATAAAATAGAGACAATTCGCCTGGGTGAGTTTCACACTTTATCATATCCTATTAATAAAATAGAGAAAATTCCCCTGGGTGAGTTTACACTATTTATCACATCCTATTAATAAAATAGAGAAAATTCACCTGGGTGAATTTTACAATTTATCATATCCTATTAATAAATAGAGAACATTCCCCGGGTGAGTTTTACACTATTTATCACATCCTATTAAAAAATAGAGACAATTCCCGGGTGATTACACTATTTATCATATCCTATAATAAAATAGAGAAAATTCACCTGGGTAGTTTTACACTATTTATCATATCCTATAATAAAATAGAGAAAACATTCCCCTGGGTGAGTTTTACACTATGTATCATATTCCTATAATAAATAGTGTAAAAACTCACCCAGGTGAATTTCTCTCTTTTATTAATAGAAAGATAAATAGTGTAAAAACTCACCAGGTGATTTTCTTATTTTATTATAGGAAATGATAATAGTGTAAAACTCACCCAGGTGAATTTTCTCTATTTATAATAGGAAATGTAAATAGTGTAAAACTCACCCAGGTGAATTTTCTCTATTTTATTAATAGGAAATGATAAATAGTGTAAAACTCACCCAGGGGAATTTTCTTATTTTATAATAGGATATGATAAATAGTGTAAAACTCAACCAGGTGAATTTTCTTTTATTAATAGGAAATGATAAATAGTGTAAAACTCACCCAGGTGAATTTTCTCTATTTTATTATTAGGATATGATAAATAGTGTAAAACTCACCCAGGCAAATTTTCTCTATTTATAATAGGAATGATAAATAGTGTAAAACTCACCCAGGTGAATTTCTCTATTTTATTATTAGGATATGATAAATAGTGTAAAACTCCCAGGCGGAATTTTCTCATTTTATTATAGGATTATGATAATAGTGTAAAACTCACCCAGGGGAATTTTCGCTATTTTATTAGGATATGATAAATAGTGTAAAACTCACCCAGGCGATTTTCTCTATTTTATTAATAGGATATGATAAACTAGTGTCAAATCACCAGAGTGAATTTTCTCTATTTTTAATGGAATGATAAATAGTGTACAACTCACCCAGGTGGAATTTTCTCTATTTATTATTAGGATATGATAATAGTGTAAAACTCACCAGGCGAATTTTCTCTATTTATTAATAGGATATGATAAATAGTGTAAAACTCACCCGAGGGAATTTTCTCTATTTTATTAAAGGAAATGTAAATAGTGTAAAACTCCCCAGGTGAATTTCTCTATTTTATTATTAGGATATGATAAATAGTGTAAAACACAGGCGAATTTTCTCTATTTTGTAATGGATATGATACATGTGTAAACTCACCAGGGGAATTTTCGCTTTTTATTATAGGATATGACAAATAGTGTAAAACTCACCAGGCGAATTTTCTCTATTTTATTAAGGGCATGTCCACCCCAAAATATAATCCCCCCAACTACTGGCCCCACCATGTGTGTAGTTTAATCCTTACCTCACATCCCAGATACATAGGGTTCTCCGTAGACCCCCCCACCAAAGTCCCAAAACTAACCACCAGGAGGATAGCAGGGCTCTGCCTGCTTTGCCTTCGTAGATATTTGTATGCGCACTGCAGCCCTTCTCCCCCCTCCCCCCTCCGTTCTACTATCCCTCCCCCTAGCGTAAATCCCCCTTATATGTTTTTCCTCCATGTCTCCCAGCCCAACCCATATTTTTTTATTTTCAAAAAGCTCCCCAAACTCTTACTTACCTCTCCGCTTTCCTCCGCTGCACTGAATGACCGGCAGCCGCGTCTGTGATTGGCTGCGCTCAGCCAATCACAGACGCGACTGCCGGTCCCGCCCCTCTGCTTGCATTCTCGCAAGCGAGGGCCGGCAGTGCGGGGGAGGAACGAGGGGAGGTAAGTAAGTGTTGGGGGGCTTTCTGAAAAAAAATTTACGCAGTTGGGGCTGGGAGACATGGGGGAACATCATATTACAAATTATGTTTTAGGGTGGATCAACTAGTGTGAATTTCTCTATTTTATTAATAGGATATGATAAAAGTGTAAAACTACCCAGGCGAATTTTCTCTATTTATTAATAGGATATGATAAATAGTGTAAAACTCACCAGGGGATTTTTCTCTATTTTATTATTGTTTTAAAAGGTTGTTTATTCACACTGATTGTACCTGAGGAAGGGACAGTGCGTCCCGAAACGTCATATATGTTGTAATAAACACTAGTTTGGATTCACCTACTTAGTGTGCTCCCCCAATATTTGTTCTGTGGCTATAGAATTATTCGGCCCTGGAGTGGAGGGCTGTAGGGGTTAGCACCTATCATTTGTTTGGCAAACAGCCAACATCGGTGTGCTGGAGTGTACCTGAACAGCATTGTGCAACCATATCACACATATAATGTACATATCTTCAAAACTATGTAAAATAAATAATGAAAGTAAATTGCAAAAATCTTCAGGAAAGCAATTCTGTCAATTTACCTAAAGTCAATTTTGGACCACAGTTACCCTTAATTGTGCAACATATAAGCAATAAAAAGGATGGCGACCGCTCCATAATTACATGGGTGGACATCTTTATAGCGATAATCAGGCAACATATGTTAAACAGGAGAGCTTCCTCAGAGATCATGTGGATCATTTAAAAAAAAAAAGACATGGCATTAGAAAAAAAGATTACATTCAGCACGAAGTGATAAGCAAAACATTTTGACATCAGTTCCTCAGCACAGACGTGCTCAATTCCCAATTTTCTACTCAGGAGGTAATTTTATTTACAAATGTTGGGTACATTATGACTCTTTAGGTGAAGAGACATTTTTATCAATATGTTCTTTGGGCCTAGAGGATGAAAAGAATAGGAAAAAGACTATTATTAATCTAATCTAATCTGACAATCATTTAATAGTGTGTGCTTTTTACAACAGATGATAGCAAATTCATGTTTGTACAGTACGGTTAGTAGTGCTTAGTCTTGGATATTTGGTTATATTGTTTCTTGGGGTAAATAAAATTTAGAAATGAAATGGATCGCACCTTTTTTTTTTGCATTTATCAAAAGATTTTAAAATGCCATTTTTCTCGGCAGTACAGACACGTTTTGGTAAATTTTCAGCCTCATTTATGTGGAGGCGCTGGGCCCATAGTTAAAATTGGGCTAATCGATTTAAAAAAAGAAACTTTTAAACCCACAACACAGAATTCTTACATTTAATATCGCGTTTGCGCTAGATTTAGTGCAAGAAAGCCAATAGCTCTTCGGGATTTACTCACCAGTGCATATTTAATTCACTTAGGGACATTTTCCTGGAAACAATTGATCTCCGGGAAAAATAGGTGCCTTATGCTAACTTTAAAAAGAAAGGACTTATTTATTAAGAGTCACAGACAGAAAACCGGTATTGCCGATTAATTTGGAAATTTCTAACCCCCTATGCTCCAGACACTCTAATGACCCAAATAAACAGTGCCCAATCCATCGCAACCCCCCATCCTTCCCTTAAAGAGCATAATGAGGAGAAAGAAGATGCAGTGGTACTGATGCAGTTACGTCTCATAATGATATATGAAGCGCTAGGTTATCAATGTAATTATCCATGGATAGTTTATTGAAATGTTCAACATCAATATCCCTTCAGCTGCATACTTTCTGAAACACATGCACGGGTGTAGTTGAAGCCACTGGCAGGAGAGCGTTGGTTTATGATCAAGTTTTTAGGTGGAAAGTAAATCTTCCCCTCCTACACTCCAGGAGTGTAAATGCTTCCCAACCACACAGATGAAATCCCAGCAGTTGCTAAACCACCACAACCTCATAGTCCAAGAAATCTTTGAATGACATCAGTTGTTAAAGGAAAGTATGCTGTAAAAAAGTTTGGGAGCTGAAGCTTCAAAAATTTTTGGTAAGTTTGTTTGTTAACATTCATGCGCCCTCGACCTGTACACGTGTATGACATCGCAACATGATGTCAGTGTGCATGCGAACATGTGCACGCGTGACTTAATCTTGCAGCACCTTGCTTAGGCTCGTTGTTTTTCGTTGTAAAAAAAGTCACTTTAGCTTAGATGTAGTAGAAGAATTTCCAGGATACTGGACTGGAAGGAAATTATAGTTGGAAGGGTGGGGGTGCATATTTGTGACTGAAGACATAGGGGCATATTTATAAACGAGCGAAAAGCCGCGTTAACTTTTCGCTTTCCTTACCGCAATGTTTTTTGCGAAAAATCCGTTACGCAATTTATAAAGGTCACTTTAATGGGTCGCGACTTATCGCTAAACCGCTTTTCGCTATACAGCACAGCAGTAATTTGTGCGAAAAGTGAACAAAGGCGTATTGCGATTTTATAACAAAGCGAAAAGTGCTTGTGAAGATTCTCATTCATAGTCATGTATATCGTTGTATTCAATTAGATCAACTGGACTTGAAATGTAGTTCTTGAAGACGTTTCGCTAGTCATCCGTTTCCTAGTCAATTCATTCTGAATTGAGAAAGCCAGTCGGATTATGACTAGCGAAACGTCTTCAAGAACTACATTTCAAGTCCAGTTGATCTAATTGAATACAACAGATAAAGCGAAAAGTGTTTTAGCGCATTAAAGGAGCCTTCTTATCGCGAACTTGAAGATGGCGAAAAGTCCTCTTTTCCAATGTGAGTTTGTACTTGGATTCTTTCATTAATTTTACTGCACAAATAAACTGTCAATCAATGCACGAAAAGCACAATGACTACTATGTGTATCCTTTTTTTTAGAACACATTTATGAAGGTAATTACGGTAATTGCACATTGGCAATATTTGAGATAATTTCACCAAAATACCTTATTTCATGGAAACTTTGTCTGACATGTTTGTTAACCTTTTTAGGTCTTACTTTAGTCTGAGCCACACTGCCATGCCTTGTTCATTGTGCATTGTTTGTTGCGCGTTACGCAATTGTGCATGCATTTTTCTTAAATGTAATCGCCTTGTACCACCTAAAGAGAAATGGAAGTGTATCTTAACAGAAAACACTTCCATTCTCTTAAGCATGGTACACACCAGCAACTTTCCTCCAAGTCAAGGCTCTTCCGACTGGTTGGCCAGAAGGAAGGACTGTTGGTCACGGCAAAGTGGCTGTCGGGACGACGTTTTACCATGAGCAAACATGTGGTCCATAAAGGACAGAACGTGCGGTCCATAGAGGAACAGAACGTGCGGTCCATAGAGGAAAGAACGTGCGGTCCACAGAGGACAGACAACGTGCGGTCCCAGAAGGACAAACGTGTGGTCCACAGAGGACAGAAACGGTGGTCCACAGAGGACAGAATTTCAGAACGTGGTCCACGAGGGACAGAAGTGTGGTCACACGAGAGACAGAACGTGTGGTTCCACAGAGGACAGAACGTGTGGTCCACAGAGGACAGAACGTGTGGTCCATAGAGGACCACACAATCGGACGTAGTTTTCCACTGTGTCCGATCATCCTTTGGGACACTGGTGAAAACCCATGCGATTATTTCGTTCTGATCGACTAATACACTGAACTGTTGGTTGATTAGACTGAAATAGTGCACGGTGTGTACCAGCCTTTAATATCATAACCACCTAAAGAGAGAATGGAAGTGTATCTTAACAGAAAACACTTCCATTCTCTTAAGCATGGTACACACCAGCAACTTTTCCTCCAAGTCATATGGCTCTTCCGACTGGTTGGCTAGAAGGAAGGACTGTTGGTCACGGCAATAGTGGCTGTCGGACGACAGTTTACCATGAGCAAACATGTGGTCCATAAAGGACAGAACGTGCGGTCCATAGAGGACAGAACGTGCGGTCCATAGAGGACAGAACGTGCGGTCCACAGAGGACAGAACGTGCGGTCCACAGAGGACAGAACGTGTGGTCCACAGAGGACGAACTTGTGGTCCACAGAGGACAAACGTGTGTCCAAAGAGGACAGAACTGGTGGTCCGTCATAGAGGACCACACAATCGGACGTAGTTTTCCACTGTGTCCGATCATCCTTTGGTCCGATTTGGGACACTGGTGAAAACCCATGCGATTATTTCGTTCTGATCGACTAATACACTGAACTATTGGTTGATTAGACTGAAATAGTGCACGGTGTGTACCAGCCTTTAATATCATGAAGAAGAAAAGAGTTTGTGAATAATAAAGAGAAAGGCAACTTTCCCTTTGGCTTTACATTTATAAATATTAGTGTTTAATAATATATATTTAATTTAACTTGGGAAGAAATATTAACTTTGTTTTACAAAATAACAGAAAATACATTAAAAATTTTTCTACTTTTTGCGGCAACACAATGCGACTTTCTCTCTGACCTTTTAGTGTGGCCGAGCCCTTAATGCGCGTTCACTTTTCTAATGCATTCAACTTCCTAATGTGCGTTCGCCTTTTATAACGCGTTCGCTTTTCTAATGCATTCATCTTCCTAATGTACATTCACCTTCCTAATGCGCGTCGTCTTTGTAATGTGCGTTCGCCTTCCTAATGCGATGTCGTATTTATAAAGCCTGGTCGCTTTTATAATTGATTGAAAGCAAACACTATTTAAGCAGGTTAAGCTAATCATTGTGTGTAGAGAAAATGTCGGAGGAGCAAGTGGTTTGCTGGTGGCATTGACAAAACCTTGCAGCAGCAGCAATGCTGCATGTGTATTCAGCTTGAAAAAGGAAGTAGAATGTTCTGAAAGCTTGCTATGATTATCTTAGTTAGCCAATAAAGGTATCACCTTTATACCACTTTAAAGGAACTAGAATGTTCTGAAAGCTTGCTATGATTATCTTAGTTAGCCAATAAAGGTATCACCTTTATACCACTTTAAAGGAACTAGAATGTTCTGAAAGCTTGCTATGATTATCTTAGTTAGCCAATAAAGGTATCACCTTTATACCATTTGTTATTTTTTTTATTTTAAAAGGGTTACCCTGTAAACATTTATATACAGGTAAAGTGCTAAGGATTTGCATTAATGTTTTTATTTCTACTTTTATATAACCATGACATTTTTCTTCCTTTCCTCTATAGGAGTAATCAAACTCTAGGTCAGGCAACAAACTACTTCCCTTTATTGTTATTTTTTGCTTTTTCAGTTGAGGTTCACTTTTGTAAATAATGATATAGTAACTCTAGATTCTCGGATTGCAATCTTCTCTTTCACTATGTTCCAAGATGTGTCCTGTATCTTGTTGCATGTCCTACTAAAAGAAATGCTGTTAATAAACAGTTACAATTTGTCATTGGAAAAGAAAATATAGATAAATGGTACCTAATACCTGAAGACATCTGTATACACTTTTACAATTCTTGAAGCAGGTAGTAGAAAGCGATTTAAATGTGCAAATAAATGGAAATTGTCTTAAGCAGAGACATAAAAAAATGAATATATATGTGAATAAATTAGAACCTGTATAATGTTTAGTAATATTTAATCAAAAGAAAGAAGCTCTAGTCTTAAGAACCAAGACATTTAAACTTTGTCCTTTAAGCAGTTATTGAGTGACAGCTTCCTATTGACCTGGATATTCCTTCCCAAGCTATTTAAGTTTTAGGAAAGCCAGTGCTGTAGATGTATTTAGGTTAGATATATCTCACATAAAATGGTTAAGAAAAAAAGAATTCAATCTGCCAATGCTATTTTATAAATTACAACAGTAGGTCACGGTGTTGCACTTGTATCTTTGTCATGAAGATGCAACAGACTTTCCTTCCTGACTAGGTGATTTGTTCTTTGTTGGTTTGAGGCATCAGATTCCGAGGGGTCCTATTAAAAATAACGTGAAATGAGAAAGAAACCATTCATTTAGTTTTCTAACATTTCCCTGTTTATGAAGGGCTATTTCATCTGAAGAAAATTACTTTGTAATGCGCTTCAATGGTATCATAAAGTCTCTGGCTTAAATATCTCTTCATGCTATTTAAAAAATGGAAAACTGTCAGCGAAATCTAGATTTTGTGCATTATTTATCCAGAACAGTTGGCACCCTTCTGCTAAGTTTTACCACATGTTACCGGAATTTATTTGCAACTTAATGCAAGAAAAAGAGGTAGTGTAAAGTCCGCAACATTGTGAAAACCAGTATCACTACACATCGCAGCATTGAATTTGCCGAGAAATGCTAGCGTGAATAAAGGTGTTAAAGAAGTTTAAAATCCAGACCAAGGTGGCAAAATGTAATTGTTTTCATTTTGTCTTTGTTCTTAGTGGAAGTTCTTTTCCATTTTAAGTACCTATATACTCGAATATAAGTCGATCCTAGTATAAGCCGAGGGTAGAAATTCTGACCACTATTGCCTTCTGATTCTGTATTGTTTTGAGGCTTTAGTTGCCCTTTAGTGATCAATAAGTTTTTATTAATTTTTAAAATTTTAACAGTGAATAATAAGGAAGAACAAAAAATATATAGGTAGAATGAAAATAAAAGTAAAATTTGGAGTATAGTCGTGAATACAGTGATGTTTGATATTGGAAATCGTTTCTACAGCTCAGACATATTGTATCACATCAATCGAATATTTTCATGTACAGTTTAGTTGGATTACATCAATCAATATTTTTTTTAGTGTGTTGTCTAGATGGATTACATCAATCAGGTATTTTCATATACAGTTCAGTTGGGTTACATCAACCAAGCTTTTTTTACTTTATCCCTTCTTCCCCTCTCATATACATTTTGGTTAGCAGATTTGTATGCTTCGTCCGTATGATTCTTTGCCACTGCAGATGTTTGGAAATTACAACTCCCAGCTACTAAAGCATGCTGGGAGTTGTAGTTTCCAAACATCTGGAGTGCCAAAGAATGAGACTTTAGTTGTCCTTTAAATGTGATCCAGGAAGGGGGCTTTCGTACGGAGTTATACTCCAAACCCACGGATCGTAACCAATTACTTATGTATAGCAGTTACCATCCAGTCAAAACTAAAAAGTCACTGCCCATCAGTCAGTTTACCAGAGTATCTAGAATAGTATCTGATCCCTCTATGAAAACCGTGCAGATGAAAAAGATGTATAACAAGTTTCAGGAGAGAGGGTATCCTCCTCGGGTTTTGGACCAAGCTCTTGATAAATCCTCCAGGAGCTTTATTAGATCCAATGAAAAGAATAGCACACGTATACCATTTGTTACCCAATATTCTTTGCACAGCTCTCTTATCAATAAGTGTATATATAAGCATTGGAACTTATTGAAGGAGGGTTTTCCATCTGTTCAGGAGTTTGTACTCCCCCCACGAATATCGTATAAAAAAGGAAAAACCTTGGCTAATTATTTTGTGATATCTGATTTGGCTGTATCACATAAAACCAAGGGTGGATTATCCCATGGCATGTTTCCTTGCAGAAGTTGCAAACAGTGCAAACATGTTATAAAAACTAATCCATTTACACATCCCAATACTAAACAAGTATTTCAACTTCGAGGCCATTTCACTTGTGATACAAAATTTGTGGTATACGCTCTATTATGCCCATGTAATAAAATATACGTTAAGAATCGTATATCACAACACAAATCCAGCATTAAGCTGAAAAATATCAAATTACCTGTACCGACTCATTATCATGAAGCACATCATGATGAGTCTGAATTGAGATTCTTAATTCTTGAGTCTGTCCCTAGACCCCAACGGGGAGGTGACAGGGAGTTATTGCTTAAGAAAAGGGAAGTATGGTGGGTGCACAGATTGGGTACCCTCCATCCTATAGGATTGAATCATGATTATGACTTACATGTATACTTGTGATGTTAAACATATTTTTATACAAGCTGTTATTGTATTGATTTTTTGGAATCCTCGTTGCTTTATGTGATCATGTCTTTTAGGGATCTATGGGTGGCGCCTTGATATCTCCCTTTGTCTCTTTCCTATACCTGTATGTGATTATGTATACTGGTTCACCTGTTATATTACCTAGCATGTTATTGGTGCAATGGGGGGGCGGACACCTGGGAGGAGAGTATATATAGGAAGTACTATTGAAGTGTGTTATGAACTGTTTTTTGTATTATGGTATGGCCGTGATGCTGTGGGCTTGAGAAAGGGGACATGCTGTTCCCGAAACATCGCCCGGATATACAGCGAGCCACATAATAAAGGATCATTGCATGAACTGTGAGTGCGGTGTATTATATTATTCATATATATATATATATATATTTATATATATAATTGTCCAAAACACTGCACTCAGATGATTGCTTCAATCTTTTATTTCATATCAACGTATGCATCAGTCTCACCACAACGTTTCGGGGAAACACAGTCCCCTTCCTCAGGTGGAAAAATTAACTGGTACATTACACTTACGATACATCCTGATTTAAAGGGTATAACAGAAAATGACCCACCTCTAACTCCTCCCCCTACACCTCCCCCCACCAAGTCCAAACCCAAAACCCTGTACAATATCAGAGCCTCCATCTAGTGGAAGCTCAGGAGAAAGACAACACACCTGAGTTTACATAAACAGATTTATAGAAAATCATAGTCCCTATTTAAACCACTGGGGGCAAGAGACCGAAGCCGATGAATCCACCATACCTCTCTCTGGTGGAGTTTCAGCTTACGGTCTCCCCCCCCTTACAGGCCTGGGGACTATCTCCAGTGCCATATACTTAAGGCTATCAGCATCATGCCCCTTATCCAAACAATGTTTGGATACTGGCAACTTAGTATCCCCAAGCCTTATACTGGATCTATGCTGA
This sequence comes from Hymenochirus boettgeri, assembly GCA_019447015.1. Taxonomy (NCBI): domain Eukaryota; kingdom Metazoa; phylum Chordata; class Amphibia; order Anura; family Pipidae; genus Hymenochirus; species Hymenochirus boettgeri. The sequence continues at coordinate 328,165,829 of CM033470.1, read as the reverse complement.
GAGATCCTAGACTTTATTGGTTGGGTGGTCTCCCCAACATATAGGAGACCACACGGGCAGCACAAAACATACACCACATACTGGCTGTCACATGTATGGTATCCCCTTAGTTGGAACTCTTCCCTAGTAGTAGGATGAACAAATGTAGACCCCTTCTGTACAAATTTACACTGTTTACATCTTAAACATGGGAACATACCCTTTCGGGTGTAACCCAGTCGGGGCTGAGCGACTCTGCCACTGTCACTCATACCCGACCTGACCAGGTTGCTCCCAATGGTACGTCCCCTCCGATAAGAGATCAGAGGATTACTGGCAAATTCAGGAATTTCTGGATACGCCTTCCCAAGAATATGCCAGTGTTTGCGCACCACCCCAATTATTTTACTTGTCCCAATACCATAGTTTAGCACAAAAGGTAGTTGGGGTCCCTTCACCTTTTCTTGTATTTTGTCACCCATTCTATCAAGGGCATCATCTAGCACCTTTTTGGGGTAACCTCTACACCTAAATTTCTCATACATCTCGCCAATTTGTTCCCTCTTCCTTGTACTCTCACTGACAATGCGATCCACTCAAACAAATTGACTCCTCGGTATGGATCGCCTGGTGTGTTTTGGATGGAAGCTGTTGAACGTTAATAACTGATTCCTATCCATTTTCTTAGTGAATAGCTCTGTGGCTAATCTATCCGCACATTTGATAACCTTGACATCCAAAAAACAAATTGATTCCACATCGTAATTAAGCGTGTACTTGATATTAGGATGTAATTCATTAATCTGCTTGTGAAACTCCATAAGAGATCCAATGTCGCCCCGCCACATAAGGAAGATGTCGTCTATAAACCTCCACCAGGTAAGACACCTGGTGAAGGCCAACAAGACGTAGATGAATTCTTCCTCCTGCCATGCCATGAATGCATTGGCATATGACGGGGCGGCATTGGATCCCATGGCAGTCCCACGCAGTTGCCTATAGAACTTATCTCCAAATGAGAAATAGCTCTCATGTAATACAATCTCCAAACATTTAACAAAAAACGATAGTTGTTCTTCATCATACTGGTCACTTGCCCGTACCATCCTACAAAAAGCCAGGACACCATCCTGATGTGGTATTGAAGTATACAAGGACGATACGTCTAGAGTCGCCAATATGATAGATTCATCATCAGATATACATATTTGTCTTAACTTGCTCAAAAAATCCCCAGTATCTTTAATATAAGATCTAACACCCTGCACCATGGGAGCAAAAATCCTGTCCAGCATGGTGGCCATCGGGCAGAAAATCGAACCGATTCCCACCACGATTGGCCTACCAGGCGGCTGAAAAGGATTCTTGTGTACCTTGGGCAGGGTGTAGAATAAAGGTGTAACAGGATGGGGTACCAACAAATATGTCCTTAGTTCATCCGCAATTATCTTTTTATCATATGCACTATTTAATACATGCTCAATACATTTCTTAATGTATACAAACATAGAAAAGATAATCAATGCACATTCCTAGGCCCCATACAATATCATATTATCTGCACACTGGCATACTTTATAAACAGAGGGGTTTTAGTATACATTACTGTGATCACATGAATGAAAAGCCTTCCAACCACGTCAAGGTAACCCCAGTCTGGAAGGTCCTAACGTCTAACCTTTTCAATTTCTTTTACTTCAATTACGATTAGCAAACTTTTGCATTTCTCATTCTTACACACTGGATCCATATAACAGGCTCTCTCCCTTCCCCCTCAGCCCTTTGGCTTTTTAAAATGAGGGAAGAGGCCATCCAGTGCTTTATATTAAAGGCAAAGGACCTCCCATAAAAGGGGCGTTTTGGGGGTGCTATTACCACATGGAGGCTTGACCAAGCCTCCCAATAAATACATACAATACAAGAATTGTGGAAGCACTCCAATTAGGTTAATTTACAACTACATTTAGTGGAAGTGCTACTGATCTGGTCAAACATTTATACAAACATAGAAAAGATAATCAATGCACATTCCTAGGCCCCATACAAGATCATATTATCTGCAAATTGAAAAGGTTAGACGTTAGGACCTTCCAGACTGGGGTTACCTTGACGTGGTTGGAAGGCTTTTCATTCATGTGATCACAGTAATGTATACTAAAACCCCTTTGTTTATAAAGTATGCCAGTGTGCAGATAATATGATATTGTATGGGGCCTAGGAATGTGCATTGATTATCTTTTCTATGTTTGTATACATTAAGAAATGTATTGAGCATGTATTAAATAGTGCATATGATAAAAAGATAATTGCGGATGAACTAAGGACATATTTGTTGGTACCCCATCCTGTTACACCTTTATTCTACACCCTGCCCAAGGTACACAAGAATCCTTTTCAGCCGCCTGGTAGGCCAATCGTGGTGGGAATCGGTTCGATTTTCTGCCCGATGGCCACCATGCTGGACAGGATTTTTGCTCCCATGGTGCAGGGTGTTAGATCTTATATTAAAGATACTGGGGATTTTTTGAGCAAGTTAAGACAAATATGTATATCTGATGATGAATCTATCATATTGGCGACTCTAGACGTATCGTCCTTGTATACTTCAATACCACATCAGGATGGTGTCCTGGCTTTTTGTAGGATGGTACGGGCGAGTGACCAGTATGATGAAGAACAACTATCGTTTTTTGTTAAATGTTTGGAGATTGTATTACATGTTTGTATAAATGTTTGACCAGATCAGTAGCACTTCCGTTAAATGTAGTTGTAAATTAGCCTAATTGGAGTGCTTCCACAATCCTTGTATTGTGTGCGTGTGTGTGTGTATATATATATATATATATATATATATATATATATTTGTTACTTTTTGTAAATGTCTTACTCCAGTCAGTTGGGAGGCTGACAGGGATAATGCTCGAGTGCTGACAATGTTGGTGTGGAGGTGAGGGTGCAGGGCTATGGGGCAGGTGGTGACATTTCTGCCACTGGTGAGAACACTGCTGGTGGGGATTCTGGCCAGTAGTGGAGTTCTGTGATAGAGGTGGGGCATATTTAATTTTGCCTTAATCTTTTCAAGTTTAAACTTGAACTAAACTTTAAGTCCAGTTGATCTAACTGAATATTACAGATATACCATGACCTGGATGAATGAGAACCTTCACAGATATACCATGACCTGGATGAATGAGAACCTTCACAGATATACCATGACCTGGATGGATGAGAACCATCACAGATATACCATGACCTGGATGAATGAGAACCATCATCAGATATACCATGACCTGGATGAATGAGAAACCACACGATATACCATGACCTGGATGAATGAGAACCTCACAGATATACCAGACCTGGATGAATGAGAACCTTCACAATATACCATGACACTGGATGAATGGGAACATCACAGATATACATAGACCTGGATGAATGAGAACCTTCACAGATATACCATGACCTGGATGAATGAGAACCTTCACAGATATACCATGACCTGGATGAATGGAACCTTAACAGATATACCATGACCGAATGAGAACTCATCACAGATATACCATGACCTGGCATTAATGCGAAACCTTCACAGATATACCATGACCTGGATGAATGAGAACCTTTACAAGCATTTACTTTCTGCCTTCTTGGATTTTCCTGTTAACTGATAATCATTTAGAATCTGTCAATTTGTTCCTAATTAGTGGATTAGCTTTAAGTATGTTGCATGTGTGGTAGCCTGTCTATGGATAATTCTCTGTGTGGGAATAGGGTACAACGCAAGCTCTGAGATATAATATCACAGTGGACAAAGCTGGTATTATGGCTTGGTGAACTGATCGGTCACATGCTGTATTCATTCTGTTCCAGGGAGAAGCACAGTGACCGTGTCTAAGCCAGGGGGTAAGCCAGTGACTGGAGACTTAACAATTTGATATTTTAGGTTAGGAATTAGTCATATTGCAACTGCTAATTTATAAATCAAAAAAAGGATCTGCCATTTCCCACAGTCGGTACATTAAAAAATATTAATGAACAATGCACTTTGTGAATATGGATCAATTATGGTTGCCCCTCCCACTCAGTTTAATAAACTCTAACAACTAGAGATGGCCGATCTTTCTGAAATCTGTTCTGCTTGCAGATTCTCAAACAAATCCTCAATGGACCCATTAAAGTCAAAGGGAGTTTAAAAAAACCCACATTTTCCATAAAGCTAAGGTATAAATAGCAATTGTAACTTATTGTAAATGACTCAGGGACCTGAATAAGTATCAATGGCAAAATATTTTAAAAACACCATCCAGTACCAGAAACTTCATGTGCTTCCTGTTTTAACATTCCATGTAGTATTGTTGGGATTTCTAGAAATTTCTAAAAAATTTTAATTTTTGTAAATTTTAAATTTTATTAAAAATTAAAAAAAAAAATTAATCTGAAAATTCTCTAGAGTTTGATAATTATCGAAAACCGTTCTGCTGTTTAAAAATCCGCAAAGTTCCGGTGTATCCGTGAAATCCGCTTTGGACCTGGGATCTGGTCCATCTCTACCAACAACCAACCAGATGTATCGTAAAGGCAGTTGATCAATATCATTTATAACCTATTAAAGATCAATAATACAATGTATTCTTTTGAATTCAATTGAAACATAGCAAGAAAATGTGCTTGTGTGTAGCCCAGTCTTTCTATGCTGTGTATCATATTTGATTGTATCTTTTCCTTCCAGAGCAATTTATTGACATAATAAAATCAGAGCTGGTTGAACCCGCCAATCAAAATATATCTTAATCCATTTAAATAATCCAAGGTATCATGTATCATTTACAGCTTTCAAGGTCAAGGGACCTAGTCTTCTAAAGGATTATAGAATATTTCACTACTGGCAGAAAACACATGTATGCAAGCCAGATGCTTTTGTTCAGAAATAAATTTTGTCAAGTGTGGGCTTTGTATGTAGCAAACCATAGATAAACTTGATATACTGCAGAAAACTTTTAAATCTCTGATTAGGTGTGATGCGAGATGTGGTGGGATGATAGCATACATGTAAAACAATACCACAGATGTTGTATCTGGCCATCTTTAACTTGTTTTCATTTTACCAAAGAACTATAACCTGTATATTATTAGGAATTAAAACCAATGTGTTTTTTCAATTATTAAGCTGTTTTAAACTTTGTGAATGTATAAATATTATTAACCCCTTGCTTGACGTTTTTGCAGGAAACACAAGAGCCTTGTTGGGTTTGTAATGGGCTACTGAACATAACTTCTGCTTGTTTAGAATGTTCTGCTGTAGGACATGCACTGGCACACAGATGTTTGTAATGATGTTTTATTGCTAGAAACAAGGTGGAGAATAATTGTGTTCATAAAGGGGATTTTGTGATGAATTCCGGAGTCGTTGACAAAATGTGGCCGTAGTATAATATACATGTTGACTGGTCTATAGGCTTAGTAAGGCTTTCGGGAACTACTGTATAAAAGATTAGCTTTGACTATTTCATCTCTCTCTGCTTAGAGGTTATTGTTCATGTCATTGCTGGCAAATATATAAGATCACACAATTTCCAATACTGATACAAATCAGTATTGGAACAGAAAAAAGCAGCTTGTCAACTCCAGAATGTGGACTAGTCCAAATGCCAAGAAAAATCAAGAATAAAAAGTGTAAAACCTACACTAATCCAATCGGGTTAGCACAAATTATTGCATACCCCTGTATATTGCTCCAGCTGCCAATCAGCCTTTAGAATAAGGAACTACTTCCATGTATGTGTATGTTAAAGGACAATTATACTCACCTTCCCATCGCTCCTCTTCTTTGGTCAGTACCTTCTATCCAGGGTGAGGACCTGGACTGCTAGGTCCTCACACCTGGGTTTGCGTAACTTTCTGCATAGCCTTACTGACACGCTGCTCTGGTAGTCTCCGCCCCCTCATCCCCGTCAGCAACGAGGCCAATAGGAAGACACGTTCTGCAATGAGCGTGCCTTCCTATTGGCCTCGTCGCACAAGGAGAGGGGGCAGAGATTACTGGAGCAGCGTGTCAGTAAGTACTGACCAAAGAAGAGGAGCGGAGGGAAGGTGAGTATAATTGTCCTTTAATTGTCTCAAGCTTTACAATCTTCCCTGCTTTCTCACTAGAGTTCTTGATTTAATTGTACAACATGGTATTGTTACTCAGATACATTTGGAGGGGTACTTGATTTTAAATGCAATACAGACTAAAGGTGCCCATATGTTACAGTTTACCTGCAGACTAATCCTGTGACATGCAATCAATTCCGGAGGAACCACCTTTCTGGATCTTCTTTGCAGTCGTCATATGATCGCGAGGTTCTGCCTGTTCCATTCATTTTGCGGTCATATGTCAAAGCAAGTTAATAGCACAGGGCAGCCCTAACCTAAAACGGTGAGTTTTGTTAGCAGAATGTGTGGGAATTGTATGTATGTTTTTATTTCTTATGGCGCTACATATTCCGCAGCGCTTTACAATTATTTATTCACTTCACATCAGGTGCCACTCCGAAGAGCTTAAATCTAATCACTTTATTTACACATACAACTTATTGTGGAGGAAACCCACGCAAGCACAGGGAGAACATACTAACTCCTTGCAGATGTGCCCAAGGGTGGATTGTTCCATGGAACGGAAACCCTGCTTCAACCCCAATTAGCACATTGGTATTATTTCCCTTTGTTTTTGTGTTAACAAAGGAGTATGTTATCTCACCTAGTATACTGCTTTCTCAAACAATAAAAGCACAATCTGTGTATTCTTGAAGAGAATGTAAAATATGATCTCACATCTGTCAGTATCTCTTCAGTCTACATTAGTACGGGGAACGGCGCATACATTATTGTAAACTGCAGGTAGAAGGAGATCCAAAAAAACTGTAACCGTAATTATGTGTAAAAAGCTAATTTGTCTTATATCGCTTACGATGCAAATGATTTTCCCCTTGCCAGTCTGTTTTAATGATAAATGCCAAATTACAGGAACGTTTTTCTTTCAACGTGTTTGTTTACTGATGTCTTGGCAGCAATTCATCATGTTAAGCATTTGGAATGTGGAGCTTTCGTTAAGGATGAATAGAACAAGTGAAAGGCAAAGATAAGAATTTGACTTTGTTACTTGTGTAGGGTATCTATCAGGGAATTATCTTTGTGTTTATCATGTATTCTATTCTATTACCATATGTAAAACCTGGTGGTAACAGGCAAGAAACAAAATGCCAATTCAGATCACCTAGTTAGTATGGGAAACGTCATCTCCAAAAATGTTCTTCCATTTAAACTGCATAGGGAATATAAGATTTTCAGGGAGATTCAATAAAAGTTCGTATCGGTAAAAATGGTGCTAATTTTGCCCAACCAATCAGATGTTAGCTTTCAAATGTTAAATAAGATCTGATTGGTTGGGGCAAAATTAGCATCATTTTTAACGATAAGAACTTTTATTGAATAACCCTGACAGTTTCTTAAGAAACTAAATTTTTCAAAAGCTATTCATGTCAGTAAAATAAATAACATTTTTAGAAGTTAATATTTTTCTATTCAATCTTTTAGTTTGGTCAAAAAACAGCCCATGTCATTGAATAAAAGAAGGGAACTTTTCTACAGAGGGAAGTAACTGTTGGTCCCTATCTTTTTATTTCTGTCCCTGTCTCCCCACACATACATGAATCTAAAGTTCACTACATATATATATTTATGTATATATATATTTTTATTTATATAATTGATAAGTTGCCGGGTTCTGTGGTCTCCATGAAAGTGCCCTCTGTTAAGCATACCCACTTTTATCCTACTTCTGGGACAGATCATTATCAGCCTCTGAAATACCTTATCATTTCTAAACCTAACCACAAGCCGATTTCAGGAACAAAAGTCACTGGTTCTGAATATCTCTACTTATGTATCTGTCAAAGTTACAGCCTCACAGCAGAGGAACAAACAAGGAAGTGGAAATTTACATGACTCTTTTGATTCACAGCAGCTTGAAAATTATGGTAGAGCTCATTTAATTTTATTGAGCCCACAGATTCCTATTAAAATGGGTTGTGGTGTTCAATTTTGTAAAGATTGTGGGGGAAACTAGAGATTTAAGAGGAAACACACAGAATCATAGGAAGAACATAAAAACTCTTTGCAGATTCAAACCGAGGAGAGCCTGCTTACCACTGAGCCACTGTGCTGCCCATAAATGAAGATCAAAATATAATATGTCAGCAATAGAGATCGAGGGAAGCCAGTGTGGTGTGGGGTATGTCCAGAGGGGCCAATCCTGCCTGTCTTCTCAACAATGTTACAAAATCAATATGTAGGGTTACTGCTCTGATCAACAGGGACCAGTATAGTATATAACATCAGCTTTATTGGTTAAAAGATCAAAATCACATATGCATGTGTCACGGCACCAAGTCGCTTCCTCAGAGCCACAAAAAGAGCTCTCTGAGTGGCCAAGCCTGCCCGACGACTCAACAATGGTGGCAAACTGCAGTGAGCCTACTCTAACTTAATTGTTCTGCTGCTGTGAAGCATTATCCTTTCACCTGCTTTCCCCTATATGATGCAAATTGCAAAAATCAAGATTAAAGGGAAAGTTTAGTGCAAATACTTCTTGCCCTTCACCCAACATCTGGGTTGAATAATTTGCTCAGTAGAGATCTGAAAATTGTTGACCCAACTAAAGCCAATCAGTAGTAATTACTGTTAGGAGCATTTCATGTTAGTGTGCATTCTGCGAAGAAGAAGGACGTTATAGAACCTGAAATGTCAGCTCACTAATGTCAACAGCAGGGAATAGGGATGCAGTCCTTCCTTCCGGTGATTTTGCCCTGTCCTAATTGCTCCCAGGCATCCAAGCAGGTCACCAGGCCCAGATGAGGCAGCCACGAAGGTGCGCGAGAGAGGGTCTCCGGGCCCTGCCGCGCCACCTCCCGACTCCCCTGTCAGATGAGCACACACTTTCAATCAGCTCTCAATTTTGCCTACCCACCCCACCCGGGAGGGGTAGGGATGATTCCCCCCCCCCCCCCCCAAGTCCTCCGCACGAGGTCTCGGGCCGCCCCCACCGCCGGGCCCTGGCCCAGAACACTGGGGAAAAATCACATTGCGTCAACACCCGCCTCGACCAAAATTGGTGCTGCACCCTTTGGGATATTGCTGCATGCTCCCTCCCTGCAAGTTTTTTGGGGAACCTGGTGCTAAATCATTCATAAATTACTTGATTCTGGGTCAGGGTTTCATGCGTAGCAGCTACCTCGCTGCGATCTATTGAAAGTCAGCCCTTGAGCCAAGTTTTGTCTTCCCACAGGGGAGGCCCCCCTCCTAGTCAGCTCAGGTTTCCCAGGCAGGGCTGGGCAGTCCCATAAAAGGCTCCCGCAGCCTGGGTCTGCCCTTTCCATTCACTGGTCTGCATGTTAGTGTCCCCCAGGTGGCTGGGGTTCCCCTGGGCACTGAGGCTACTGTGATCTTTGGGCACAATGATTCCCACGAAGCCAGCACCCTTGATCGATTTGGCCCCCATGGCCCAGTCGCACAGAGGTCCCTTGTCTTGGCTGTGCCCCACTGCGGGCTGTTGCAAAGAGTAGAGGTTGCTCCTCTCATGCTTCCCCTCAATCCCGCGGCATTCACCGTCTAGCTCCCTGGGCCCCCGCAGCCTCACCACCTGTGCCCCCCTTGGCTACAGCCCAGGGGGTGCAAGGGCCATATTCTTCCCTTTCTGTGAGTTTGCCCCATCCCAAGCACTCCCAGGTGTTCAAGCATGTCCCAGGGCCCAAGTGAGGCAGCCCTGAAGGCGCGTGGGAGAGGGTCCCCCGAGCACTCGCACTTGCTTTCAACCAGCCCTCGCGGTTTCCTTTCCCCGGTGGCCTGTCTTGCCACTCCCCCCAAGCACTGGGTAAATATCACATTGCATCAACACCCACCTTGGGGACAGGCAAGAGACACGCGGCACAGGAAGGGCCCGCAGCATGTCCAGCTGGCCGTACTGGCTGGCACCCCCCACCCCTGCTTTCCTGAGGAGGGTACCCCACTTACAATACAATTAAGCATCCACAGATGGATCAAATGGCTCTCCTGTCCCCCGCCTTCTAGGAGGCAATCTTCTCAACCAGGGAGAATATAATAATTATACAAAAATAAAGAGCACTAGAATTACCGAATATGATCAATATTTATTGTCTAAAATTAAATCACATTAACAATAGTATCTAATCTGTATTAAGATATATATATATATAATACATATATATATATTAAAAATTATACTGAACTGGCCAGATCTTCAGTTAAGAATTCCTGTTTCTATGCAGTTATTTAAAGGGCATCTATAAACATAGGTTATTTTAAATTGACCATAACTGGAAACTATATTTCTTCTCAACCACCACTGTATCATTTTTTGTTGATCTGACCTATTTCTTTAGATATCCAATCTAAAACGTCTTATATTTCAGCTGTCAATCAAGTTTCTTTCCCCTTAAAAAATATTCTTCTGTGAGTAATTTTACTGTAGCTGGAATGGTGACAGAGTTCGACAGTTGGAATACTGCATGCTGCGTGCAGGCTTGACAGTTGGTTTGTGGGGAAAAAAGTCAGGTCGGATGAAAGTGGGAGTGGTGAAAAGTGGGAGGGGGATACTGCTCCTAAACAAAATGTGTGCTGGATTGAAGGCATGCAGCAACACACGCAAATCTTTTCAGTGCTACTTACATGTATTCAATTATAGATTAGGGTGAGGCAAAGTCATTTTTTCAGTATAGTGTCCTTTTAAAAACACCAGTCCAATTAATTTGTGACTGAAATTAATCTGTTTGATCTAATTGAAATTAATATAATTACCATAATATTAAAGTGCATAAACCAATAAATATTACCAATTCATTTAAATAATTTATATTATGCTCCCTAGTTACCACAATAATACCCCTAAAGTGCAAATTTGTGCTTTTAAAGGGTATTTTCAACATTTGGGAATCCAGCTCTATTGAAGAACGGGAGGTAAAGGAGCTGTGCCTTACATTCCGTTCTTCAATACAACAAACAGGAGCCAGGAGAGAAGGTAAGAAACTTACCCGCTCGCTCGCTCCCCGGCACTTAGTCTGACAGGTCCTAACGGACCTTGTCTTCTATGCGCATAGATCGCGCATGCGCATGGAAGACAAGGTCCGTCGGGACCTGTCGACAAATGCCGGGGGAGCGAGCGAGCGGGTAAGTTTCTTACCTTCTCTCCTGGCTCCTGTTTGTTCTATTGAAGAACGGAAGGTAAGGCACAGCTCCTTTACCTCCCGTTCTTCAATAGAACTGGATTCCCAAATGTTGAAAATACGATTGGAGATACCCTTTAAATATGTCCTTAGAAAAGCTGCATAAAACAAGTGAATCCAATAGATTTGTGATCAATAAACGTTGGTGCACACATAAAGGATCAATCAGAAATTCCTTGATCTTGGTATAATACTATCCAAATAAAGCCACTTATTAAAAAGTAATATTTTTTGTGGGTAGAAAGTGGAAGTCTGTTAACGGTGTATCTGTTGTAATCGTACCTTATTCATCAGGTGTTTAACTGATTATGGCACTTAGCTGTTAGTAGGGAGACTCCACATAAAATGCCCTTAATCTCCTTTCCCTCCGATCCTTGGTAGATTAGTCCTCTGCACCCTTCCAGGTCAGTAGTTCTTCTCCTCCAAGCTTATTACAGATAGATCAAGTGGTTCAGGCTTATAATATGCGTCTTGTAACTCCCTTCAGTCTGGACGCTTCAGTAGATTTTCCTTCTTCCTACTTTACTTTCAGGCTTCTGTTCCCACTACACACATTCCTCTGCAACGCATTTCGCAAAAAACAATTGCTTCCTCAGGCAGTGATCTCATTGGCTATCCATATCCATCCATTGAATTGTCATTTGAACAAACTTTATTGGCACAATTGCATTGAATCTTCCTTATCACAACATGCAGCACATCGATTAATTAATAAAACATCAAAAAGACACATCCTTTGCAACTTTTATTTTCCTTTTATCTGTATATTAAAACATACATTTATGTATATATATATATATATATATATATAGGGTTTTATTGTATTACATTCATATATGAACCTTTGTTCCATTTTTAAGAGGATAATATCCACCTCTTTTTATGTCTCCCTCTTTCAGAGTTCCTCGAATTACCACTTTGGTTCCTTTAAATGTAGAGTTATGTTTCTCATGAAAGTGAGAATATAGATATGGGACGACTTTATCTTTAAATGAATGTTTATTTCTTATTTTCGTTCTATGTTCCCCCATCCTGATCGCTAAACTTCTGCTTGTTTTTCCAATATACCATTATGTGGTATATACCAATACTGATTCACGACCCAGCCCAACTGACCCAGCCATAAGAGCCAATCCTTATTCCGAAGTTACGGATCTGACTTGCCAACTTCCCTCACCTAAATTGTTCTAACATTCCAGAGGCTGTTCAACTTGGAGACCTGCTGCGGATGTGGGTAAGGCCTAGTGCGAGATTTACACCCTCTCCCCTGGATTTTCAAGGGCCAGCGAAAGCTCACCAGACGCCGCCAGAACTGCACCACTTTTCCTCCACAGAAAAGAGGACTCTCCCAGTGCTCTCGGCAGCTTTTCCGGGATCGGCCACATTGCGGCACTGGATGCCGCATCCAGCGAAGGAGGGGATGCCCATCTCCACCACTCCGTGTTCTGAGTTCTGAACCTGACTCCCTTTCGATCGGCCGAGGGCGACGGAGGCCATCGCCCATCCTTTACGAATGCCTCTCGCCTATCTCTTAGGACCGACTGTCCCATGTTCAACTGCTGTTCACATGGAACCCTTCTCCATTTACAATATATAGAATAATTAGGTATGCATAATTTCAACTAAGAATTTTAAAAATATTGATATTTTTCATGGAACTTAGTCTTTAAAGATTTTTTTTTTACACCTTTTGTTGAGGTGTGTAACATAACCTCAACAGATACAGAAATATCGAATTTTTAAAAAAATTCCAGGATAACTATTGAATGCTGTGAAGGAAGTGACTTTACTTCACATTCTGGGTATTTGTATGTGTTCCCCAGACCAGGTCCATGTACAGTAAGTTATCATTGCTATTTTAACCTTATTTTATACAAACTTTTCAAACTAATTGTCCCCATTGACTTTAATGGGTCCAGTTTCGAATTTTCAAACTTTTTCAGAAGTTTGAAAATTCGAAATCAGACCAGATTTTTGTAATATATGATAACTATTTAGCAAGTTCGATTAATAGGTCTATAGATTTTAAATGTATTGCATGTTATAACCCCGTCCCCAACAGTAAATAAGTACATTTCCTGTCTTTGACTATAATTCTGAGAGTAAGGTTTCATTCCTTTTACCTTAAATTTCCTGGCCAATAGTGCTTTATGGCATGAGCATGTAAAATACATTCTGTTTTATGAAGACTCCTTACTTACTTGGCCTAGATCCCATGATTCAGTAATAATTTACTGCATTGCGGTCAGGTAAGGAGTGCCATGTTGCCACCTTCATTTAGGACACAAGTAGCACAAATCTAAACATTTTGTTATTGAATCAGGTACCTGGGTGCTTCCCCTGCTACTGTAAGGAGAACTATAGTGTATAAACTTTTTTTATAAAAACAGTTAAAACAAAAAGTCCTTGTGACAGGGATATAGGATTGGTAATTCTTAACTCCCAATATTGTTTCTGTGAGGAGCACCAGCCCAAAGAAAGCTGATTCTGCCAGTCTTCCTCCTGGCTTCAGCACTATCCTTAGCAAAGGATTAGTCCAGGACTAACCTGGCAAATGAAAACTGTATGAGCTGTAGCTCCCAAATTGAACAATATTGTGAGGTAGGAATAATCAATCCGACCTCCCTGCCCCATGTACTTTCCATTTTTTAAAAGTCCATTTTTACAGTATAGTTATCCTTTAAGTATAAAGCCTATTATTTTAAGCTTTATATCTATTTGGTATTTAAAATTTCTATTTTTTTTTCTTTTAATTATATACAATGTTTTGCTATCAGTTTATTTTTTAACCAAATAGTTAGATATTTTTGCTAACATTAGAATGGACTTAACAGTTATCAGAAATAATTTTATCTGTTTCCTAATTTTGCAAATCTCACCTTTGCAAATTTCATTCTTTAATTGGATCCGTCTAATAACGAAAATCTTCTTTGCCGGTAATAGGCTTAACTTTCTGTTTGCTGTAATGCTAAAAATTCAATATAATCTAGTTTAAGTAACGGTGTCAATATTGCCTTATTTTTAAACACACGAATATAATTGCATTTTCACTTAACCTTGGCTCAGAGTTTTAAAGTTGCACTAACTATAATTGTATAGTTTTAACGCTGAAATCAGCAAACTTTTAGTTTCTGATGTCTGACTTAACACTGGCTAGAGAACTGGATGCCTGACTTAACACTCGCTGGTGATTTGGAGGGCTGATAAATATGGTGAAATGTAAAGGTGGCCATACACCAGCACGATATTACTTACCCGACCGGGTATATCATAGAATTATTAACTAAACGTGAGGCATACTGGATTTTAGAAATACATACCAGAATACAAAGGGATAGAATTCCAAATGGGAATTGAATAATATCTATTGAATATGTTGTTGGTAGAATAAACATTGAGAAATTGCTACATATACATTTCCTATTAGTAACTTTTAACTGCTATTAGATTTCTTCTTAGGATGAAAGGATGGCATTTGGAATATACACACTATCATGAGAGATAAAAATAGATACCGAACTGTCCCTTACATATAAAAAGGATATTAATTAGTAATCACACAGAAACAGAAAAAACAAATATAATAAACCTACAAAATGAGTCAGATAAAGAAGGGAGCTTTCTAGTAAATGATCTAAATACATAATAAAGAAAGAATAAAATACAATATTATTTTGGGTTCTAAGAATTAATGTTAATGTTTTTACCCATATTTGTAAGTAACATTGTACCTTTAAATTTTGAATAATCCTACCAGGAAACTGGAGATGATTGGCTGTGATATTTTTAAATGATGATTAGCGGATTCCACAACTTCAGTCTATGATTAAGGGAGTTACAGGGAGATTTAATAAAAGTTCTTATTGTTTAAAGTGGTGCTAATTTTGCCCCAACCAATCAGATTTTATTTAACATTTGAACGCTTACATCTGATTGGTTGGGGCAAAATTAGCACCATTTTAAACAATAAGAACTTTTATTGAATAACCCTGTTAGTTCCCGAAACACCTCAGACACGCTGACCCTGAACCCTCACAAAGTTGTCTTTAATATGTATGAACGAAAAGTTTACTTTTAACGGAAAGATTTGGAGTTGAGCGGTGCGGCCCGAAAAAGTAACTATTTTTGACAATTGTGTATGCAGGAGTGACGACCTGTGGGCATGCACGCTATTACTGAAAGTACCTGGTGATATGAGATGTTGAGGAAGGAAGCCGCTAGCTCTATAAGTCTAATGAAGACTGGTAAAATGTCCCGTCCCCCCAGAAATGAACGATCACTAAACTGATTGGAAATTAATGATTGGTTCAATGATTATTAAACTGGCCGTTAAAGGCATGGTATTCCTAAAATGCAATACCGCACCTTTACAAATAGGGCCCGAGGTGCCTTAAATGGCACCTTTTTGTCCAGTATCATCTAGCATTACTGTGCTGGTGTTTTCCAGTAACAATCCCCCCCACCATACACAACCATTTTTAGAGGGAGGGGGAATCAGGATCACTCTCCCTACCTGTTCACTGGAATACAGAAGGGTTCCATTAAATAATGAGCACTGCATCCCTAGAACAATGAATAGGTATTTAGACAATTTTTTTTTTTTTTTTTATAGTTCAGACCAAAGTAAATAATACAATACAATATGTGATTGTATTAAAATCAATTAATCATGTCCCAATGCAGTAAATAAGTCCTTACCATAAAGTGCGGTAGCAGTGAGATACAAGGCAGGTTCATTCATACTTTGCTCCCAACATTGAGGTGACAGTGTAACCAGTTGGAAGATTAGTTACTTTTCTTTCTTTTTCACTCCCTTGGCAGGTTCAGCATTTACCAATTGTTACATTTTACCTCTGCTATTTCTTGCACACAAATTGTGCAACACAACTGCAATGTTTCACAATTCGTGTACACTACCCTGCGCTGATTCCTTTGATGTAACCCTATTGCAGCGCATACACAACTACTTTGGGAGGGAGGAGGAATCAGGATCCCTCGCCTGTTGATGTTACATTCTTGATGTTACCCTATCGCAGCGCATGCAATGCGCACCAAAAATGGTGATCGCATGCGCTGTGATTCCTTTGATGTAACCCTATCTCAGTGCATGCAATGCGCACCAAAAATGGTCGGCATCACAGTGCAGGGTAGTGGGGATAGTGGGGCCATCCCCATCCACTTCTATTTGTGTGTGTTGAGCGCTGCGCTAACATAGTGCACAGCGGCACACCAACACAGCTTAGTGGGGCCTAGCCCTTACTGTAGAAAGCAATTCTTGCTTTAGTAAAAACTGCAGGCTTCAGACATGCCACCCCTGTAGATCCTGGTGCCCTAGGCCATAGCCTATTTGGCCTTGGTAGTCCGGAAATCTGGCCATCATTGTCTGGTTCCTTTAAGCCACTCATGTAGCCTACCCTTCGAGGGGATTAATTGGAAAAAGAATAACAGGGAGATTCAATAAAAGTTCTTATCCTTTAAAATGGTGCTAATTTTGCTCCAACCAATCAGATAATATTTAACATTTGAAAGCTAACATCTGATTGGTTGGGGCAAAATTTAACGATAACAACTTTTATTGAATAACCCCATATCGTATGTATATTTAGCCACGTGAAATTCTTTTGCCTCTAACTATTAAATCCTCTTTACATAATAGACCTGTAGGAAAATTCAGCATTTTACAGGCATATATCAATTTACCATATCAAAATGTAGCTTTGATCAGATAATATTTAATGTGCCTTTTTCTATACAATTTACAAAAAGTAATCTATTCTGGATAGCTACAATGCTGTATGATAAAAACACGTACCTTGAATTATAGCCTACCTTTTTTCTGGGCTGAAAGTAATTATGTGAGCAAATTTCTAAATATACAGGTTAGCAGCACTGAGTCTATAATTTTATGGTCTATAAAAAAAGTGGAATAACATACTCACATAATGAGTAGGTGCACAGCACTTTTTAAGACAAAGATAAACTATTTTTTTAAAGCTAGTTTTCTTGAGAGCATTTCAGACTGTTATTCTCTGACAGATGAGAAATATTTAAATGTACTGAAATCTACCTAATGTTCCAGCATTAGAAATGCAGCTATACGGGACAACAGCACTGAATGCGTATACACAACTCTTTTTAACATTCTTTTTAATATAACTAACGCCCTTTCATACATATTCAGGGAGATTCAATAAAAGCTCTTATCATTTAAAATGGTGCTAATTTTGCCCCAACCAATCAGATGTTAGCTTTCAACATCTGATTGGTTGGGGCAACATTAGCACCATTTTAAACTATAAGAACTTTTATTGAATAACCCAAGGGAGGAAAATGCAATTCTCCCTCTTTACAAAGCATTGGTAAGGCCTCATTTGTAATATGCAGTGCAATTTTGGAATCCTGTGTACAAAAAGGACATCTTTGAAATAGAAAGGGTTCAGAGAAGGGAAACTAAATTAATAAGGGGATTGGGGGAACTTGAATATGAAGAGAGACTGGAAAGGTTACAATTATGGACGCTGGAGAAAAGGCACTTGCGTGGGGATATGATTACTGTGTATAAATACATTAACGGGCCATACAATAAACTATCTGGGGCATTGTTCACCAATAGAACATGTCAAAGGACACGAGGACATCCCTTAAGACTAGAAGAAAAAAGGTTTAGGCTTCAAGCTCGGAAAGGGTTTTTCACTGTGAGAACGGTAAAGCTATGGAACTATCTTCCAGTGGACGTTGTTATGGCAGGTTCATTGGTCAGTTTCAAAAAAAAGCTGGATGAGTTTCTGCAAACAAGGAATGTTGCAAGTTACTGAAATTGATACATAAAGTAGAGTTGATCCAGGGAAATATCCGATTGCCACTTGGAGTCAGGAAGGAATTTTTTCCCCCTTCATAAATTTGGTGGGTTTTTTTGCCTTCCTCTGGATCAACAGTTAGGCAGGAAATGAGGATATTGCTAGATGGGTTGAACTGGATGGACGTATGTCTTTATTCAACCTCAAATACTATGCTACTATACTATACTAACCCTGATTATGCATGTAAAAAACGGGTTTTGTGTAACCCTACCACTTTTAATGCTACTGCCATTTAATCATTTGCCATTTTTTCTTAAATATTAAAGGAGAACTAAAATAACCTTGCTGTATTGCTGGTCATGTTCAGCTGGCAGTCTAATATCAATTCTTGTCTATAGGGATATGAGAGGAACATTTATAGGAAGAATTCTGGGTAAAATGGGGCAGAATTCAGTTTGTAGGTCTGGAATCAGGTGTGGATCGCAGGTAGGGATCTGTACAAAAACCTAAAGGGGAACTAAAGTCTCCAGACAACATTGTCCCAATAGACAGAGCACATACACAAACATACAAGAGATTCCTAGAAGCTAACAACTAATTATATAACATCACAAAGATACTCCCTATCCCTGACACAGTACAGGGATTTCAGTGCAGTTTTTGTGCAAGCATATTTAAATGCTCCTGTTCCTAACAATGATATTTCCATTAATTTAAGTGCCCCCACATAGAGAAAGGTGATAAAAATAAGCCACAGACAGAGAAAGGTAATGTAAGTTCCCCCCACACAGAACTATAGAGAAACTAAAGAGAGATAATAGAGAAAAAATATAGGTTCCCCCATACAGACAACGAAAATAGTAACGAAATAGTAACTAGTAAAAAAATCCACACTACCCGATGTACTATCAGGTTAGCGTGTTTTTTTCACTTATTTCACACATGCAGCTATTTCCAAAAACCCATTCAATATAGGCTTGTAGCCCAAAACTTAATGTCTATTGAATTGAGGCTTAAACTGGGCGTCTTACAGGGATAAAGTGTCTCACAAAAGGATTTACAGCATCATGGTCAGGTAAGATGCACCTAGTTGCTTTACTTCATTGGCCCCTTATTTGCACCAAACCAAGATCATGATATTGATGTCTATGTATATAGATTGTTATTGTCTAGCAATTTATGATATACTCATATAATTGTTTTTATTCATAATACAGTAAATTATTTTTAAAATTAAAAGAACATCCTTCTTTATTAATACCGTATAGATCAAGTTCTTTTGTTTTTGTTGAACTACAATTTTATGTTATGAGAACCTGAATATATTTTTAAAATGCAAATTAACATTAATCCAATAATCCAATCATCAATGCTTTTCCTTGGCCCTCTACAGCTGGTAATGTCAAATAAATATTTAGCTAAAAAAAGCTGTTACAAGCATGACAAGACCTAAAGGAGAAGAGAAAGGCGTAGCACACACAACCACATTTATTTTCTGGTAACCAGTAGTGTTTTTAAAGTTTAAAATATAGCAGTTCTAATTACATAACAAATTACCTGCATGAGATTTGTTATTTCTAGACTTTTGTTCCCTTTTAAAGGGGAACTGTGATCTCCAAATGAAAGGCCAGTTTTCTACCTTTAAAACGAGCTATCAACCATCTCTCTATGTGCTCCACAGCCCAAGATATAAAGAAATGACTGACCAGAAAGTTAATGGGTGGGAGGCTGACTTGTGACATTCCTGAGGCTTCTCATGCACATTGCTGCCAGTGAGCACAGCCTCAGACTCCCTCAGTGTGTGATGGAGACAGGAAGTCCCTCCTCCTCTCTGCTGTGTGAAGTCCTGACAGAGAAGGTAGAGGGGGGGGTCTGATTAACCCATGGCACCCGTGAGTGGACGGGGCCACGGCACCCGCAAGTGGGCAGGACCACAGCACCCGTGAGTGGGCGGGTCCACGGCACCCACGAGTGGGCAGGGCCACTGCACCCGCAAGTGGGCAGGGCCACATGGGGCTGTAAGATAATGGGTCATGGGGGGCATGCAACTGGAGGGACCAGGGGCCAGATTGACTTACAGTTTCAGAGCAGGAAGCAGGAAGTGCAGGGGACCTGGTGATGCTGCTGCCATATCACACAAAAATTTAAATATCTTCAAAACTATGCAAAATAAACAATGGAAATAAATTGCAAAAATTCCCAGGGGAGCAATTCCTATCAATTTACCTCAATTTACCTAAAGTAATTTTTGGACCACAGTTCCCCTTTAAACTGTAAATCCAGATCCTTGCTATTACCAGGGAGTAGTAGCAGTTACAATGTGCCATCTGTTATGTTGCAATCCTTTTTCCTGACCGACAGTTCAAGGCTTCCTTCCTTCCTTCCTTGGTTGGCCAGGAGCAAAAGCAGCCACATCCACCAGTTAGCCACAACTGAGCATGAGGTCCATAGAGGACTGCACGATTGTCCGTGGTTTTCTGACCCTTTAGATTGTGCTTTTGTCCGATTTGGGTGGCAGTTGGTCACGGTCACAAGAAGAAACCATACAATAATTCAGCCAGACCGACTGAAACACTGAAATGTCAGTCGGGCCAAATTATTGTATGGTGTGTACCCAGTTTTATGAACTTACTGATAAGCACAACATACACTAGGATGTGAGTTTTGTTTCTGCACGTGCCTAAGTCCTAAGAGGAAGGTTTAGGCTGCTTATTTTCACCTTTCATGCATGCATTGAACATGGTCAGTTCATGTCTGGTCCTAGCCCAAGGCAACTGTAGCTAAAGAGAATTATAAAGTATACAAAATACTAAAAAATGTCAGAACAAAGAATCTATATTTAGCAGTGGGAATTCAAATTGCTCCACTGTCTATTTTGACTTTACATATTGTCAACAAATGCTAAGCCTGTGATGTTAAGTTCTCTTTATCATGTGTTTATGCTAGAGTTGCCAGCTTTGCCTTTGCCAAACACTTTTGAAATCTACTGCTGCAGCGATAATTGTCATTGCATTAAATACATGGTGTATGGCTACACTGGCTCACACTAATTGTGAGGCTAACCAGCCTAAAGCTGTGTATGCACCATGCAATATTTCGGCCCGATTGGCCGATAGTTCAGCGTATCGGTTGATCGGTCCAAAATAGTTGCATAGGTTTTTGGCCACGACGGACCAACCGTCCAAATTGGACAAATGGACGATCGGACACATCCAAAATCCACGGCCAATCGTGCGGTTCTCTATGGACCGCACACTTGGTTAGGGCAAACTGTCCGCCGCAGTTTGACCGACAGTTCAAGTTCTAAATTACATCAAGTATTTTCTGTTTCTTCTGTGTTCCATAATAGGATTATAATAAAGTTTTCCTTTTATGTGGTAGTCTTTTGCCTAATTAAAGAACAGACACATGCTGTCAAATTAAGTTTTTAAAAGAAATAAAACAGAAAATATCCTGCTCAAACAACAGCACTGCTACTACAATAGATTCAAGAGAGAAAAATATTATTCTCCCTCTATACAAGGCACTAGTAAAGCCTCATTTGGAATATGCGGTGCAGTTTTGGAATCCCATATACAAAAGGGACATCTTGGAAATGGAAGCAGTTCAGAGAAGGGCAACTAAATTAATATGGTAAAAGGAGGAGATTCACTATGCAGGCAGATTAGACAAGTTAGGGCTGTTTACATTGGGGGACTTGTGGACATCCTTTAAGATTAAAAGAAAAGAAGTTTCATCTTCAGGTTAGGAAAGGTTTCCTTACTGTAGTTCTGGTTGATACAGGGATACTGTCTGATTGCCATTTGGAGTCAGGGAGAAACCCCCCCCCCCCTTTTTTTTTAGCTTTTTTTTTTTTTTTGCCTTCCTCTGGATCAACTGTTAGGTAGGGTTAAATCGGGTGAAATGGTTGGACTTGATGGATGGATGGATGTCTTTATTCAACCTTAATTGCCATGTTACAAGTTCTTAGCCATATACTGAACCATCCATAGATACTTAACCATCTAACATTTCTAGGGTTGGTACTCTTAGTTGCTTCTAGGCCTTCAATAGCACTTGACCCATTAAAAAAGACATACTTTATAATTCATGTTCCTAATAATAGTTTTGGGCAATCATGTTTGTGTTGCATATAATATATGGAACCATTTCCATTTATGACCCATTTTAGGTGCGAATATGATATACACCAAAAAAGTTAATCGCATGTTCTACGAAAACGTCTCTGAGCGCAGCACCTGTAGTGGAACCACTCCCATAGGGTTCCATTGGTCTGTGCAATCACTAGGGGGCCTAGCCCTAAGCATGTTTATAGTTTATATTAATCTATAAATACGTTGTATTGTTTCACTGCTGGTGTAGAATTGATATTAGTCAACTTTATTACAAACAGTGCTTACGGAATCCTGTCCCCTTCTGTTTCGACATTTAGGGCACGGCCACACTGCAACGCAAACGCAATAGCATGCGATTTCATGTGCGATTTTCGTTCAGTTTGTGATTGCGATTTCTTCAATAAGTATAGGAAAACGCATGCTATTGCGATTAAAAATGCAGAACGCAAAACGCAATCGCAATCGCACCGAAAAATGCACGTTTTTTTTTGCCGCGTTTTCAATGATTTTGGAAAATCGCAAGCGCAATCGCAATTGCAAACGCAAAAAAAACGCAGCAGTGTGGCCTAGCCCTTAAAGAGATTAGTTTGTCTCATTCAATATACTCCAGGGAAAAGTATTGAAAGTCAAGAACTAAGAGAAATTGACTGATTATATTTGGACCACCATCCTAATGATCCTTAGTGTAAAGTTAATTTCTGCGTTCATATCATCCTTCCTTCTATTCATTTTCCTTAGACAAATTGAATCCACCTCCCTGAACACTGACTCTTGGTTTGTAAACACATCGATCCTCCGCACAGTGTTTCACTGCCTATGCAAAGTGTGGCTGCTTAAAGGCAGCTCTGTGCTGGTCTGCCAGCAATGCTGAATCTGAATCTCTATAACAGAGCTCTTATGTTCCCTCTGCGGAGATCCTGATCCCAGTTTGCTATGTTCAGTGAAAAGGAAGAGTGTTTCTGTGCTGGTTTTTTTTTTTTTTTTTTTTATAAAAAAGACATATTAAGCAGAAGAGAGTAGAAATTATTATGTTAACCAGAGACTGGAAAATGTATAAAGAGGGAGATTCAATAAATGTTCTTATCATTAAAAATGGTGCTAATTTTGCCCCAACCAATCAGATGTTAGCTTTAAAATGTTAAATCATTTCTTATTGGTTGGGGCAAAATTAGCACCATTTTTAAAGGACAACTAAAGCCACAGAACAACACTGAACCAGAAGGCAAAACACCTTGATATAAAACCAGTAATCTGTATCTTACCTGTCATTTAGATACGGTTGTTGGGAAATTTACCTAAATAACATATGGTTTGTGCTTTACTTCTCAGCATTCTAGTATCACACAGTTTGGTCAATGACCATTATGTTCTGCACATGCTCAGTCCTTAGCTATGGCAGAAACTTGTTACAGTAGGTCACACCCATTAATAATCTCTAGCCAATCCTTTTACAGGACAGATAAAGCAAGGAAGCATGTGACTGAGGCCAGGAGGTGTGGTCTGACACTGCATATACACACAGATACTTCATCCAGTTCTTAACAGGCTTACATTTACTTTAATACAATTTACTGAAGTGAGATTTCATATCTTATTGGTGTTTTTAGGGGGGTTATTTTCAGATTCTGGAGTATGAAAAATTGGGTTTAGTTCTCCTTTAACAATAAGAACTTTTATTGAATAACCCTGAATGTTCCTTATTGTTGACAGCCAACGGTAGCAGGAAACTTCACGTGTCTAGTCACTGCAAGTAACGTTGAGGCCAATGTACCATGATCAGTGAGTTGCAAATATCAGTATATCTTTATTGTCTTTCATAAACCAAAGAGTCACCACAGTCTGGAAAAAGATCATTTGCATAACAACAGCATATGGATTTAATCATATGTGGACCGATTACAGCTGCTGCTCCCAACTAATCACAGCAATACAGTTGTCTTTCTACATGACTGCCTTAACATGCAGTTATTGACATTTTACATTTCCAGACATAAATTACTGTGATTTGTATGTTTTTGTATGCAGGGAATGACTGTGTAATCATTGCTAACCTTACTACTGACTCACAGCAGGCACCATGCATACATTTTTGTCTACACATGATCAGGGGGACATCCCATAATAGAGAAGAGAGAAAAAGAAGTAAAAAGCAAAGTAATAAGTAAAAGGTACAGAAAACCTGCTTAAAATCAGACAAAGGTGATATGTGCAATACGGTGCGAAAGGCTGGTGAGGAAAAAAGGCTGCAAAGAAAAGTTTAAAAATAAAATAAATGTTTGATGTGACACCCTTTCCTACAATACAGCATCAACTCTTTTGTGTACACTTGCACAGTTTTTAAAGGAACTTGGCCGGTAGGTTGTTCTACTCATCCTGAATAACTTAGCGCAGGTTTTCTGTGGGGGTAGGTTGACTCAGATTCTTCTGTTTCTTCATGTAATCCCAGACACACTCCAT
This sequence comes from Hymenochirus boettgeri, assembly GCA_019447015.1. Classification (NCBI taxonomy): domain Eukaryota; kingdom Metazoa; phylum Chordata; class Amphibia; order Anura; family Pipidae; genus Hymenochirus; species Hymenochirus boettgeri. Next base: position 328,141,196 of record CM033470.1, on the reverse strand, counting down.
AATGTTAAGATTACCAGGATACTTGTTAACTGTTACTTGTTACTGTATTTTCTGTGTTGTCCTCTTCAGAATAAATTTGGGGGACAATCAGGCAGTGTCATTGAGGACACCATTACTCCTTCCCCGAACCTCCACCATGCTTCAATGCAACAAACTGTAGTCAAATATTTCATCAGTCCAGAGTGGCTACTCTTCAGCATCCCAGTTCTTAAATTTTTGTTCATAGTTGAGTTGCTCAGCCTTGTTTCCACACCAGAGATAATGATTTTGAGCTGCAATTCTTCCAGACCACTTCTGGAGAAAATTTTCTGGAAAATTCAGCAGACTGGATGCAGTTGGCAGAATGAGAGGGAAAAGAATGGATTTTTGGGATTGGGAATAAACTGGGAAAATAGGCAACAAAACAGAAATAGGGAGAATAGGAAACATAAAGGAGAAGGATGAGCAGAATACAAGAGGAAACTATTAAAGGCCATGACATAAACCTTTTCCTGTGTGTAGGGTATCCCATCCCACCCCAACTGCCGATTTACAGTTTACAGTCAAAAAAAATAGGGAAAGTGAGAGAACATTGACATACGTTTGACCTGTGGAGTTCCTTCATTTTTCTCTGACACGTAAAAGGTCATTTTGCATAAATTTACATGTTTTCCTATGTTTATTTGAATTATTTAGATCAAGTCACTTTAAAGAATACAAGAAAATGCTGAAAAACACAGACAAGAAGCAACATTCCCTCCAAGTATTTCCATATATTGGTCTGTTGGCCCTAAATATCTGGGTAATTCGTGTTAACCCACATTCGTGTCATCAGAAATGGACCCATCGGTACATCACGCCCACCGTGCAGCCTCCTATGGACCACATAACTGGCCCCACGGAAAACTGTTGGCTGCGGCTACTTTTGCCGTGATCGACATTAACCTCTCCTGCCTGACCAGTCAATACTGGCGAATGGTTGGATGGGACAAATTATCTAACTTGGGTACCAGTCTGTACTGTTCTAAAGATTTCAATGTGTTGCATGGGTTAGTGAGCACTTCTCCTGGTGTCCATTGACTGTTACATAGATTGTTACACAGTTTGTTACATTGTCAATTGAGCTGTGAGTTAGAAGCAGCATTTGTATGTTTCAAAAATGTATCCAGTCTGCCCTGTGATTGACAGCACCATAACTAATCATAATTGATACAAAACGGTATCAATATTAACCCTGCAGCTGCTTAAGGTGATTGCTGAGACTGGGTTTATATACATTACTTACTGTACTTACCCCACTGTGATGGAGCTTATTGAGCAGGAATTAAGAAAGCCTGGAGGTGGTAGCTGACTATTAACATTTCATTATATATATTATGTATACACAGGAGTGATTGTTCCATATATTCCATATATGGAATGATAGTTCAATGTGCCCATACATGGTCTAATGTTATCAGCTCCCCTTTTTCTGTCTTGTCCGATAGGTCCCAATATTCAGCAAATTCTGTCAGATCCACCGTCAGTGTCACAGCTCTGACTTTGACAGTGATTTACCAACATTGGTTGCTGCCGCCACTGAAATCCTCTCAAATTTTTCAGATCAACCAAACGATACATATAAATATCGGCAGGTTGGGACGTAAAATCTGCTCGTATGTACCCAGCCTTAATGAAGATACTTTATAACAAAAGGGATATTTGGCTAACTGTGATGATAATTATGGCAAGTACAGAATATATAATATTATTATATGATGCATATATATATATATATGCATCATATGGATGTATTTGGCCATGAACTTCCTTCTGGGGTTGTTCGGTGGTAACCCATTCAGGAATCCCCCCCTTGAAAATCCTGCGCTTGCCTCTGATGAGGGGACCAAAAAGGCCATGGGTTGATTAAAGTGGAGCTAAATGGGTATACTTTCCCCAAAGGCATACAGACTGGAAACGCAGACAATATGTTTTGTAGTGTAAACATAGCCTATCATTCTGGCACCCAGGTGGCTAAATGAACAGCTTGGATTATAATACTTTTATTGAATGACAGGCTTTCCACAGACTCATTTAGTTTTGCCTATGTTGACCTCTAGTGGTAAAATATAGGCAGTCTTTTTTTAATAAGATAAGTGTAACCATTGAGATGCTACATTGTAAATAATATTTTGTTAATGATCATTTTTATAAGATTAGGAGTTCTTGACTTTTTTTCTAATAGATACTGTATGAGATATATTGTATTTGTCTGTTTTATGCAAGGGAGACATTTGTCGAACTGGCAGACGTAAAGGTAAATATCTTCTTTAAAGGAACACCAGGGAACTATTTTCGTCATTTCACTATCGCAGGACATCGCAATGGCAAATATCTTTATTATCACTGTAATAATGAAGCCAAACGTCGTTGTATTCTTTCCATTAAGTCCTGTATCATGGTGGAAAGAGAAAATGGATGCAAGCGAAGTTGACCCACTGACATGATTCCTATATGGGAACTTGTGCATTATATCCACCTCAGACTTGGAAATTTTAAATGGCTGAACTTAACGGAAGGAAACACTTTTCACCATTTAACTAATACGACTGAACACTTACTGCAGCTATACGCGAAATGGCGTTTGTGGCGGTAATTTCTTTTTGGTGCTGGTTATTGCCAAGAAATGTGGTGATAACGAAGGTGAAAAGTTAAGGAACCTTTATAACTATGCCCTTAGACATTATTGGGCCTTTGTGAATGATCGGACATATTGGTAAATCTTGATTGTTTATGCATTTTTCTATAAGACAAACACTGTGCTGCTTCCTGTTACTACCAACCCACAGATATTTGTTATAATGATAGGTTGGCTAGGAAAAACAGGAATTGCTAACCCAATCAAAATTTTTGGACACAAATTGAAGAAATACAGTATGTATGATTAACTACATACAACACACATACAATAAAACTCCCAACATATCCTCTTGATCCCATGCCCTCTTTTCTACTGAAGCACTGTTGTCTGGTTGTTTCTCCCTATACTAACACACATATTGAATGCCTCCTGTCATCTGGTACTTTTCCTTTGTCCTTTAAACATGCCCACGTGAAACCCATAATCAAAAAAACCTACTTGGGTAATCCTAGAAAACAGTCTTCTGACCCCATTACATTCCACTTCCATTCTCTGGGTCCCAGCCAAAGAAAGATGCAGACTGGAGAACAATCTTCCCCCAGTAATCCGAACCTTGTTAAAACTTTGGGACTCCTGCAATAAACAATCATCTCTAACATTACCCACCTCAGGGGTAAAGAGGATTGGCACCAATATGTACAAATTGCCAGCACTTCCCAACCTAACCAGGTGTCTTTCCCAACCAAATTTGAGAAATTAATTCTTCTCCTAGGTATCACAAGAGGCAGAATTTCAGGTCTAGAAAACATCTTGTGGCACGCAAAACAACCAATTAAAACCAAGCCAATCCTCAATTGGGAAAAAGTGGGATTGAGCTAACCGAGGATTCATGGTTAAAAATTTTTAATTGTTCCAACAAATGTTCATCCAATATTGTAATCAACATTTAAACATTTAAAATTTTATATGATTGGTACCGCCCACCTCAATTCTATAATTGTATCAACCCAAATTACCCCAATCTCTGTTTTAGAGGCTGTCAAGAGACAGAAGATCAGATACATTGTTGGTGGGAGTGTCCAGAAGCCCAAAATATTTATTGGCGTGAATACTCACGCCAATAAACTGATTTTCATATCAGCTAGATGTTTACTAGCCTGCCATTGGAAACAACCTTGCCTAAGCAAAGAAAATCTAATCAGAAAAATCTGGTGGATCCATGATAATGAGCACTTTGCTTATGGCTTGAGAAACAATACAAAACAATAGATGAAGACATGGGACATATAGATCTTACATATGGGCATGGAACAAACATAAATTAGCAGAGACATAAATATATCACTTTAAAGGTCAGGAATAGCTCTCTACTTACCCAGCATATAATACAACAGAACCAACCCCCATCCATGCCAAATCCTACAGGCATAAGATTGTTACACAGAAGCTGAGATCTTTTCCTGAATGTGAATATCATTGCACAAGTATGTTTTCCTTTCTATTTATTTATGGAAAACTATTTTGGCCTTTGTTAATATAATAGTTGTTAAAGATGGTAATATATCTGTTATTTTTCCTGAAAAACAATAAAAAACAAATTAACAACAACAACAAAAAAGCATCGCTTGACCCCTATTGTCTTGCTAACTACTGCCTTGTCTCTCTTTTAACAATAGCCTCTAAAGTACATAAACTTTACACATCCTGTCTTCTGCCGCACTACTAATTATCTTCACGCTCATAACTTATTGGGCCCCTTGCAGTCATGGTTTCGTCCTGTGCACTCCATGGAGATGGCTCTGTGCAAAGTTGTAAATGACATTCAGGCTGCTAAATCCACTTTCCTCTGCTTTTGAAACAGTAGATTATTCCCTCCTAATGCAAATTCTTAACTCCCGGAGCATCCAAAATGAAGCGGCATCCCTGGCATCCTATCTCTATCCTATCTCTCAGAACCTACTCTGTGTCTTATTATAATAAAACATCCTCTTCAGTTGCCCTTAGTGTAGGGATTTCACAGGGCTCTGTTCCTGGACTCTGGTTGTTCTTTTACCTCTATGCAATTTCCCTTGGACACTTCATTGTCGCATTTGGTTTAATTACCATATGTATGCCGATACACAAATCTTCTTTACCACCCCCATGCTAAGTCCTGACACCCAATCACGCATCTCTGTCTGTCTCCGTGCCGTCTCCTCCTGGATGGCGCACCTATGTCTTAAACTATACCTTACTAAAGCACATCTAATAATTTCCCCACCTAAACCTGGTCCTATCCCACCTTTTTCTATTTCTGTTGACAATACGCTCATTTATCCCATCCAGTCGGCACGTTGCTTAGGGATAATTATTGATTCCTCTTTCTCTTTCTCATTTTCTAACAACATTAACAATGTTGATAAATCCTGCTGCTTTTTTTTTGCCATATTGCGAAAATCTGTAGGTTACTCTTTTGAATACTGCTATGGTTTTCCATGCTCTCATGCCTGGACTATTATAACCTTCTGCTTTCTGGTCTTCCTGCTTCTCATCTTTCTCTCCTTCTGTCGAAACTAAACTCACCCAATGTGATGCACAACTACCTTGCTCCCCATTAAACATTTTGTGTTTGTATTGTTTACAAAATCCTTCTCTTAACATTTAAATCCCTTCACCATGCTGCTATGTCTTATATTTCTTCTCTGGTGTCCCCATATGTCTGCTCATACCCATCACAGAACCATCTCTTATACAGACCCCCCCCCACTCACATTGCCTCCTCTTGTCTTAAACCCTTTTCTCTTGTGACTCCCATCCTCTGGAATTCTATCCCCCTCTCTCTTTGCCACAAAACATTAAAGGGCATCTATAGTGGGAAAATGTTTTTCCCCCAGAGTACCTTTAATTTCTTCAGTTTCCTCCTCTGTCCCGAGATATATAAGTTAAAAGAAGTCAAGATTTTAATACAACACTCCTGCTTGAGCTGTCAATCAAATCCCTTAATAGCATGCCGTTGTAGTGTGTAGGCTTACACAAGTTTTACAGCAAGCCTCACAATGACTCCTTCCTGCTCACTAAAATGCTTGTCAAATACTGGGTTAAAAGGTCACTGTACTCACTGAAACAACTTTACATTTTCTGAAAGTACAATTTGAGAGAAGTGAAATGGTGGTACTCACATATTTATCTGTGCTTGCTTTGTCATTAAATTATTATTAAATATTTATGTTTAGTGAGTGCTCCTAATTCCCCCCACCCTCCCTTACTCACTGCCTTCTTGTAGTGTCTGCGAAACTTATAAGTTCTATACAGCCTCACCATGGACACTGCTCTGCTTACACATCACCCTCTCCCTACCCCCTTTTTTTATTGTCTCTGCCGATTCTCTTAAATGTTGCAGAAAGTAGGCTGGCAGGCAGGCAAAGCAGTCAGGCATGGGTCACATATTATAAAAATTGTAAATGCTATGGTTTAAAATGATGACTTCTCAGAATCTTAGTATCTGAAATCTGAAAAAAATATTTGGTGCAGTTTGCTGTAACTAAACGTACACTTTTTGAAGATTAATTTTTTTAGAGTTAAGGACCCCTCTAAAAACAAAAGTAAAGGGAAGGAGAATGAAGCAGAAAGAGCAGCACCGAGTCCCCCTCCTCCAAAGCTTTCACCAATGTATTGCCATAGGGAGATCGGGTTGCAGTGATAAGGCAGGACTCAGATCTCTCCTAACTCACCCCCCTCCCACTCCTTATGTAGCAAGCACTTGTGGGTCGCAAAATGCACGTATGTGATTGAAAAAGCGTATGCCACCTTGTGCTGCATGGCTCCAATTCTCCAACCTTCAAGTTGCTTTCAAGTCCGCTTTTGGCACTCTTCAGGAAACTGCACCCTGCTACTCAGCATAAGAACGTCCAATGGTCTAAGTCAAGGAAGAATGTGTGGACCAATTAAAGGAAGAGACTAGAGAGGCATTCCCAAAGTGCATAATTCCTTCATTCCTTGGCTTGCTACCCAGTGCCTATTGATCCTCTCATATGACATCATCAGGTCACATATGAAACAGTCCAGCAGAAGCAGCAGCCAATAGAGAGAGGGAGGAAAGGAGGGGCTGGTGTAGCACTGGCAGTTAGGTACAAATATTAGTAGTTAGATTGTAAGCTCTTTGGGGCAGGGATCTCATTCCTAATGTGTCATGTCAAGGCATGCAGCACTTATATAAATTTATCAATACTTTATATATATATATATATATATATATATAATTTATATATATATGTGTGTTCTTTACCCATGTATGAAATTGTATTTAATTTTTATCTATTTGTATAATTGCTCGCACTTATATCCTTGTTTGTATACTCTGTATTTTCTAATGTACAGCGCTTTATAAATAATATTATACATTAGTAATATTTCAGAGAGCAGCTGCAGTAGACAAGTGGTGAATCTTTAGCATATGTTGCCAGCCTTTGCCTATTACTACTGTGATTGAGTGGGTCTGAAACATGTAACATGCATGTTTTGCAATAAACCTGTACTATTCACAGCTACAGACCTGTGTCTTTGTGTGTTTTACCTTCAATATATTGTTTATATATCGGATTCGGTGGAGTGGAAGCTGTAGGTAAGACAGACAGATTATTTCAGATCCAGACACACTAGATACCCAGACCTATATACATCACACTACAACACTACTAATAGGAAAGTGTTAATCAGTGAATCTCTCTGCATCACCCAGACACTTCTGCAATTTGAATATTGATGATTTAATATATTCTTACATCAGGGGTTCGGAGGTCCAAGTGGAAATCACACAGGTGCTGAAAATGTAATGAAGGGAAAAGTACTGGCAGGCAAGGGAAAATGTCATTTTCGGGTTTGGGGAACAAACAGAACATAAAATGAGTTCATAGAGGTAAAGGAAAGGCCCCTGAGTGGAATCTTCAATGCTGAGGAGGTTGTTGAGGCAAGTACTTTCTAAAGGTGGCCATACATATGTTCAATGTTACTTACTGGACCGAGCGTTCATGCGTCGTTCGTGCAATCCTGCCGGAACCGTCTCTCCCAAACTTATATGCGACCGACATGCGATCGCAAATTGAATGGGATCGCAAGAACGTCGCGTGAGCTCTTGGTCGGGTAAGTAATATCGAACATATGTATGGCCACCTTAACTCAAACTATACATTTTTGGGTTTCATTCTCCTTTCATCTTAGTATACCTCTCCCTCTCTTAATTGACACCTCCTTCCATCTGACCAGCCTTTTAATGAGGGCAATGCTCGGTAATCACTGTAAGGCAGCATTGGAAGAGGGAATTAACCCATAGCAATGTTCACCATCCCAGCTACAGCAGTTTATGATGAAATGTTTTAGATTGTATATCTAACGAAATAGTGGCAGATTAGTTTTAGACTGTGAAAAATGTCAGCCTGCAAATGTTTAGTTTGAGAGGATACAGGGAAACATGGTAGAGGGTATTATTGTTTATTATTGTATTATATATATATATATATATATATTTGTAGGGAACTGGTAAACTAGTTACCATTTAGTCTTCTTCTTCTGGCAGGATTTGGCCAGTAGGGGTCGCTGTGTAAAATTATAAATGGGGGAGATCAACCATGTGATCTCTCTCTTTCTACTTCCTGGAGTTTTCCACAGAGGATAGGGGAGAGCCAGGGGACCAGGTAGGCCCAGCTAGTGGGAGAATAGATTTTGTTATAGATCACTCTAGGAGTGATTGATAGGAGTAGGGTAGCTACTGAGCAGCCTAAGCTCCAACAAGGAGACTTAATAAGGACTAGAGTCCTGGGTATCAGTGGCGTAACTACTGCCCTTGCTTTTTAAACAGCTGATCATGTGTATAAGGAAACATACGCACAAGCAGCTGTTTAAAAGAATGGACCTGAACTTCCGGTTCAGTTCCGGAAATTCGGGTCCGGTCTTTAAAACAACCGATCACGCCTATGTTTCCTTCATACACGCGATCAGCTGTTTAAAAACGGCTGGTCGCTGCAGATTGTGGAATCTTCATGGAGGGAGAAGGGAGTCAGGGGCCCGGGGCCCGGTCTCTAATCCCGTGGGGGGGCCCAGGCCACTTCAGGTACTCCCCTGCTGGGTATACCACCCAAGAATAGGGACATAGTACCAGACATAGGGGTAGAAGTTTACTACAGTGACCTGAGAGCCGGGGTGGCACTAACAAGCTGATTGTTATTTATGCTGTTTCTGATTCCTCTGGTTTGTGAGTATTTATATGATATCAATGCCATGCTATATCACCTCTATCGTGCTAATTGCAATGGTTTATTAATATTGTTCTGTTAATAAATAAGATACTGTTTAAGTTCAAGAATTATTGGCGTCCATTTATTGCATTCTACCTGAAGTGGTAGTTCAGCAACACCCTGCCTCCAAAAAATGTAAGGGCTCACTCCTGAGTCTTGTGCATAGAATTTTGATAAGGCTGACAGTCTCTGGAGCAAATTAAGTACCCACATTTTACTATCGCCTTTTCTTCAAGGTATAAGAAGTCATCTTGGAGTTCTGTGAATGTAATAAATAGCACAAGGCCTTTAAAACTACAGAGGTGATTTCAAAGATTGTTTGCCAAGGTATGTGCAAAGTGAATATCTCAGCATTTGCCTCTTGGCAAAAATAAGAATATAAAACAGGTAGTAAACAAAGATCCATTGATTTGAATCTAAAATAGACTTTTTCTTCACAACCATGTTCTGCTTTCTATGAAATGCGTGAGAGATTTTTTTTATTCCAGTCTCTCCCCATGACTCATTGTTAAATAGCTGCCAAGTATCTCTCTCCATTAAGAATTATTTCTCAATAAACGTTTGCTGTTTACTGCAAATATTATTATGATGGTGCAGAATGAGACCACATGCTGGCAAATGCAAGGGCATATTGTACTTGAACCCTGTGTATTATGCTTTAGATAATGTACCAGGACCCACTATCCTGTAGCTACTTCACTCTTACTTTCAGCAACTCTAACACTATTTTCGTCTTTGACACCCACCATTGCCCACTGTACAGAAAAATTATTGTAGAACTGAACTGAACTGTAAATTTCCACCTAAAATAAGGGAATAAATAGTGGTAACTTAACGTAAATGGCCCTGGGACCTTAGAAGGACCATTGTGGCCCTTACAAGGGCCCTTTGGGGCTTAAGGGGTCCCACAGCTTGAACCCCCCGGCACTTAGAAGTGTCCTTGCGGCACTGAGATGTGCCTTTGTTGGGGGTCCTGCAGCTAGAGAACAGGACCCCCATTGGCTCTTAGAAGAGCACTTGGGGGCGTGTCTTCTTTCTTCTCTGCCGGCTACACCAACTTCGATGTCGCCAACACCAGGCAATGTCACTGCGGACGCCAGTGACACCGGGGTTTGTGGGGTTTATACCTCTTTATATAGATTTGTTGAAGAACCACATCCAGTTGTGATTGGTGAATATTTCAATGCTTGCAATCAAATGATCACACATTAATCAATCATATTGGAATAATAACATTTAAATATGATTGGATAATGTGTGATCATCACAGTTGTCCTATGGCTGGATGATCGGGGGTCCTGTGGCTATTCCCTGGCACTTATAAGTGCCTGTGACCCTTGAAAGGGCCACAAGAGCGGGGGGACTTTGCCACAGAGTGGGGGACTCTGCCACAGGGGGGGGGCTCCCTCTAATCTATCTACTATAGACAAACCTCTAATCTATCTACTATAGACAAACCTCTAATCTATCTAGACAAACCTCTAATCTATCTACTATAGACAAACCTCTAATCTATCTAATATAGACAAACCTCTAATCTATCTAATATAGACAAACCTCTAATCTATCTAATATAGACAAATGTCTAATCTATCTTATATAGACAAACCTCTAATCTTTCTAATATAGACAAACCTCAAATCTATCTAATATAGACAAATGTCTAATCTATCTAATATAAACAAACCTCTAATCTTTCTAATATAGACAAACCTCAAATCTATCTAATATAGACAAACCTCTAATCTATCTACTATAGACAAACCTCTAATCTATCTACTATAGACAAACCTCTAATCTATCTACTATAGACAAACCTCTAATCTATCTACTATAGACAAACCTCTAATCTATCTAATATAAACAAACCTCTAATCTATCTAATATAGACAAACCTCTAATCTATCTAATATAAACAAACCTCTAATCTATCTACTATAGACAAACCTATAATCTATCTACTATAGACAAACCTCTAATCTATCTTATATAGACAAACCTCTAATCTACCTACTATAGACAAACCTCTAACCTATCTAATATAGACAAACCTCTAATCTATCTAATATAGACAAACCTCTAATCTATCTAAACGATAAGAACTTTTATTGAATCTCCCTGATAATGCCTAGACTCTGGGGAGTTTACCACATCCATTAGGATATGTGGACTTGTATTTATCGGTGCATGTGCCATTTTGGCCCTAATACAATGCCAGAGCTGGAAGTATTGGTATATAATTTGGCCTGGTAGGTCCTTTTCAAAGCAAATCTCATTTTCATGAAAAATATGTCAAACGTGTGTTATTCCCCAGCCCTCCCAATTTTCGGCTGCATGGAATGTTTTTTGGCAGGGAAATAATTTGTTATGCCAAAATGGCATCTGTTTATATAAATAACCCTTAAAGGGTTATTCAATAAAAGTTCTTATCGTTTAAAATGGTGCTAACTTGGCCCCAACCAATCAGATCTTATTTAACATTTGAAAGCTAACATCTGATTGGTTGGGGGAAAATTAGCACCATTTTTAACGATAAGAACTTTTATTGAATAACCCTGATGATGTCCAATTAAATTTGTAGCTTCTTTCCATATTTTGACCGCATATAATGGATAAGTGTTAAAGATCCATTTACATGGGATTAAGATGAGTATAAGTATGTCAGTAAATCTCCAGTTAGATACATATTGAGCTTTGCCTCTGTAGGAGTTAAAGGCATCTTAGGTTTTGCCTAGTTTTTTTATATACTGAAGTTGGCTCGCCATATAGTACAACATCAGGTCTGGCAGTGCCACCCCGGCCATATCTTTAGGTACCTGTAATTTGGCTAGCTTGAATCAGGCCCTACCTAATAATTTCAGACCAGATAAGAATAACACTGGGGAATATGGACCAAAGCCGCAGGCAGTCTTTACATAATGTTTTCATCAGGGTGCACATTGGGCTTTCCACCATATTATTGCCACCCGTGTGAACCCTAAGGATGTAAGGCTTCCCAAAACTTATGGCTCTCTCAATTGTGGCAGGTACGGCTTCCACCTAACGCATACCAAGTCTCTATAACCATAATATGAGCCTGTCGGAACCTGGGGCACAATGCATCGAATCAAAGCAGGATAATGGACAAGTGTGACTGTCCTGCACCTTCTGTAAAAACAATTTTAACATCTTTCCCTTGGCTATTTTAGTGTCCAGAATATCAGCTGTCTGGATCCCATCCTGGACCTTCAAACTTCTACCCGAAATGTTCCAAAGAAGGCTTAAGAGATATCTATGGTGATGGGGCATCTAATGTCGGACTGTTTTTTGCCTCTCTTAAAGCCTTTGGCTGCCTGGTGGACAATAAATGTGTTAGTACAATCTCCCACACCTTTACAGCTTAAACAAAAAACTAAGGGCGGCCAATGATCACTCAATGTAACTAGGGGAAAATCCTTTGTCAAACCAATACCCTCTTCCACTAAAGGTGAACCCTGCCACTCTCTGATTGCAGATCACCCTTCTCCTGCTCCTTCCACAACCAATAGTCCCTCACTTTGGAATATGCAGACCAAGTGGTTGGGGCAACCAGATGTTTTATCCAACCATCATAATTCCCATGCCAGCTCCTAAAGCCATTCTGGATATCTCCATTCTTGTCTTTCTACCGCCAGGGCCAACTTTTGGAACTTTTTGAACTGTAATCGAGAAAGCATCAACTATACCATTCCAATAACCTGGTACATGTCAAACTCTAACTGAAATGTTATGCTGTAAACATTGTAAAACTAGATGGCACAGCAGGCTGACTACTGAACAGGAAGTAGTCTGTCTGAAAGACAACTGCCAGGCTTCCTGTGCTTCATAACAACCTGCTACAAGGATAGGGAATAGTTCTAAATATGTTAAATTCTTTAGAATTTGAGAGTCCCTCCAACTGTCTGGCCACACCCCTGCGCACCACCTGCCAGCAAGTCTCACTAAATAATTGTGTTGAAGCCCCTACCTTTAGTTGTGGGAGCCTAAAAACGTAGGCACAAAGTCAATTTCTATCCCCAGGAAACTGAAGCAAGTTGTGGTGCCTACTGTCTTATCAGGTGCTAGTGGAACCCCAAACTGATGACAAATAGTCTAAGCACCTTACAGAGATTAGAGGTAAAAGGAGCAAGGAAAAGGAAGTCATCCCGATAGTGACACTCCTAATTCCTGACGCACCACCCTTCCTAAGAATGTGTTGAATGTTTCGAAGTATGGGCAGGAAACTGAGTGACTCATGGGTAACAATCTGTCAATGTAAAAACTACCCTCAAAGAGACAACCCAACAGGAGAAAGGAATACCTGTGAATCAGAAGGACCCTCCAGGTATGATAAGTCGGGGATTAATCTATATTTGCCCAGTTCCATTTTGGCACTAAAACTAAGGGAGAAACTATTAGATTATAAAATGGAAGATCAATGAAAGGACTGGCCATCCGACCCAACTGAACATCTTTATGTAGTTTTTCTCTAACAAAATGGGGGCCTTCTAAAACGGACTGCAGATTCCTACAATGCAACCAAGGCCTAATTAAATCTGAGGGTATCCTAAAACCTGACCTAAAATTTCTCCCCAGAAAGGATGCCGTCTCCTTTTAGCTGTAAATGTCTAGCCGGGGGTGAAGTGCTCCTAACCTCACCGAGGTCTTTCCCTTTTCCAAAGTCCCGTGACTTGGTATTGGAATTTATAGCTCTTGTAAAACATTTGGCGAAGGGGGGTTCACAAGGACACTAAACTGTAGTTTTTAACTACATTGCATCTGAATCTATTTTTCACAGGGAGGTGAGAACACCTCCCTGTGAATAGGTGCTTGGTCGCATCTGACAGCTGAGAAGGAGCAGCGAGTGCATTGCTGGTAAGGTTGCACTGTTCCCCAGGCGTCCTATTATTCACAGAGAGGTGGGAATAAGGGTTCTCACCTCCCTTTAAATACTAGTTTTACTATTAACTTAACACAGTACATGAAATTGGTTTAGTGTTCCATTAAATCTTCAGTTGCTTTCTTTAAAAACAGAGACACTGAATTGCAAGGAACAATCATATTAAGTAAAGGGGATCTCCACTGGTAAAATCATTTTTTGGTATTCAGTTTTATTATTGAACAGGAGGTAAAGGAGCTGTGTCTCACCTCCTGTCCTTCAATAAAACGTTTAGGACCCTGGAACCAAGGTACAGAACTTGCCCAATCTCTCGTTCCTCCGTTGTGTCCTCTGACAGGTCCCGAAGGACTCTGTATTCTATGTGCATCACGCTTGTGCATTTTTATTGAACCGGGTGGACAACTCTTTTACCCTCCGTTCTTCAATTAAACTGAATACCAAAAATGATTTTACCAGTGGAGATACCCTTTAATGATGCAGACAGGCACAACTATGAAAGTGGCTCCATTGAAAAGCTTGTACATTGTGTACAAAAGAAAGCAAAAGTGGTTTTAATGAGTGGTTTTTCTATGGACTCTGTAAAAACCATCACCAAGTTGTCTGTGAATTTCAAGAGACCTTTTTGCTCCTTCACTTTGAAGGGATAGAGCCATCCAAATGGTTTCCAGAACAAGTCAAAGTGCTACTTTCTTACCTGAATCTGAGACATACTCTAACTCTCTCATACACTCCTGAAAGCACTCCACATTCAACAGCAATGTTAGATGTATGGTCATAATTACAAAAGCATATCCCCCAGCCCTTCACTTACACAGGCATGCACACCTACCTACTAATGCATTACTACAAACACTTAACCTTTCGGTTTCATACCCAATACTGGTGTATACTGTACGGAGAGGTAGGACATTCTCTACAGTTTTTAAATAAAAAAACGAAAAAAATTAAATTATGAATTAAATAATGAATAGTAGCGTGGTAGAAATGACCTGGCTAAGGATCCCGGTCCAGTGTCTCCTGCTGGAAATGCTGTTGTGCTGAGTAGTAGAGTTTTGGGGGACTGTTCCGTTGATTGGCACTGGCGCATTATGCATAATGATGTAACAAAAGAACGTAGGCAGTAAATAATAACCATCTATGTATTGCTCTTCCATAAGACTCTAATCCAGGCAGAAATCATGGGGACAATGTAAAAGCTTATGCAAGTAAAATATTACAGGAACCAAACATTAATATTTCATCGACTAATTAATATAAATTGGCGACATTAGCATTTTGTGGTGACTTATTTAAAAATTCTGTAAAAGCTGGCAATAGGAGGGATTGCAACCAGATCATAATGAACTGCCCGTATTCCATCAGTCCAAAAGATACACAAGTAAGCAAAGAAACATACGATTCTGTTTCAAAACAGCGTTTTATTAGAACATCCTGTATCAACGCGTTTCAGACCGACCCATGGGCTGTCATTAGACGAACATGTAATCTAACCGCCTAGCCCGCCTTTTTTGCAATCGATCAGAATCACAGAATATATGGACCAGATAAGAACATCGCAAAATAAGAACCGCTGCTTGTAAAGTGCGGTCTTTTGACATTAGATGGATTAAGCCTCATTTACCCTGAGTCCCTGGGCAATTTTTCAATTTAATAGCGCAACCTTAACTCCATCTTTGCACTGGCTCCGCAGTTTCGACATCCGCACAGCCTAAGCCTATTTGCATTGGTTTTTATCGCCCGCTAATAGCTGGTGTTAAAAGTCAGCAAATACAAACGCCATTTCCTAATTTACCGGGAGGCATGTACGTAATATCGAATTGCGCTTGACACGTTTACCCGGAGCGATTGCGGTTCAAAGTAAATGATGCCCATTGTCTATATACAAATGTATAGATAAACATATATAGGTAACAGTATAGGTGTTCACTAACAGGGAGATTCAATAAAAGTTCTTATCGTTTAAAATGGTGCTAATTTTGGCCCAACCAATCAGATTTTAGCTTTCAAATGTTAAATAAGATCTGATTGGCTGGGGCAAAATTAGCACCATTTTAAACGATAAGAACTTTTATTGAATCTCCCTGTTTGTTTGTCTAACAGGAGGACCCACACCCCCTAATAAATAGATCCCTAAGTGATCAATAAGACCATAACATATATATATATAATGAGACAAAGTATGTATATAAATATATTTATTGTTTGTAAAAATATTATTAGAAAAAGATAAAACAAGTGACACCAAAGTTACATTCTAAAAGTATAAAAAATACACATATCATTCTTAATAAAATCAATGTAAATTACCAATACAATATATATGGTATTCCCCTTATAAATATATATGGTATCAATTCAGTCCTTCAACAACAGTGTACTAAAAATATCTATTAATGTGACGAGTGCCCTGCACAAAGTGCAAACGTAGTTAAAGTGCTGTTACTGTGTGACCATGATCTTCAATGACCATGATCTTCTACTTCCTGTCCTTTTCAGCCAGTAACCTTCAACCATTTTTGCCCCCCTCATCACTTGCCCCTTTTATGAGAGCATCGTGAAGACATGGGGTTGAATAAATTAACACCGTGATGAAACTGTCGGCTTATACCAACACACATAATGCCAATACGCCATTAAAAATATTAAAAAATAAACCTTGTAATGCAAGCCTATCTGTTTTAATAGCTGTTAGTAAGAGAAAACAAAGAGACTGTTATGTTAGGTTCCTGTGTCTTATCATAGATAAAATCATTTTAAAATACAACCAGAAGAAACCCGGAGAGAACAGTGAGTAATGATGGTGTACCTTCTTTCTAACGTTCCACATGCCACACTCATTATTTAGAAGTGTTCAGGCTCTGATACATTTGTATGATTTATTCCATGCCATTCTATTGTGTTCCATTGATTGCATTTTACAAAGTCTGTATCATTAATGCAAATGCACTCATACCTTCTATTCAAAGGCGCCATTCCGCTGTTTTCAAAAGATTCACCCATCGTACTTTTTGCTCGCTTAGAATTATAATCTGTTATACATTGTGTCACCACTTTCCCCCACCTCCCAAAATTTTCAATACAAAAGGATAAAACAGCTTGTAAAATGGGATTAAATCATAGACTTTCTTATAAAAAAAATAGCCAGAATAACAGTTTTCATGAAATTGTGGCTTTCGCTCCGACGATCCATCTGCACTTCAAAATCATAGGCCTTGTACGGTAACTTGCTTTAGAAAAGTGCTTTGTAAAAATAAATAATTCACTGCTACAACCCAATAGAAAATTATAGAACAAGAAGGGGGAAAACCACTTTGCTTAGAAAAGTGCAAGAAACTGTAAAATGCAATAGGCATTTTGTAAAGGAGAGCTTGTAATAGCATGTGATGTATTTTAGGACTTAATTATCTTTTTTTGTATCCTTGCTTTCTGTTGCAAATGTTAACCTGGGAGTCAATTCCTAAGTCATTTGAAACATGGCGCAATTTAATTTTAAAGCTTCCCCCCTAAGGTATGAGGAGGAACTGGTTTACACAGAAAGTCATAGTATTACTAACTGTTCTAATAACGGCCTTTATGAATGAGCAATTTTTAGTAGATACACCGGTTACTGTTAATGGTACCATTATAAGAAATACAATAGATTCAATAAAAGTTCTTATCGTTTAAAATGGTGCTAATTTTGCCCCAACCAATCAGATCTTACTTAACATTTCTAAGCTTACATCTGATTGGTTGGGGCAAAATTAGCACCATTTTAAACAATAAGAACTTTTATTGAATAACCCTGTTAGTTCCAGTAAGCTGAGATAGAGCATGAGCTCTTTTAAACTGAATAACTACAGGAGATATAAAGGAGAACTAAACCCATTTTTTTATACTCCAGAATCTGAAAACAACCCCCTTAAAAACACCAATAAACTATAAAATGCCACTTTAGTAAACTCTGTTAAAGTAAATCAAAGCCTGTTAAGAACTGGATGAAGTATCTGTGTGTATGTGCAGTGTCAGACCACACCTACTGACCTCAGTCACATGCTTCCTTGCTTTATCTGTCCTGTAAAAGGATTGGCTAGAGATTATTAATGGGTGTGACCATTATGTTCTGCACATGCCCAGTCCTATGGCAGTAACTTGTTACAATTGGTCGTTGACCAAACTGTATGATACTAGAATGCTGTGAAGTAAAGCACAAACCAAATGTTATTTAGGTAAATTTCCCAGCGCCCGTATCAAAATGAGAGGTAAGACACAGATTAGTGGTTTTATATCAAGGTGTTCTGCCTTCTGGTTCAGTTTTGTTCTGTGGCTTTAGTTGCCCTTTAATATTGGTCGAAGGTATAGTTAAAAAAAGACTATAGGGTATTTTCATTCACCCTAGACTGAATATAGCAGGTGTGGGCCTTCCTTTAATGCCCCATGGAACAAGTAATAACGTCCAAAACAAATATGGCGGACACACACTTCAAGAAAATGATTTGTTTTTACTGCGATTCGAATAACAAATACCACGCACCATTTCAGAAACTTGTTCCTCTTCCTCATACTTGTTCATACCTGAGGAAGGGGAACAATCCCCTGTTGTGGTTGTGCAGTATTTGTCACTCGATTTGCATTATGGACGTGTATGTCCTCTATGGACTTGTACGTTACTGCATATTTGTACCATGCTTTACCACAGCTTTTGACACCAAAATTGCTGTTACTGAAATTTACGAAAAGGTAAAAAATGGATCGAAATCTGCCACAAAACGGATATTGCCACAAATAGCGTTAAATTGGCAGAAGTGCCGGACGATATTTATAAAACATTCTTCAATGTTCACATGATAAAATCCTTAAACATGTATTATATTTCTTAAACAATTCTTTTCACAGTTTAATTTAAAGGAAAAGTTCAGTGGAAAATATGAATATTTTAAAAATTTTTGGTTTGTATTACACATACCTAGTTATTCTACATATTCTCTCCCATTTTGAAAAACCAGTTGATTTCATACCCTTTGCTGTTCCCTGCTGTTGACATTAGTGAGCTGACATTTCAGGTTCTGTAACATCCTTCTTCTTCCCAGGATGCACCACTACCTTGGAATGTTCCTAACAGTAATTTCTACTGATTGGCTGTTGGATGGGTCAAACATGCTCAGATCTCTACTGAGCAACTGAATCAACCCAGGCACT
Source organism: Hymenochirus boettgeri (assembly GCA_019447015.1). Taxonomy (NCBI): domain Eukaryota; kingdom Metazoa; phylum Chordata; class Amphibia; order Anura; family Pipidae; genus Hymenochirus; species Hymenochirus boettgeri. Next base: position 328,122,253 of record CM033470.1, on the reverse strand, counting down.
GGGTCAAGGGCAAGACCATAACGGTCTCTACTAGGGGTCCTGCAAACAGGAAGTCAGTATTTCGGGAGCATTTATTTATACACAGACACAATGCTGAATGGGCAGTTTAAGGTCATTGGGATGGGAAAATACTGATCTTTTTTCTGAAAAGTCTATGTATTTGGACTGAACTTTCCATCACTTTATAAATATGCTGAAAGACAGCCCTAAACGGCAATATTAATGCTGCAATGTGTAACACCCAGGTAAACTTTCTCCATTTTGTACAACGTGCCATGACTAATTTTTAGATTAGCTCATTTTCATCCTAGTTATACTAATAGGTTAATGTGCCATAGTGATTTGTAAGCAATAGTCATGGCCAATAGTCCAATTGGATTGGCCACACTAGGTTTGCAGGGGCCGGTTGCACTGCGATACGATTATCTGAGTAGGGTCGGCCTTAAAGGAATAGTTCACTACCAAAGTAAACTATTCTTTAATGCATTGTTTGAAGACCAGGAAGATAAGGAACTATCAGGGTTATTCAATAAAAGTTCTTATCGTTAAAAATGGTGCTAATTTTGCCCCAACCAATCAGATGTTAGCTTTCAAATGTTAAATAAGATCTAATTGGTTGGGGCTAAATTAGCACCATTTTAAACGATAAGAATTTTTATTGAATCTCCCCGTATGTCGTACCTACTGTTCTTCAATGAATGCAAGTGGAGCCAGGAGCGAAGGTAGAGCAAACTTACCTGTTACGCGATCCTCCGCAGCAGAAGCACTGACAGGTCCCGACCACTTTCGGGTTCTGTACAGATAATGCGCGCTATAGTTAAACAGAACCCAGAAGGAAATTTTAGTGCTGCTGCGGAGGATCGCGTAACAGGTAAGTTTGCCCTACCTTCATTCCTGGCTCCACTTGCATTGATTGAAGAATAGGAGGTAAGGTATAGCTCAATATCCTCCCAGTCTTCAATCAATGCATTATAGGGATAGTTCACTTTGGGAGTGAAAAAAATGTTATACCAATATTATTTAATTCCTTTGTTTTGTGTTTCTTCTATGATCCATTGGTTTGCACAAGAGATTTTTTTTTATATACTGTATATTTTAGCTCTTTCGTTTTTATTTTATTCAGTCTTGTCTGCTGCTCAATTATAAGGCTTAGAGCCCAGATGTGATGAAAGAGTTTCATGGCTTTATCTGACAAAGCACACCATGACAAATACAAGATTGATGTCAAAGGAGGTCTGAAATCAAGCTAAGCTTTTCTTTAATATCAGGGGATGCGGAACTCAGGAAATGAAAGATTATATCCGTGTTGTCAGCAAGTTACCAATTCATTCTCTTCAATTAAGAAACCGGTTTGGGTACATGGTTTACATAGACTTTATTGCAAGTGCTATGTAGATAAACATTACGAACCGATGCTAGTATATATTGCGGTGATACATCAAAACAATGCATTTTGATTAAAAGAAGGCGCTGAGAAACTCCGTTAAACATCTCCCTATTGTTATTTAGATTTTCCATAATTTCCTATGCTTCATTTTTCTTCTCATGTCTTTTATTCTGTTCAAAGCAAATCAGATTGGTGGATGGATTTGTGACTGCTTTATTTCTTGGAACAAGATGCACATTTTTTATTTTTTTACTCACTCCAGTTGAATGTTTTCACACATATTCTGACTAAGAAAACCCACAACAAAGACCCAGGCCTTGTGAAAGGAAAACAAGGAAGTTCAGAGCAGCTTGATTACTATTATTTTGAAGCGGTGGGAAAGTCCAAAAGTGAAAAAATAAAAGCATTTCTTTTTCCTGACCTTCTTAGAAATTCAGTTTCTGGAAAATAATAATAATTGAAGATGTTATGATGAACGTCTTCTTTGTCTTCTAGCTTCCATAAATGTATTTAAAGGGCATCTATAGTGGGAAAATGTAATTTCCCCCCCTACGAGTTCTATAATTCCCCCCAACCCCCAGAGTACCTTTATTTTCTTCAGTTTCATTCTCTGTCCCAAGATATATAAGTTAAAAAAAGTCAAGATTCCAATACACCACTCCTGCTTGAGCTGGCATTCAAACCCCCTAACAGCATGCCGGTGTAGTGTGTAGGCCAACAAAAGTTTTACATCAAGTCTCCCAATGACTACTTCCTGCTCACTAAAATGCTTGGCAAATACTGCGTTAAAAACAGAAGTAAAGGGAAGGAGAATGAAGCAGCTTTTACTAATTTATTGCCTGTCAAAGGGAGATTGGGCGGCAGTGATCAGGCAGGTCTCCTAACTCACCCCCTCCCACTCCTTATGTAGCAAGTATCTCCAGAAAAACAGAGAGACTTCCTCTCTACAGGCTTACATACAGAGTTTTTATTTTTGTTTGCTTACAAAAGAGTGAAGTGTAAGAGGATTAATGCGCATGAGCGGCTTGTTTCACAGGCTTGATTCACAGCCAAACTATATGAACGGGGGAATGACCAGAGAGGTGAGGGTGAGTGGGGAGCTCTGCAGTAAATCAGACTGTTTGCAAACACAAAGCCACAGAGGAAGGTGGGAATAAGACAGCATACACTTACCTTTTTTTATATCTGAATTGGAGCAGTGTATACATTTCACTATAGATGCCATTTAATTTGACCGTATAAAATCCTTCACTATATTAATATAGTTTTTGGATCTTTGGTGTAGTGCTGTTTCCCTAATTAATAGATAATTTTTGTAAATTCATTCACAATGTTCTTGGCTCATTTTAATAAAGAACTGGAGATCTGTGTTTACAGATCCCTTAGGCTTGTAATTCTATTTGGAATCCTTTATTCTAAGGTTCATTTTAACAAGAAGTGTCTCTTTATTCTTTGCTTCCCCCCCCCCTCCCCTCCACCTGTTCCTGGCGCTTCTCTATTTTTCTTGTTTTCCTTCTAAGAGAAGCTACTGCTGTACAATCTTTTCCGAACAGAGACTTCTGTTTTGGTTCGTATATGTATTTCCCAAACTAGACTAAAAGGAGTAAAGATTATAAGGCTTTTTTTGTTGAAACAAAAAATAAAAAATTACTTTCTCTAAATGAATCACTGGGGTCTGTGCAGACTTTTGAGGCACAGTTTATATGATATAGAATAAGACTAGATTTCCTTTAAAGTCTTTTAAAGCAACTTATTAAATGAACCATGGAAAAAAATGAAAAACAGGCTGCCGTAGTGTGCATAAAATAGTCTCTCTCTCTCTCTTTTCTTTATTAAAAGTTGATGGATGCAGAACTCTGCAAATCAGTTGAGAGTCTGTGTAGTGACACTCACATATTGCACAATCTTTAGTTACCTGCATCATGGAGGATGTACCAGAAGCAGTCCAAGAATGGATGCAGTGGGTGGGTCATTAGGTATCCTTTGTCTCTTCAGGTCAGCCAGATGGAGGTCATGGAGTAATCAGAGGAGGCATTCAAGAAAGCCCACCTGTGGATCTAAAGAAGGCAAGAAGTCTGCTAAAATGAGAAAACACCAATGGGCAGTTTGGGGAGAGAAGACCGGAAGGAAGAAGAAACGCACTACAAAGCAGCCACCTAGTGCCCACCATCTTTGGTCACCTTTGTCACCAATAGGAAATTGCAGCTACGCTAATGGAGGTGGGTGGAGCAGGGCTTTCCTTCCTCTTCAGGCGGGCAATTGCAAAAATGTAATAATGACCCCAAAGCAGTTGGAGGTTAACGCACATTCCTTACAGGACATAGAACAGCTGGTAGAGAGCACAGCAAAGGCGATGAAACAGCAGCTTATTCAAGACTCAGTTTCTGAAGGTTCATACACACGTGCAATCATGTGTATGCCCATACACAGGCCAATTAATGGCCGAAACAGTAAGGAATAAAATGCAGGTTTTTTTTTTTTTTACTTTACTTCCACGCTTCCAGGAATGTCTGACAAATATCTACGTTTTTAAAGCCTGTTATCAACTAATTACTTTTTAGGACATGTCACTTCAACTCAGGATAAGCAAACTCTGGGGGCTGGTAAAGGAGCAACATGCATGTAATTGGGCAATAATATCCACCTCTCTGATGTGGTGATCAATATTTTTTCTTCAGATTTCAGAAGACATTTAATTCAATGAAGGTTGAACTCTAGCGATTGCAAACAGGCAATGCAATGTGGCAAGAAAACTGGGATGCTAATCAGTTGAAGCCACCATAATTTATACAGTATATGGTATCCCTAAAAGGTGTCTGTGTGAATTTTATTTACTCCGGTTATATATATTGCTGCTTACTCTTTTACGTGTGATGCCTTTAGCTTACAATCGGTCTGTAGGGAGGGCCAACATAATTCAAGCTCAGATTACCAGTGTAAGACAAAATACTGGGGTCTGCTAAGCTTTACATTTATGGTGTTTCTGCTTCAATGGCCTTCCTCAAATGTGAACAGGAAAATGAAAGCTTAACTAGTGTGGGGTGTAGGTTGAGGATGATGAAGTCAAATGTTAACCATGTATGGTTGTAGCTATCCAGTCCATAGGTAAAGGAGAGTGCATTATCAAAATAGTCCACATGCTTTGAACTATAGAAATAACCTTGGTTATGTCCTTGTGCCTTATGGAGTATGTAGAAAAGGCATGGTCCTTATTGGTATGGGTGGCTGTTTATCTCTGGTAGGTTGTTGTTAAGCTTCAGATGAAGAGAGTGAACTATTTTATATATACTATACTGATGACGGCCCGGAACTGATGGGCTGAAACGCGTAGGTGTATCAGGCCTACCCTTTGTTTGTCTAATAAAGAAGTTGTTTTACCCGTGGAGTGCTCTGGATCTCTATTAAATATATATATGTAAAGGACAAGCAAATGTTGCAAAAAGCTCTGGGGTAAGGTAGAACTTTTGCTTATGTCACATGCCTTCAGTTCATACTGTTTCTTGCAACAACCTACACTAGTTAGGTACAAAGTGCTTGTTCCTCACTGAGACCACATGTTCTTTAATGTGTTGTTTTACCCGGTGATCATTTTGACTTTAAGATACTGTACTCTGGACAAAGAAACTCATATGCTTAGTCCTGTCATATTTAAACAATAGTGATTTGTAACTGATATATAATTTTACATTGTCGTTTTTCTGTGATATCACATAATTATCTATGTTAACTCCTGCTGTGCAACACTTTTGCTGTGATGGAGCCATCGTTTTCCCCATCCATACCCTATTTTAATGAGTTCTCTACATGAGAAGAAGATTCATTCTCCATTTGTGTCCCAAACATGTTGCTTACATTTCAGGACATAAAATAATCTCTCCTATTATAGCTCAGAGATCTGTATTTCTATAAAACTGTAAATTAAATTCAGTGCCTCTTGTAGCCCTAGGGTACAAAAGGAACAGCCAAAGAAATGTAATTTTGTGGGATATATTGTCAGCAAAGATCTCCTGTGATGTTTGTATTCCCTTTCCTATCTGAAATAGAAAAAGTGAATTTTAAGAAAATAAGAAACCTCTTAATGTATCCATGATCAGCTCTGTACATAGGAATAATTATCCTTGCTTAATATTACTCTTTGTTCATCAAAACACATATTCTAATTGTTGACATCATTTTCTTTAGAGTGTCTACAGCAGAGAATTCAAATGCCTGTCCTCTGTCAAGGTTATTAAGGCTTGAGCGATGGGTAAGGCAATATCTAGTTCTTATTTTGTGGAAGCCTTTAGTACTATTCATTCCCTTTATGTAACATTGTTCATGTAATCAATTATGGTCCTACAGCCCTGTAATGCTGTTCTTACATAAGTGTTAATATATTTCAAGTATGCGTAAGGGATAACTAATAGTCTTACGTATTGAATACAGCCTAAACATGTGAAGCCTAAAATAATTTAAAATAATTGCACAGGGAGGTGTTTATTGCATTTTGTATATGGTAATGGAGCTAGTTCACGCAAGGTTCATTGCCTTATCCTCTAAACAATGCGTCACGTCATTAAACATGAAGATGGAAAGCAAGATATTTTATAGGAAGTCATTCTGGTTTAAGGGAAAGTGATGTGTCAGCAGCGTAAAATGGAAATAAAAGACTAAAATGGAATGTGTGAAAAAAAGCCAAGAACAAACATTCCATGATAGAACACGATTCCATTTGCAGTCATCATAAACGGTAAAGGCCAGGAATAATGTTAATTATGGGAGGTGGAAAAAGATTATGGGGGAGGGGTAGTGTAACAAACAACCAAGCAATAAGTTACAGAAAAAAATATGCATTGGTGATGGGGTTGAATGTCGTAAAGACAGGAAGTCATTATGCCTATGGGTTGTAGTCAGACCCAAATTTTAAACAAACCTGGTTTTGATTTGGAACTGTTGGTTTTGAAAATCTGCGGATCTGACGAAATTTTAGAAACATTGGCAACTTGGAATCAAAAATATAACATCAAAAAACCAAAAAAATGTGACTGAAAACTCTAAAAATTTAATTCAATTGGGTTCAAAGGGATTTACCCACTGTGGGATTTTAACACCGGCTGTTAGTTGGCGATAAAATCCAGCGCTTAAACTAGCGCAACAAGCGATATTGAATCACGAGCGTCGGATGCGCGTGACAACTTTAACATATATTTGCTAAGCTAGTCTGGGTAAATCATCCCAGTAGTATTGTAACAAAGAATCTTAAATGAAAATCCACATTTGGTAAGGGAGAATTAAGCCAAGGAGGTTAATTTTACCATTACCACATCTGCTGGAAGACAGTTCCACAGTTTCACCGTTCTCACTTTAAAGAAACCTTTCCTAACATGAAGATGAAACTTTTCTGCCAACCTTTTCTGCCAAGGATGTCCATGTGTCCTCTGATATGACCTATTAGTGAACAATGCACCAGAGAGTTCATTGTATGGCCCATTAATATATTTGTATAAAGTGATCGTAAACGTTGCTTCTCCAAGTCTTAAGGTTCGTACACACATCCCGACCCGCGACGCACGATGTGTATGAACGTTTGTTTCGTCCGATAATCAGCCCATGTGTTGGCCCTTTATTGTCCGAAACGGCTGTTCGGTCGGGGACCGTTGCCCAACCGACCAGGCAATCTCCAAATGACCAGCCATTTCGGGCGATAAAGTGCCCATACATGGGCCGATTATCGTCCGAAACGAACGTTCGTACACATCGTGCGTCGCGGATCTGGATCGCACGTGTGTACAAACCTTTAGTTACTTTTAAACCCACGCTAACGAGATAATACATTGGGTAGCATGAGTTACACTAATTTGGCTGGTTATTGCCCACTATTGCATCGCCCCGTACTATATTGCTACAGGGGGCAGAATTCACATTTAATAAACAATCTAGAGAATCTGACATTTCTAACTACAATTCAAATAAACACATACATCTATAAATATTAATACGGCACCAAATTTAACAGAAACTAAACAGAGATCATAACTTTAATAATTTACCATTAATATTGAATTCACGCCATAAACAGAGAGAGGTGTATAATTACTATAATGTATGATTTGTGTTGGAGATTGTGTTTATTCACGTAATGCAAATGTTGGTTTTGTAGCTCACTGCTTGTCATAAATGTTTCCCATTTAATGATACTGATACAGCTCTCCATTCGCCATGACATCACAGTTAAATCTGCACCCTTCTAATTCAAATGCACACCCATTGAGAAATCTCATCCATACTATTATAACCTCAACATGCTCTTTGGTCAAGACAATGTATTCCGAGGGTAAGCGATCGACAGTCTACAAACAGCTTCATTTTTCAATATTGTTTTCACCAGTGGGAGGAAGTGTTCTAGAACCTATGGAATTGGTGAGCACCCGGGGACACACATTTTGTCATGACACTTCTGCTGTAATCTCGTTCGCACATTCCAACAAAAGACAAAATGTAATATTTAGTCCAGCAGTATGGATGACGAGTGGGAGACCATAGCTAAACATTATGATTTCTTTAATAGTAAGGTTTAATGGTTCAAAATTGACCCCACCAGACATTGAAACAATGATCAGGGTTATTCAATAAACGTTCTTATCGTTAAAAATGGTGCCAACCAATCAGATGTTAGCTTTCATATGTTAAATAAGATCTGATTGGTTAGCACCATTTTAAACAATAAGAACGTTTATTGAATCTCCCTAAATGTGTTTAAATGTGGCAATGGGATCAATTTACAACACAATAAAACACAATTATTCTAATGTATACAATGACTGCTAGTCCAGTTTCAAGATCCATAGCTTACTATATTTTATCATATTAAAGCCATAAATGATAGTGTTACCTGCTGTTTTAAATACGGTATTAAAAGACAGGGAGATGCAATAGCATTTCTATTTACCACTAAGGTTTCATTCACACTATCGACGTGCTGTCAATGTACAATATTAAAAAGTATGTCCACTCCCAAACAAACATTTTTGTATGTCTAAACCTCCTAAATGTACTTGCCAGCCCCCATTCCCTCGACTGCTTACTTCCATGCCTTGTCCGTGCACGAAAGCAAGTAGAAGGGGCCGGAATGGCAGCAGCATCAGTGATTGGCTGAGATATCGCCATCTCAGCCAATCACAGAAGGCAGCAAGGGAACAAAGGCTGGTAAGTACATTTGGGAGAGCTTTGAGTTATATATTCCTCGCAAGGTCGAGGTTTTGGCCATTTCCCTCTACATATTACATTTTTATTTGGGGGGTGGACATATCCTTTAACACTAACTATTACATTGTTTGCACTGTGCTAGTTCAAAAGTCTGGCAGTAGGTAATGCAAAATACATGTAAGACCCATTGATTTGGTAGCATTGCTTTAATGCTCATTTAGGGAATAGCATCTCTTCTAGGGACTTGTTCATAATGAACCACATATGAGGTATTTATAAACATTTAGGAAAAATTTGATTCAAAAGTTATAGCAGATGGAGACATTCTAAATATAAATGTAACCATAGTGACTAGACAGGGATCCCCCCCAGAAGATAATAGGCCCAATCATTGCATTAGATATAAAGTATGTGTTATGGATTCTCTGTCCTTTAACAAAAGAATCTTTTGCGATATATCTTGCTGTGGGAATTTTTTTTGAAATGCCTCATTGTTCAAAAGAATGTGAAGCGGAATAGTGCAGACAATTTAGATACCTGGGTGGTTTCAAACACAGTATGACAGAATTCCTGTGGCTTAATTGGAAGCTATTGCACTATCTACGTTCTGTAATATACACATGAAACACTGGGTAATGCTCAATATAGAACTACATCTATAATGGAAATGATGATGAATAGATTCTATCGTCCCTAACAGCAGCCTAAATTTGTGCAGGTTTATGTCAGTTCCCAATTTCTGTAGCCCCTCCTTCCTAGTAAAGAGCAGTTGTTTTCATCACTACTGGGTCTTGATAACAGAGAGGACATGAACAGGTCACCCTGCAGTTATTTGATAGAGCTGGACTGAGTTTCAATGTAAGGTTGGTCTTACATCTACTTTATTTCATTCCAGCAACCTGGCTATGTTGTATTCCCGACCCCAGAAGCCATTTTGTTAGCGTGTAACTAACAGACAGAGAAACTCTTGTATGTTTATTTCAAGTACAAATAGCCACTTTGCCATGTGAACGCCATTATCCAGCCTGCCAGCCAGTCCACGACCCAGCTTGCCCAATGGCATTGCCATAAGCGTAGGAGCTGAAATACTGTACCTGAAAAATTATTAAAAATATATATTTTTACCATTGTGACATGTCCCCCCTGCAGGTTACCATCTTCCTGTGCAGTCTGTATACTAATATTTATATCAGTCTTTAAAATGTGCTCATTGCAAATGTTTCCCTCACCATAGTGTTTAGGCGTTTTCAGCAACTTTAACAAAACCGCTTGGTTTCTCCCACCACAACTGTAGCAGCTGGTAAAAACCATAGTGTGGGTTAGACCCAGAACTGGTGATTTAATTCTATAGCCCAACATTGCTTCTTACTTCAATTCAACCTTTAGAATAAGGATCTACTCACTGGTATAATGTAATTGGCTGGAGTTCTTTGTCTTCTCACTGGATCTCCTGAATAGGCGACTTAGACACAAGCGGAATGCTGACGTCAGCTGCTCATGTAAATGTATCCTTAGACAAGCGTCTAATCTATCTAATATAGACAAGCGTCTAATCTATCTAATATAGACAAACGTCTAATCTATCTACTATAGACAACCCTCTAATCTATCTACTATAGACAAACCTCTAATCTATCTACTATAGACAAACCCTAATCTTATCTCATTAGACGAACCTCTAATCTATCTACTATAGACAAACCTCTAATCTATCTAATATAGACAAACCTCTAATCTATCTAATATCGACAAACCTCTAATCTATCTACTATAGACAAACCTCTAATCTATCTACTATAGACAAACCTCTAATCTATCTAATATAGACAAACCTCTAATCTATTTAATATAGACAAATGTCTAATCTATCTAATATAGACAAACCTCTAATCTATCTAATATAGACAAATGTCTAATCTATCTAATATAGACAAACCTCTAATCTATCTAATATAGACAAACCTCCAATCTATCTAATATAGACAAACCTCTAATCTATCTAATATAGACAATCCTCTAATCTATTTAATATAGACAAACGTCTAATCTATCTAATATAGACAAACCTCTAATCTATCTAATATAGACAAACCTCTTATCTATCTACTATAGACAAACCTCTAATCTTTCTAATATAGACACACCTCTAATCTATCTAATATAGACAAACCTCTAATCTATCTACTATAGACAAACCTCTAATCTATCTACTATAGACAAACCTCTAATCTATCTAATATAGACAAACCTCTAATCTATCTAATATAGACAAACCTCTAATCTATCTAATATAGACAAACGTCTAATCTATCTAATATAGACAAACCTCTAATCTATTTAATATAGACAAACGTCTAATCTATCTACTATAGAGAAACCTCTAATCTTTCTAATATAGACAAACCTCTAATCTATCTAATATAACAAAGTCTATCTATCTTTATAGACAAACCTCTAATCTTTCTAATATAGACAAACCTCAAATCTATCTAATATAGACAAATGTCTAATCTATCTAATATAAACAAACCTCTAATCTTTTAATATAGACAAACCTCAAATCTATCTAATATAGACAAACCTCTAATCTATCTACTATAGACAAACTCTAATCTATCTACTATAGACAAACCTCTAATCTATCTACTATAGACAAACCTCTAATCTATCATATAAACAACCCTTAATCTACTAATATAGACAAACCTAATCTATCTAATATAAAAAACAAACCTCTAATCTATCTACTATAGACAACCTATAATCTATCTACTATAGACAAACCTCTAATCTATCTTATATAGACAAACCTCTAATCTACCTACTATAGACAAACCTCTAACCTATCTAATATAGACAAACCTCTAATCTATCTAATATAGACAAACCTCTAATCTATCTAATATCGACAAACCTCTAATCTATCTACTATAGACAAACCTCTAATCTATCTACTATAGACAACCTCATCTATAATATAGACACAACCTCAAATCTATTTAAAGGGCATTAAAGTCACCCTCACAGTTTTCCAGCTGACGACAATATACAACTCTATATAATTCCACCCTTGCCTAGTTCTGCGTTGTTTTTTCTCTCAAATTTAGCCCCCTGTGTCTGCATTCTTCTCTTTCTAAAGTAATCTGTATACAGTGGGCGGGGCTGTCAATCAAGCCTTTGATAATGATATGCAGAACCCCACCCACTGACCAGTGATGTGAGTTGCATATCCAATGTAAATAACATAGACAGCAGAAAGACACATTCACAAGTATCGTGTTAAACTCTTGTGCCACACTACTTGTTATAGGTCATTTATTTATTATTTTCCTTCTTCCTCTTTTCCTCTTCCTCCTTCATTCCAGTGGCGTAACTAGGAATCACTGGGCCCCAAACAAAACTATGATGGGGCCCCTATCATTACTTTATCCACAGTGGTTTTCTGGGAGGAGGCTGTATCTGTCTAGGAAACACAAGAAGACGGGCTCCCTTGCGGTAGCTCCTCTTGCTTCTCTGGTAGTTATGCCCCTGTCCATTACCTAGCTAAAGAATCAGTTGAAGCGTTTCATGGCGAATTTCAGGAATTTACATTTACATTACTATAACAAGCACAAGCCTCAAATGTGGATAATTCAAGATTTTAGGGTACATAGCCCGTACTGGGGGGCACCTATCCCTTTTATTCCCTGTGGCAGCGATACTAAAGGGTAACTATAGTCAAAAAATAAAATCTTGATCAATAATCAAACCTCTAATCTATCTACTATAGACAAACCTCTAATCTATCTACTATAGACAAACCTCTAATCTATCTACCCACTACACGCTCCTCAAAGTATGAACACTCGCCACCTACTACACGTTCCTTAAAGTGTGAACACTCGCCGCCCACTGCACTACTTAAAGTGTGAACTCTCGCCACCCACTACATGCTCCTCAAAGTATGAACACTCACCACCTACTACACGCTCCCTAAAGTGTGATCACTCCCCGCCAACTACACGCTCCTTAAAGTGTGAACACTCACCACCCCCTACACGCTCCTTAAAGTGTGAACACTCGCCACCCACTACACGCTACTTAAAGTGTGAACACTCGCCACCCACTACATGCTCCTTAAAGTGTGAACACTCGCCACCCACTACACACTCCTTAAAGTGTGAACACTGACCACATACTGCACTACTCAAAGTGTGAACATTTGCCACCAACTGTACACTCCTCAAAGTATATACAATTGATTACTAGATTGTAAGCTCTAAGGTGCATGGACCTCCTTTCCTCTTGTGGCAAGGCTCCAGCACTTGAATAGTTATAATTATATTTATATAATTAAATTTTTTATGTACTGAATTATTTATGTGTTTACCTCCCTTGTATGACTTTTTTGAATTTCGTTATTGCACAGCGCTGCATCCCCAAGTGGCGCTATATAAACAAACCATATATATATACACATACATACTCACTGCGCGCTCCTTAAAGTGTGAACACTCACCATTCACTGCACGCTAATCAAAGTGTGAACACTCACCATTCACTCATGCTAATCAAGTTTGAACACTTGCCAACCCACTGCATGTCTAATCAAATTGTGAACACTTGCCAACCCACTGCATGCTATCAAAGTGTGAACACTCACCATTCACTGCACGCTAGTTAAAGTGTGAACACTCACCATCCACTCATGCTAATCAAGTGTGAACACTCACCATTCACTGCATGCTAATCAAAGTGTGAACACTCACCATTCACTGCATGTTAATCAAAGTGTGAACACTTGCCAACCCACTACATGCTAATCAAAGTGTGAACACTCACCATTCACTGCACGCTAATTAAAGTGTGAACACTCACCATCCACTCCATGCTAATCAAAGTGGAACACTCAACTCACTGCATGCTAATCAAAGTGTGAACACTCACCATTCACTGACACTATCAAAGTGTGAACACTCACCATTCACTGCATGCTATCAAAGTGTGTAACACTCACCATTCACTGCATGCTAATCAAAGTGTGAACACTCACCATTCACTGCATGCTAATCAAAGTGGGAACACTCACCATTCACTGCATGCTAATCAAAGTGGGAACACTCACCATTCACTGCATGCTAATCAAATGGGAACACTCACCATTCACTGCATGCTAATCATGGGAACACTCACCATTCACTGCATGCTAATCAGTGTGAACACTCACCATTCACTGCACGCTAATCAAAGTGTGAACACTCACCATTCACTGCATGCTAATCAAAGTGTGAACACTCACCATTCACTGCACGCTAACCAAAGTGTGAACACTCACCATCCACTACATGCTAATCAAAGTGTGAACACTCCCCATTTACTGCATGCTAATCAGTGTGAACACTTGCCAGCCCACTGCATGCTAATCAGTGTGAACACTTTCCAACCCACTGCATGCTAATCAAAGTGTGAACACTCACCATTCACTGCACTTAACCATTCACTGCATGCTAATCAAAGTGTGAACACTCACCATTCACTGCACGCTAACCAACATGTGAACACTCACTATCCACTGCACGCTAATCAAAGTGTGAACACTCACCATTCACTGCATGCTTATCAAAGTGTGAACACTTGCCAACTCACTGCATGCTAATCAAAAGTGTGAACATTTGCCAACCCACTGCATGCTAATCAAAGTGTGAACACTTACCATTCACTGCATGCTAATCAAAGTGTGAACACTCACCATGCACTGCATGCTAATCAAAGTGTGAACACTCACCACCTACTGCACACTCTCCAAAGTGTGAACATATTAACAAAAAAATCAGTTGCAGACACAATCAATTACAAGGATAAAACACCTCTATACAAAATGGTCTGTAGCCTGTCTCCTTTAATTTAAAAGGTTCCAGTATAGAAACATATGCCTTTGCATGTTGTCATTCTGAACACCATACAATCATATATTTCCACATCAATATAAGGACCATCAATAACACTAAGAACACAACACCACCACCACAAATAATAACATTACCACCACCACAAATAATAACATTACCACCACCACAAATAATAACATTACCACCACAAATAATAACATTACCACCACAACTATAACAACACCACCACCACAAATAATAACATTACCACCACAAATAATACCACCACCACTACAAATACCACAGAGAGGTAATTCAGGCTCCATTGATCAACAATATTACAAGCACTGATATCCATCTATGTCTCATACTCTTTCTATACTGAGTGTCCTCATAGGTCAGGTTTCTTACTGTTTTATATAATTATATATCTTTTACAGTTTTCAACCACATTAATAAGATACTGTATATATAAGATATGAAGTAATATATCAGTGTTTAGGGAGATTTTCCTTTAAAAAAACAAAAAAACCTGCCCACATACAATGCAATAAGAGGCTACAATGTCTTATCAAGATTGATTGTCTTGCACAGCTACCTAGGTGAACAAAAGAGAACAAAGTGATCCTGCACACTCATGACTCCAGTTATCAGGGACTATGAGGGGGCTGCAAGGGGAGGGGCCATGGTGGCCCATGAGGAGGAGGAAACACAGGGAAAAGGGAATGTCACATGGTTTCAGAGCAGGAAGTGCAGGGATCTGGTGATGCTGCTATCATATCACATATAAATATGTAAATATCTTTAAAACTATGTAAAAAAAAGAAAGTGAATTGCAAAAATACTTAGGAAAGCAATTCCTGTCAATTTACCTAAAGTCATTTTTGGACCACAATTGCCCTTTAAGGATAACTACTGCCTCCATTTCGGCAGAGTAAGCTGGCTCCTCCCTCTATGCCGTCAATCAAGTCTGTGATTGCAGACATCACAGCCAATGATTGACTGCTCTTTCCCCTGCTGACTCATTTGCACAAGTTCCTAAAAGCTTACTGAGCAGTGGGAGGAGGCCGTAACCTCTGACAGAAAGGGAAAGAATGGGGGCAATACCAACCAGGAAATATCTAGTTAATGCATGCAATAAAGTACTAAAAATAGCAGTTAGAGTTAGGGGCAAATAAATGACTAGGGGTATTTTAGAATGTTGCCTGCCCTGTGCCTCATATTATGTTAGAATGCTTTCTTTAATCTGTACTTGTAACCTGTAATTGCTTCTTCTGAAAGTCATAATTTTTTTCTGGGACTGCAACTATCTTTGCAGAGCAACATCCCCATTACCAGAAGCCCTGGTGAATACAGAAATAAGGGGCACATGCAATAGATTTCTGTCTGGTTGGGATTCACATGTTCCAGTCTTCTTTTTTTCTTCTGTTCTTGACTTTTCTCTATGCTATTCAGGGTCAGAATTGACCCACTAGGGAACCATTTAACCCCTGATGGGCCCACAGCCCATTCACAGTAAATTATGCCCCAGCATGTTGCTGGTTTATAAATAGTGCTGGAAGTTATCTCAGGAAGCTCAGAGAAAAGTGAAGAAAAACAGAGATATTCAATAACATTATAAGTATAAAATCCACGTAACCTGGTGTAATATCGGGTTAATTTGAGGTTTACACTTACCTAAGTGGGGAATGCAACACAATTCTCCTTAAGTTTTACGCTACCTCAGTACAAAACTTAACAGGGCATTACGTATAGGGGGATTTTAAAGAAGTGCAAAGATAGATCCTTACTTTGCTGCAATCCCAGGATGCATTTCTGACACAATCGCATATTGCATTGCGGTTTGATGCTCCTGTTAGCGTATCTCCCTTAAAACATGCAGGGGCATACGCACCAGAGAATCAGAGGGTGCGTGTACACTGGGGCACTAACCACAACAGCCACTGTAGATTAGGCCCTATTCTTCTCGACCCAGTTTGTATATATCTGGGGATTTGGGCACTAATTAATTGCTGATGATATTTATTTTAATTTTCTAAAGTATAGACATTAACTCCTGTAATTCTTTTATAAGGCTTTGCCTTAGAAAAAAAGGTAATTTGATAAATGGCCAGAAAGGGTTCCCCCCACCAAAACTATTAATGTGAATTGGGGCCATCCTTGCAACGGAGGAAATACAATTAAAGTGTCATCAAAGTATAATCGAATAAATGCCTCATTGCCTTGAGATGTTTTGTGCTGTAATGTTTGATTCTAATGTTGATAAATAATTAGGAGCATTTACTGTAGAGCTTATGGAAGTAATTATGGATATCAGATTGTCTTTATACAGAAACTAACTAAATAAATAAGGAAGGAAGAGGCCATTAGTGTTTTAAGGGATTTATTTATCTCCAAGGATCTTCTTAATAAATGTACACACATATTCACACATACTGCTGTTAGGGTTTGTGTAGAAGCCTTGCATGGTGGTGGACATTAGTGCCGATAGACATAGTGATAGGACTTTTTATAATCACCGAGGTTTAGGCACCTTTATTTTTAACAAATGTTGTTTGCCATTATACTGCCAATAGTCTATATTCGATGCTCTCCCCTTTTCTCCAAATGTTATTTTCCCCAAGTTAACTTGAAAAGATCCATCTCTTCCACTTTCAATAAGCTAAAGGGATAGTGTAACCTATCAGGATTCCACCTTCCTGTTCTTTAGACCGTTGTTACATTGGTTATTGCACATAAAACTTTCCTTACTTAAAAGCATAACGCACTATAAATCCAATAAAAGTTCTTGGGGCTGATTCACCCAGAGAGGCTGGGCAAATATATGGAGTTAAAATAGCGCTAACCGGTTTGCTACTGGTTAACATGCTTTAACTCCATATAACAACGGAAAGTCGCCCGATTCAATATCGCATTTGCGCTAGTTTTTGCGCTGGATTTTAACTGGCGTTAAAATCCTGCAGTATGTAAATCCCTTTTACCCACATTCGCAAGCTCGATATAGAATCACAAACAGGACATTTACCCACAGTGATAGCGACTCTGGGTAAATGAGCCTGCTAATTGTTAAAGGTTCAGTGGGAAATATCAATATTTTAAAAATAATTAGTTTATATTATACATACCTAGTTATTCTACATATTTTTTCCAATTTTGAAAAATCAGTTGAATTTCTACGCTTTGCTGTTCCCTGCTTTTGACATTAGTGAGGTGACATTTTAGGTTCTAACGGTCCTTCTTCTTCCCAGAATGCACCACATCCTTGGAATGTTCCTAACAGTAATTTCTACTGATTGGCTGTTGGATGGGTCAAACATGCTCAGATCTCTACTGAGCAACTTAATCAACCCAGGCACTGGGTCAAGGGCAAAACCATAATGGTCTCTACTAGGGGTCCTGCAAACAGGAAGTTAGTATTTTGGTTGCATTTATTTATACACAGACACAATGCTGAATGGGCTGATTATGGTCATTGGGATGGGAAAATACTGCTCTTTATTCTGAAAAGTATATGTATTCGCACTGAACTTCCCCTTTAAAGGACAACTCCACCCTCATAAGAATATGTTTTAGAAAGAATGCCCTCTTCAAAATATGTTGATATATCATACTTTGTCCTATGAATTCATTACTGTATGCCTGCTATGCTTCTGGATGTGCCATGGAAACCGAGCAATTTAGAAACCTGTACTGAGCCTGGGCATGCTCAGAAGAGGTAGACAGGGGATTATTAACATTCAGTCATTGGCTGTGATGTCAACTGTCAAATCCATAACTGACAGTTGCTAACTGGAGTAACCAGGAAGCACAAACAGGGGAAACAGGTCATTGTGCAGGATTTCAGGTTAGACTTATATATTTCAGATTTCAAACTATTACCGTTTAAGATTTTGGGGGGTGATTTACCTTTATGTAAGTTTTCATTTTGGGGCTGGACTTGCCCTTTAAAAACGGTGCTAAATTTGCCCCAACCAATCAGATATTATTTAACATTTGAAAGCAAACATCTGATTGGTTGGGACAAAATTAGCACCATTTTTAACAATACAAACTTCTATTGAATAACCCTGATGCTTTTGCATTTGTAAACCATCAAATTTTCTCTAGCCCCTTTAAAGGGTATCTCCATTTAAAAATCATAATTTTTCCTTTTAATTGAAGAACGGGAGAAAAAAGTCTTACCTCCAATTCTTCAATTAATCCAACAGGAGCTAGAAGGGAACCTTTATAACTTTCCAGCTTTATAACTTACCTTACTCCTAAATGGCCTCCCTTTGCCAGGTGCTGAATACATCCACCCTCCCTTAAGCGTACACCTTTTGGCTGTAGGGCACCTTTAAAAAAATGAAAATTAGTTTAAAAAAACAATTAAACAACACATTAACAGAAAATGTACACAGGGGTGCATTTTCTTTTAATGCATGTTGCTAAACCGCAAGATACTTAATTGCCCTATTTTCCCAGTGTAAAAAGCTGACGTTATGGTTTATAGAGGGCTGTGCATGGACTCTGGCCAAGTACTATGTTTCCAAATCACAATAAATTCACCGGGTATCCAGTCCTATGCAATGACATTAAGAATAAATGTTTTGGGGGCTCTCATCTCCCTTTATAATGTACACTGCACACTGTAAGCAACAAATTCAACTTTCAGGCTTCCTGGGTGCTTCAGCACTGTCTTTAATACAGGAAGGCCCAGGGCCATAGCCTGGCAGATGAAAACTGTATGTGCTATAGCTCCTCAACAAAACAGTATTAGGAGGTGGGAATAATCAGTTCTACCTCCCTGTCCCAGGTACTTTTTTATTTCTAAAAAGTAAATTTTTGCAGTATAGTTGTTCTTTAATTATTTTTTTTAAAAATTTGTTTATTTATACATTATACATTTCATTTAAAAATATGTATTTATATTTGCGAAAATCTCTATCCATAGCAAACCTTCTCTAGATTTCCTTTCTTTTCTTTACTGGGTTTATGGATTTCAGCCCTGATATTAACCAAGATAAGTAAAATAGTAGTTTCACATACATTTCTTTAACCTTATAATTGTCAAAGTCACCAAGCTTGTAAAACGTTTGATTGCCTTCCTGTGTTTGCTAATGGAAAACTGTGTCCACTAAAGTGCTTCAGATCAACAATTTTCATGTCCCACGTGATACATTAGGAGGAAATAACACCGTACCTGCGTTCTAAGTGCTTTTGGTTTACGCTGCACTTGAGATATACCATAAAATTTCTGCATACATTTCAACATCTTAAAATAAACTCGGTAATTAGGGAACATAAAAAAGTCAAAGGAAAAGAAACAGATCAAGAAAAAAAGATTTAAAACATTTCTATTAAAACTTTCTCCCAAGCAATAACCAGCTAAGATTACTATATTTATGGCATATCTACATTTGGGGTGTTTGGTCATCTAATGCATAGAATGACGGACACGATATTTTAAGATGCAGCTGGTTCCAGGTACCTTATATTAATAACAAGAGCCCGAGCAGTGTTTTCCATTCCAAAACTGGAAAGCTGCAGTATTGACAAATATAATTGGTGCCTTTGGAAAGCCAAGGATGCTGAGAGCATTGGATATATCATCAACTTGGACAATCTAAAGAGTATGTCCACCCCAAAATAAACATTTTGATGTAGTGTAGGTCCCCAGAAACTTACTTACCAGCCTTCATTTCCTCGTCCTCTGCCTCTAATGATACTTCTGGGAATGAAGTATCATTAGGGGCCTGACTGGCAGCTGTGTCTGTGATTGGCACAGAGACGTGGCTGCTGGCTATTGATTTAGCGGAGTGAAGCTTGGTAAATACGTTTCTGGGGACTTTCTAAAAATTTTAACATCAAATGCACGCCTTCCTTACACTTGGTTAAAGCATGATCAACAATTGGTTTTTGAACATGAGGTTGATGTTTAAATTGCCATAGAGTTGACAGACTGCACAATTAAATCTAGACACATTTGAAACAGACAAAACAACCCAACTCCAGACATTTTGTTAAAGGGAATTTATACACTGACCTGCTCCAACCATTAAAATACCCAAGTGATGACCTTAAGGTCCAGTGCCTGACCAATTAGAAGAAGAACGTCTGGCAGAGTGGGCATTCCCGTTAGTAAGGCTCTGGACTGAGGGAGGGGCCAGACCCAGATACTAAGTAGAACTTCCAAGGTTAGGAACATGGGATACAGGCAAAGTCAATGGGATGAAAACACAATGATTTAGGGGGGGTTAAGTATATTAAGTATACAACTGCCTTTATTGTAAATATATTCACCTTTAATGAAGGTTTCCTTTGAAAAGCAAAACATTTTTCTTTAATTAGTCAATTAAACACAAACAAAAAACCTATCAATGAGGCCCTTCTCCTACAAATCTGTTACAAAGCCAAGCACTCTGGTGATGACTAGCTGAGATCAATCTTGGCCCTCCCTTTAAATGCCGATACCGAAAGGATTTTCCTCTGCCAGCAGCATCACCTCCTCAGGGCAAGCCTTTCCCAGAGCACCTGAGCCTAGTCCACCGGCATCTGGTAAGAAATGAAAGTTGCCACCATCAAGGGGAGGCATCAGGGCTGACTTAAATGCTTCCCAGTATTCAAACAAAACCCATTATAGCACAGGTCCCAATGACATACCCTTCATCTGCCACTACGCAGTGTCAAACTACATCAATAACCACACAGTGGTAAGGACATACAGGCACACAACCTACAGCGACCATTGTGCAGGAAGGAAAAGGGACTTTGATCCTCATTGCCTATATCTCCTCTTATGTTTTGTACCTTTTGTTTATTCCATCTTGTTGGAAGACACATTTGAGAGTACAGTATGTAGTGAACATATAGCGGACACAGACTCAGGCAATAAGAAAGCAACCTATAAGCAATGGAGCAGCAATATCTGATCATGCAGAAGATAATATTGAAATATCACAGAAGCAGAGAATGGCTTAAACATTGGTGATGTGGCAACATGGCAGGCAACTAGATGTACAAGCACTAAACCTACTAAATAATCATTATATCAGAGTTCCACAATCCAGTATGTACCTAGGGGATTAAGAATTCAGTTAAACCCTGCTCCGTGCACAGATGAATCCCCACATATCCAGACATGGCAATAAATCATTTCAAAATGCAATTCAGATACGTAAGTTACATTTGTCATGGTTCAGTCTGAAATATAGAAAACTAATGAGATATTCCATAAGTCTATTTCTGTTAATAAACTGGCTAATATTAACAGCACCTACCCTCAATTATTATGTCAAAGGAAGTAATAGCAAATAGACAAGTGGACACATTTGATAGGGATTCAGAGAATTACAGCTATAAAATGGTATATTCCAAGAGGAATTCCAAGAGGATATGGATAAGTGATAACATCAACTTCAGTAGAATAAAACCAAAAGAACAGAGGATAATAGAGAGGTGATAGACAGGGGAATTCACAAGTAGAGATGTAATGTGAGTTTGAATAGAACCCAGTTTCGAATCGAATCTGAGGGTTTCGAGGTCCCGACGAAACTTTAGGACCAATTAGACAATTTAGACAATTTTCGAAAATCGAAACTGGAACTTTCCTAAAAATTCGAAAACGGAACGAAACTCAACAGTTTCGAACATCTCTATTCACAAGCATCAGATTCAGACATTGACAACCCACCAGGTGTAGAGTACTAAAGGGTCACTATACTCATCAAACAATTTCACATTTTCTAAAAAGTAGAGATGTAAAATGGTGGTATTCATATATTCTTCTGTGCTTGCTTTGTCATGAAATTATTAATGTCTACTCAGTGCTCCGAATGGCCCCCACCCTCCCTTACTCACTACCTTATATAGTAGTGTCTGTTCTGCACAGCCTTACCATAGATTCTACTCTGCTCACAAGTCTCCCCCTCCCTCACCTTTTTTCTTTTCTCTGTTGAATCTCTTAATTGTTACAGAAAGTGTACTGGCAGGCAGCTAAAGATCCTAGTAAGAGGTCAGGAATGGGACAAATATTCTGAAGAGTTCTCACTCTGCCTGAAAAGGCTGTTTCCACAGAGTTTTCTGTGGTGGTGGGGGGTGTCTGAGTGGCCCACGGCACCCGCGAATGGATGTGGCTTATTCTCAACAAGAAAAACTGGCCGTGGAAAAGAGGGCACACCCAAATTTGCTATTATATTGGTAAAATATCCTTTATTAGTGCAGATTATGGGATATATATTAAAGTGCACAAAAATAGTTAAAAACACCCTGTTAAACCCCAACATCATAATCATCAACAATATTGTAAGTTGGTATCAAGTATATATCAGCACATTATCATAACAGCGTAGTATACCGGTATACTATCACAGCCACACACATTCACACTCATAGGAGATACAATCACTTCCAATATTAACCCAATGAGTATATACATAGAAACCTACCACTCATAATAAACAGTAATTGATATAAATAGACAGGGTAGGGCTACATTACCCAATGGCAAAGCATACATTGATCAAACCAAAGGTCTCACTAACCAGATACCAAAATGATGTTAGGAACAGGGGCTAATTAAAAACACCGGACGCGTTTCGTCCGCATGGTCGGACTTTCTCAACGGCAAATGTAAACCCATTTGCACGCACCTTAAACACCCATCAGAGCAGGCTGCTAAGGAAGTAGAGGAAGTGACGTCAGGCTTAATCTCCCGAGACTTCAGAACATCTCTCTAGGTACCTTACTCCCGCCCACAGTGAATGGACCTCTCGCCATCTTGGATAAGGGCAAAACCAGTACCTGCCCAGTATAATAAGCCAGTGTATCATAAGGGGTATATATGTTATGACATAGTATTCTATTCGAAGCAGTAAATAAGTATGTCAAAAGGGTAAACAAATATATCAAACTAAGGGAATACGTAGAGTTATAATATCATATAAGCTGTTATGACATTCAGCGTGAAAAAGATGAACATTGAGGGCCGTGTCCCCCTAGTGACATTTCAAAATATCTGCCCGGCCATCCCAGTAACGTATATGAAATAAAGGCCATACGAAGCTGATGACTTATATGCAAACAGATCAAGGCAGGGCCAGAAATATAAAATAACTGGGCAGAGCTACTAGTACCACTTTCGTATTACACTTCTTGATATATATAAACGTCACTTATCACTGTTCATCGTTGAGATAAGTACTAAACCTAGATAGGCAGCATGATAACAGGATACCATCCTAGAAAAAGAGGCAGGGCACACCTTACAGCAAATTAACAATAATACATGACCTTTGCCAAGACGACAATATATCGAACAATTGAAAAGTGACCTAAGTCCATATTTGTAATCCTAGTAAAGAGAACAATATAAGATATCACAATCATATATGTAAAAGCAGCAATGAACACAAGCGAATGTACAGTATCCACATATAATGAGATAGAAACCATAAATGTCACAATCTTCATCCCAAAGAATGTCTGTGAGAGTCGATGCATAAAAAGGCTCCCTTTGACATAGTGTTCAGGTAAGTGTTACCATATAGCAGCATATAGTGCCCAGAGCCTCCAGAATCCTTGCATGTAGAGAAAAAAATATATACCATCTGACCTTGTCCCTTATAAATAATCGCTCAATAGCACCTTGCACAGATCAAAGACCAAGTAGGGAAAGAGTAAGTATGGCTCATATATGCAAATGTTCGAATAATCAGAGGTCTCCCAATATTATCCAGAATGATGTATCCGACTCAAAAAACAGAATCTTATCCAGATCTTCACATAGAGTCCCAGGAGTGGTCTGTCCAACGTGATACCTTTCACCAAGATACATCCATATCTGGTATGAAGGAAAGGAAAAGGGAATTTACATAGTGTCAAATAAATGGAGTTAAGTCCCACTCCTCATTTAGCCCCATCGGGGCCATGGTACAGAGTCTATAAATCCACCGTGCTTCCTTCTCGAGTAGGAGGTTATCCAAATTACCCTTTCTCAAATTCAATTTTACAGTATCAATCACCATGCATTTTAATGTATCAGTACGACCTTCATGTTTTATCAAAAAATGCTCTGCCACACTAGTTATACCTCGCCCATCTGTCTTTAACCTCTGTTCATTTCTAATATTAGATACGTGTGAACTTAACTTTTCTTTAATTTTCTGGGTAGTTTTCCCACATAAAAGAGTGGGCAGGAACAGGATAGCATGTATATCACATTTTTGCTATTACAATTGCAGAACTGTCTAATCCTATACCTTTTACCATTCCTATCCACAAAGGAATCTGTTCGACACATATATTTACACAATTTACAAGAGCCACAGGGATACATACCAATGGTACGTATACCCCTCCCCAAGGGAGGTACAGATCTTTCAAAATGACTCCTGCAAAGTTTGTCTGATATGTTCTGGCTTCTCTTAGCCGTCAATAAAGGTCTCTCAGGCACCACTCCCCTCAGTATCGGATCACTCCTAAGAATAAACCAGTTATCTGTCAGTACCTTTCTAACTTATCCTTCCATTGCTGATTAAATGTGGTTATAAAACGAAGGTCATTGTCCGGTACCTTAGGTTTAGATACCAGCAGATCATCCTGTTGTAAGTTACCAACATGCTTTTTACAAGTAGTTAATAAATATGGGGGGTATCCCCTCTCCAAAAAGCATCTTTCCAGATCTTCCGCAGCCTCCATATACCGTATATACTCGCGTATAAACTGTAAAATCAGCCTGAAAACTTGGACTCGGTTTATACTCGAGTCACTAAGTGCCATTGAAGATCAGCGTCCTCTCCATTCCGGCAGCAGCGTCCTCTCCATTCCGGCAGCCACACGATCATTCCATGTACTGGCTCGCTGGCCGACGTCACTGCCGGCACCAAGCCCGCGCCAATTAGTGACGTCAGCCGCGCGCCAGTACATGGAATGATCGTGCGGCTGCCGGAATGGAGAGGACGCTGCTGCCGGAATGGAGGGACGCTGTTCCGGATGGAGAGGACGCTGCTGCCGGAATGGAGAGGACCTTACCTTAAATGCCAGCACACAGTCCCAGGAAGCCCTTGGATTTAGGGGAGCCCACAGCTCCTGGTTGAAGGAGAGCCCACAGGTAAACTGAACTGGTTGGGAGGGTGAGGGTGGCATTCAAGATGTTTGGAAACTACAACTCCCAGCATGCTTTATTAGCTGGGAGTTGTAGTTTCCAAACATCTTGAATGCCAAGTTTCTACCCTAGGTTTATACTCGAGTCAACAACTTTTATTAGATTTTTTAGGTGAAATTGGGTACATCGGTTTATACTCGGGTCGGTTTATACTCGAGTATATACGGTAATCATTTATCTGTGTGCAGTTCCTTCGTGTACGCAGAAACTGCCCTTTTGGTATACCTTTAACAAGTGCTTTGGGGTGTGAGCTGTTAAAATGTAAGAGTGAGTTAGTGGCAGTAGGTTAACGATATAATTTCGTTTTTAATCTGCCATCTCTTACTTCCACTACCACATCTAAAAATTCACATTTAGTCTTAGAAATTTTCTTGGTCAAGAAAATATTGAATGGATTAGAGTTTAGGCTCTGTATATACTCCAATAGGAGCTCATACGTGCCCTGCCATAGTATAAACAGGTCATCGATGTATCTTAACCATACCAAGACATGGGGTAAATATTTAGCCATGGTCTCACCAAGTGCCACCTCCCTCTCCCACCAACCCAAAAACAGATTGGCGTAAGAGGGAGCGCACCTGGCGCCCATGGCAGTCCCCCTGATCTGTAAATAGAAATTGTTATCAAAAATAAAGAAATTGTGACTCAGAATGAATCGCAACAAATCAATGATTAACTTAGTTTTAGGGCAATGGTTCTTATCGTGCATGGACATGAAATATTCAGTGGCCTTAATGCCATCCGTATGATTAATATTGGAATAGAGGGATTCAACATCACACGTGACAATCCAGGTGCCATCATCAATGGATATATCCTTGATCTTCCGGATAAAGACCGTAGTATCCTTAACATATGACTCCAGGGTTGATCTCCTCCTCTATCTATGCAACTGCGAGTGGGTGGGGCTAAGGCACCCATGAGTGGGCGGGGCCACATCACCTGCGGGTGGGCGGGGCCACATGGGGCTGTAAGAGAATGGACCAAGGGGGCCTGCAACTGGAGGGACCGTGGGGTCCATGAGTGGGAGGGACCAGGGGGGCTGCAAAGGGGAGGAGGAGACAGGGCTGATGACTGACATGGTTTCAGAGCAGAAAGCAGGAAGTGCAGGGAACCTGGTGATGCTGCTGCCATATCACACACAAAAATGTAAATATCTTCAAAACGATGCAAAATAAACAATGAAAATAAATTGCAAAAATTTTCAGGAGAGCAATTCCTATCAATTTACCTAAAGTCATTTTTGGACCACTGTTCCCCTTTAAACAACTCACTGAACCATTATTATTATTATTTTTTTTTTTACAAATTTGGAAACGACTAGTTGTTTAAGAAATTATAAGGTATGTAATGTAAATTGGGAACCCAGCTTTTTGTTGGCTCTTTGTTGCAACCCCTAGTGGGCCAGCAACAAAAGGGGCGGGGAACCCAGGTGGAACGAAGTTACACTGCAATTTTTGAGAATAATAACACCTGTATACAATACTTTTTTGTTGTATACGTACTGAAAGGTTTTCAATTACTAAATTGGAATTACAAGTTACTATCCAGACCCAGCCATATTGTATGTATATAATTTCAAGAAGGTTTTTAAGGACATTTTGACACCATTGCGTATATGTATAGAGTAGTTGATAATACTTTGTGGTTGTTCCTTATATTAAGGTCTTAACACCACTTTACAACTTCAAATGAAATAATGAGTTTGCAGAAGAAGCCTTAATACAATGCAATAAATTGCACTTATTCCCTAGTTTGTATCCTCTGTATCGTTGACATTTTTGCAGTGTCCCCAAGTGATGCTAAACAAATAAAATGACATACTGTAATGTGAGGTATGTCCAATTAACAGCATTAAATCTAACAGACAAATGCAGAAAAAAAAAAGATCAGTCTTGCATGACCGGGATCCCGCAAAGCTTTAAAGTCTTTCGAAAGATTTACTTCATCGCGGGATCCCGGTCAGGTAAGTCAGATATTTTTAGGTTTTGCTACGGCTCTTTAGGCCTCAGAAGTAAAGGCGTTAAGATGTTGATCTAATCATAATTAAGCCTTTACTACATTGGATAGTGTTGGTTTTCAATAATTTCGACAAAAAAAGGGCTATATTGCATCGTCCCCTAAATGTCAATATCTCCCCTCACATCAACCCCTAAATATCAATATATCCCCTTGCATCAACCTCTAAATGTCATTATCTCCCCATGCATCAGTCCTTAAATGTCAATATCTCCCCATGCATCAACCTCTAAATATCAATATATCCCCATGCATCAGCCCCTAAATGTCAATACCTCCCCTTGCATCAGCCACTAAATGTCAATATCCCCCTTGCATCAGCCTCTAAATGTCAATATCCCCCTTGTATCAGCCCCATAAATGTCAATATCTCCCCACTGCATCGGCCCCTTAATGTCAGTATCTCCCCTTGTATCAGCCCCATAAATGTCAATATCTCCCCTTGCATTGGTGCCTAAATGTCAATATCCCCCTTAACATCCTCATTTTAGATTAGATTCCAAGGAGATAATTTGATAAATACTCTAGGGTAAGTGCACTACAACAGCAGTAATCATTTAGAAATGTACTACAAGAAAAGCAACTGCCAGCAATGTAGATCTAAAAAGCTGTTAACTCAAAATAATAAACAAATATGATTTAGACACTAAGGTACATACTAAACATGACGTATACCAAAGCCAAGGTCTAATTTCACCACTTGTCTATTGCTAACTGATATTGGCCACATCTGGCTGCAGGTAAACCACAGTCCCAAAAGGCAGACATTACAGTCTGTAAAGGGGATATAAAAGAATCCCAGTTTAAATGTTTTACAGCAGCAAAAATGTAATGATCCAACTTTTATTCATACATCCTTTGGGAAGATCGGAGTTTTGTGAATCATGTCAACCATTTATCTTTAATGTTATAAGCCACAAAGGTAACCAAAAGCAAATGTCTTGAATAATTTTTTTTCCTCTGTATACACTATAGAAGATCCAAGTACAGATATCATAGAGTATAGTAGCAATAAAGGTATACAAGATTCAAGTTCACTTTGGTTAACCGAGGATATGGTACAGAAAGAACTAAATAAGGTTAATATTAATAAATCTCCTGGACCGGATATAAATACTCCTCGGGTACTTAAGGAGCTAAGTTCAGTTTTATCTAGGCCATTGTTTCTTATTTTTGCTGATTCCCTCATGTCTGGTGGTGTGCCTCTGGATTGGAAAAAGGCTGATGTTATTCCAATATTCAAAAGGGTAGTCGTTCACAGCCGGTAATTACAGGCCGTAAGTTTAGCTTCAGTGGTGGGGAAGATCCTGGAAAGTTTAATAGGGAACATGTTCTAGAGTATGTTTCAAGGACTGACATTATAAGTAGTAACACAGGATTTAGTAGGATAGATCTTGTCAAACTAACTTGCTTGGCTTTTATGAGGAAGTAAGTAGAAATTTAGACTCTGGTAAAGCAGTAGATGTAGTTTACTTGGATTTTGCAAAGGCTTTTGATACAGTCCCCCATAGGCAGCTAATGTATAAGCTGAGGTCTGTTGGTCTGGGGAGTCACATTTGTACATGGATAGAAAATTGGTTAAGGAATAGGATGCAGAGAGTAGTTGTTAATGGGGCTTCATCATTATGGACTAAAGTGCTAAGTGGGGTGCCACAGGGTTCTGTGTTGGGGCCGCTTCTATTTAATCTATTTATTAATGATTTGGAAGTGGGTATTGTCAGCAAGGTTTCTGTGTTGCTGACGACACAAAACTTTGTCGACCATTAAAAACTTCAGAGGATGTGCAATCGTTGCAAGGGGATCTAGATAGATTATCACATTGGGCAGATGAAATTCAATGTTGATAAATGTAAGGTGATGCATTTTGGACTTAAAAATCCTTGTGCTACTTCTACTATAAATGGCTCTGTGTTAAGTGAATCCCTGTTGGAAAGGGATCTTGGAGTTTTGGTGGATAACAAACTTAAAGGTAGCAAGCAGTGCCAGGCGGCAACAGCCAGAGCCAGCATGGTATTGTCTTGTATAAAGCAAGGTATGGATTCAAGGGAGGAAAATGTAATTCTCCCTCTTTACAAAGCATTGGTAAGGCCTCATTTGGAATATGCAGTGCAATTTTGGAATCCTGTGTACAAAAAGGACATCTTTGAAATGGAAAGGGTTCAGAGAAGGGCAACTAAATTAATAAGGGGATTGGGGGAGCTTGAATATAAAGAGAGACTGGAAAAGTTACAATTATGTACGCTGGAGAAAAGGCGCTTGCGTGGGGATATGATTACTGTGTATAAATACATTAACGGGCCATACAATAAACTATCTGGGGCATTGTTCACCAATAGAACATGTCAAAGGACACGAGGACATCCCTTAAGACTTGAAGAAAAAAGGTTTAGGCTTCAAGCTCGGAAAGGGTTTTTCACTGTGAGAACGGTAAAGCTATGAAACCGTCTTCCAGTGGACGTTGTTATGGCAGGTTCATTGGTCATTTTCAAAAAAAAGCTGGATGAGTTTCTGCAAACAAGGAATGTTACAAGTTACTGGTATTGATACATAAAGTAGAGTTGATCCAGGGAAATTTCCGATTGCCACTTGGAGTCAGGAAGGAATTTTTTCCCCCTTCATAAATTTGGTGGGGTTTTTTTGCCTTCCTCTGGATCAACAGTTAGGCAGGAAATGAGGATATTGCTAGATGGGTTGGACTGGATGGACGTATGTCTTTATTCAACCTCAAATACTATACTATACTAACCACCCACAAAAATTGGGGTGCACTGAAAACTAGACAATTGCTTTCAATATCAACTGAAAAGCCAAGAGCCAATAAAAGTAGTTTCATTTGTATTATGTTGGTTGAGGGTTTAGAAAATGAAGTATGGTTCTCTATTATAACTTAAAAGGACCCCCTGAAATCTACCTAAAGGTCATATCCACCCTTAAAACAAAAAAAAGTGGTGATTTATTAGTTACTTGTCCACAGCCCCAACTGCAATTTTTACCAGTTTATTACATGTATTTGTAACTAGATATTTAATAATACGTTCTGGCATAGGTATCTGCCTCCTACCTCTGCTCAATGAGCTTTTTATTACCTTGAGCATGTGCAGTAGAAGCAGCAGGGGAAACAGGAGTCACTTATTGGTTTTGATGTTAGCAGTCACAGCCTTGATTGACTGCATGGAGGGAGGAGCCATAATATCTGGTTAATAAAACATCTAATAATGTGCTGAATATATCAGTTGGGGTTGGGGACAGGTAACCGACATGTGACCAGTTTTTTTTTCTTGATTTTTGCCTAAGGCACAATTATTTTGTATTTAACAATAAGATATATTTACAAACAAAGGGGACAGCTATGGGCGCTCGTTGCGCGCCATCCTACGCAAACCTGGAAAGAACAGATAGTAGAGTCTATGTCAATGTATAGAACACACGTGAAATACTGGTCTAGGTACATAGACAATATATTCATCATATGGAAGGGAGATAAACAATCTCTGAATGATTTCTTTGATCTTAATGACAACAACTTAAATATCTACCTTACCAGAGAAATTTCCGAAATGCAGGTTAATTTCCTTGATTTGACAGTAAAAAAAAGTGGACCTAATATAGTTACCACTTATATAGGAAAGATACTGCTACTAACTCTCTCCTGCATTTCCAGAGTGCCCACCCTTGGGAGCTGCTCAGGGGTATACCTAGGGGGCAGTTCCTGAGGGTGAGAAGGAATTGTACCACAGAGGAGGACTGCAGACGAGAATCGTTAGAACTAGAGAGCAGATTTAAAGCAAGAGGTATTCCAGTAATCTCCTGACTAGAACTAGAAGAGAAACCATGAGACTTACACAGAAGAACTATTGAAACAGCGTCCACGCACTACTGACGGTAATATACGTTTTATTACTCGCTATAATACAGAGTGGCCCTTGATAAAAAGTATCCTGGAAAAGAACTGGCACATTTTAACCAATGACCCTGTCTTTTACAATATATTACAGATAAGCCAGCAATGACAGCAAAGAGAGCCCGTAACCTAGTAGACCATCTTATGCATAGTCACTTTAAGAACCAGACAGAACATCTAGGCAGAGGCTACCGACTATTGGGCAGTTATCCCTGTGGAGAATGCAACTTCTGTATGTTTATTGATCGGAAAGACAGGAAAGACAAAATTTGGAATGCCACAGGTGGCAGATATTATAAGATTAAAAAATACTTTAATTGCAAATCTAGAAACGTCATCTATGGTTTATGCTGTCCATGCAACAAGTTATACGTAGGCAAAACCGAACAGATGATGAAATCAAGGTTGAGTAAACATCTATCAGACATTAGAATTGCAGAGCGGCACTGGAGAGAAGGCAGGGTTATTTCAAGTGTTGCAGCACACTTTGCCAAATTTCACAAAAGTTCCGATAAAGGACTTAAATTTTTGGCATCGACTCTGTAAAAAATAACATCAGAGGTGGAGACCTCACAAACAGACTCTTACGGGTAGAAATGAGATGATTTACTTACTGGATAGCAGAGTTCCAAAAGGGCTTAATGAAGGATTTGATCTCACACCCTTTATTTAAACCGAATTGTCTCCCTCTTTCTCCATAGATAAAATTTGGGATAACTTCCAGACCTGTGATCTGCTCGAAGCGGCTCCTCATACTTATTGGAATGTGTTGATCAGGTAGTGTACAATCACTGACAACCTTGGACTTTAAAAATGTATCTGGACAAACGTGTCCCCTCCATCTTCGGTTGCATCTAAAAAATTCAGGAATATGGCTGTCTAGGAACCTTTTCCACTGGAACATTAATATTTGGGAGATCGGGTAAGAGAAGTCTTCATAAAGAGGCCATACTCACCTTCCGTATCTGCTTTCATGGGATGTTACAAAGAGAAAGGACGAAGAAAAGATGAAAAAAAAAGAAAAACCAAAAGTAACCTTTCAATCTTTTCTAAGTAGAGGGGGTATAGTATGAGGGTAGTAAAGGGGAGGGGGGCTCGTAGGGTAGGAAGGGGATTGGGTATGTAGGGTCTGAATGGGAGGGGAGATAGTAGGGTAGGAAGGGTATGGTTGCTCTTCGGGTCGCCTGGGCGTGTTTCTCGTCGTGTCTGCCCGGGGCTGGGGCTCTTCGGTCTGTCCGTTGCGTGGTCTCCCTTCGGGTCTTGGTCCCGGTCTTTTTCTTTCCCGCCCCTTATCTTTCTTTTCTCTCTTCTTTTTTTTTTCCTCCTCAGTTTTTCTCTTTGCCGTTTCTCCCCATCCCTCTCCCTTGTCCTTTTCTTTTTTTTGTCTCCTCCTCTTTTTTTTTCTCTACTCCCCTTTTTCTCCATTTTCTATGTTCCTCTCCTTCCTCCCTTGCTCTTTTTTTCTCTCTTCCCCCTTTTCCCCTGTTTTGTTCCCCTTTCCCCCCCCTTGTTTTTTTGCCTTCTTCCCTTTTTTCCTCCTTTCCTCTCTGTTTTCGTTGTTTTTTGCTTCCTTCATGGTGTATTTATTGGGGTTTTAGTGTGGAGCCGTTTTTTGGCTATATTGTTTGGGTTATATTGAATATATGATATAATATTGTTTTTTGTTCATGGGACTCCATCTAGTTCCATGAGTATAGATAAATTGTGGAGTGAGTCTGTATCTGTTATTGATAGGTTTTTTTTTTTGCAACATTTTACAATCCAGAGGAAATATAATAATGGGCATCATTGATGTTGGAAGCCTTCTACATCTAGAACTCTCCAACAAGAAGGTTATAGATTGTATTGAAGAGGTACTACTAGATACTAATCTAGAAATGCATACATTTACTCCCTACTGGATTTTTACCATTGTACTTACAAAAATACAATTCTAATGAATGAAAAAGTTCATACTTTTTTTGTTATTGGCGATCTTGAGATTATATACTTATTCCTAATGAAAAGGGGAGGAAAATGGGAGTTTTGAATTGGTAATACAGAGAACAACTACACCTACCATGAAGTTTACTTTGAAAATAGCCAAAACCCTATTCCACTTTCCCGATATGTTTGATAGTTGTGTTCCGATAATAGATAGCAATCAAAATTTGTATGTTAGCCATAACAAAATATATTCTTGCTGCCCAGCGGTTTCACAGTCCACACATTTGCCGAGAGGCCACACCGAAAGGCAGTTTATGTGTTGCCCAATGGATCTCCGCTACAGAGGACGTTTACACTGGGGGGCATACTACCCCGTAAAATAAATCATTTCAAGAGGATTAACCCATTATGATAAAACAAACCAGGAGGGGAGTTGATATCACATGGCTAGATCAAACTCCTCAGTATAAAGACTAAAATGACACACTAATATTGCTATCCTTTTGTTGTGTGCTATTCAGTTAAACAACGTAATAAAATCAGTAAATCAGCAAAATATAGCTGCCAATTCATCCAAATGATCAAGAATTGTTGCAAATTTTTGTTATAGAAAAGGGAAAAGCACTTAAAGACATATTGTCCTGCTGATATGCTTCATAATCCTCAGGGAATAAACAATATCCCAAAACAATGAGCTTTTCCATGTCATTCAATGTGTTGTGCCTGGCCATTCATTCATAAAAGGAAACTTTATTACTCCTTTGGTTGTCATATTTTTTAAAATGTCCTTGTGGAAAAGAGTATGAGGGACAAACCTCCCCAGGGAATTAAAGAATGCAAATGAGGAACACGGGTTACATTAGGAATTTTGTTACTAATGCTTATACATACCTCCGTGGGCATACATTTTTAGCTGGACTATCAGATACAGCTCAAATGGTGATACTTTGAAAAAGTGGATAGACCTTAAGCTTGGTATCACACTATGAAGATTTTCCAGGTCCATCGACCATAGTTAGAATGCTCTCCCGGTGGCGACCGACCCGTTCGTCTGAATCGACCAAAGGACATCGGACATGGTGGAAACCTCGTCCGAGTCGTGCAGTGCCTCTATGGACCACCGACCGGTCGAAGTATGTGAACGGTTCGGTCCAGGAGGAAAATGCTAGGTGTGTACCTCAGCTTAGAGTGGTTAACCTCAATACAAAAATATTACACCAGGAGTATCTATTATTTTATCCTGGCTACACGAAGAATCCAAAGAGGTAAGTGATCAATGTAATATTTCCTGGTTTCTGTGAATTTACTGATGGTTTTGACTTTTTTGCACATTGTATCAGTTTCTAGTCTTATATTACTAGTGTTGACATTGGATAAATGGGGATATTTAAGAAGTGTAGTCACGGACACTTGACACTTGAGATTGCTTGGCCACAGACACCTTAATGTATCTTTTTGACTATTTTGGATTAACTTATCATCGAAAAGAATGACTTTCTTCTTCAACCGAGACTTTACCCAGCACAATTGTCTTTGGTAGCACTGGACACTTTAATATGTATATTGGCACTTTAAAATGGAACATTTTTGTCTATACAAAGACACTTTTTATTGGGGGGGAAAACATTTTTTCCCTGTGTGTTTGGACACTGTTTTTAAGTTTTGAATACTGAGTAGTGTATTTTTCCTTTAACCTTTTATCCCTCAATTAAGAATGATAGAGGGTGTTCTAGTAATTTTACAATGACACACCTTATTTAAGTCACTGTGGTAATAGCACTTGTTTTTGGCATCATGTAAAGGCAAACATGTTGCTTGAAAAATGTTGTGGCGGGATCATGAGAATTTGTTATATTAAATCCAGAAGCGTTCACATTGAGAAACTGTGGTTTTTTTCTCTCCCTATCTAACCCTTTTCGTTTAACCAACTAAAAGTTTTTAGGATTTTTAGTTTAAATTTTCGACTTTAACAAACCAAAAACTGGAACTAAGATTTTTCATTTTGCTGGAAAATGAGCAATGTGAGATTTAAGCAACAAATATCTCTTTACATTCTTACAACTCTTCTATAAAATAATTCCCTTTGATCACCAAGCATGGCGTTTTGATTCCTCCGTACAGAAAGTGACAATACGAAATGCATGAAACACAAGAAATTAGTGATACTTTTTGTTCTTGAGTTGCAGATTCTTTGTTGTGTAGTACCAATCCAAGGTAACCAAGGACCCTCAATTTGCAAACTGTAAAAACTAATAATGTCATGCCCAGACTGGAGTATTTTAGTAGAATTAATGTTTTAGAGCCAGTTGAGAGACCCACAACTAATCACACATCATTTCTACTCGAATTTATCAGCACCGCAGACATGATGACTATTCCTAATTAAACACTAACTAATTAGCATAGTACCAGAATTTATCTTAGACCTTGAAATTAAAGATAACTTACTCTTTTTTTTTGCGTAAATGCTAATTTTAAGTTCTTTGCATTTGGAGAGGAACATGCTGTGTAATATTTTCACGTATTTCGAAGAGTAATTAACCCCCTGCCATCTAGAATTTGAATTGTTTTTATCAAATGCTCTGTGCTTGGAAGACCAGAAAATAGAGGATAAAAAAGCAACACTAATCAAGGTTTGAGTACGCAAGGTTCACAATACCATACACCCCCAGTGATTATCATTTTAAATTTAAATGGATGACTGGGATAGGCATAGGCACCACAAAAGAACCTCTGTAAAATGTAAATACGGTTAAGTCACCTGGAATCTCAATTACCTAAACTGATGTGGTTTAAATACATCGTAAATTATTTCAGAAATGATTGTTGAGGAGCTTAAGTACTCTAAGGAAGAGCAGCTAAATATACATGAATTTAGAAACCAAATCTGAGTTTTCATTCAAGCTTTGCTAAGCTGTAATTCTATTGCATGTTCCTTTTTATTAAGAAGATTAAAAAAAACTACATTTCCGCAAAAAAATTTTTGAATGACTTGCAACGCACCACTACTTAGTTAATTTCAATACTTATCTTAAAGGGTTCACACTTCAATACATACAAAAAATAGAAGCCCTAGTGTGTCTCATCCAGTTTTCATGTTGCTATTTCTTATTTGGGCTTATATTATATTGCACTTAGCCTGCCTTCTCTCTGATAATAAAGCAATTAGTTCAATAACTTGGCCAATATTTTAAGCCCGGCAACCACTCATGGTTTGCGTTTTGGGCTGGACTCTAACCTTTTTACCTTAGTCAAGTTTTACCTTCTATGAACGTACTTCTCAAACTTTGTCTTTATATCATACCGCCTCTTGTATGAGTGACAAATCCCACCGCTCTTTTCGGCTGCTTTTCTTTTGGGACTACTCTCATCTTTCATAACGGCTTAACCCTGACCCACTGTGGTGGAGTTCACACTTTCCCCAGGCTTTTGCAACCCCCCAATCAACAACATATCTACAGAAATGGGTTCATCACCGCTTCACACTGGTAAAAGAAACACCCCCCCAGCACATTTCCACAATAACCGGTGAGTACCAGGACAAAGGTAAGATATCTTACCTAATTCCTCGCCAGCCTTCATCTTTTCTGCTCTCTGCTTGCACCTTAGTCTTTGATGGAACCTATGTGAGCTTCGGCAGTCACTTGACTGATGGTTACATCTGGAAGAGCTTCAAGGGACATAAGGAATGAAGTAAAAAATTATCTGTTACTCGGGAG
Source organism: Hymenochirus boettgeri (assembly GCA_019447015.1). Lineage (NCBI taxonomy): Eukaryota > Metazoa > Chordata > Amphibia > Anura > Pipidae > Hymenochirus > Hymenochirus boettgeri. Next base: position 328,085,106 of record CM033470.1, on the reverse strand, counting down.
CACTGGGTAGAAAGTGAGTATGTTGAGTATGGGTAGTAATTAGTAGACCAGTAAGGGGCACTTAGTGTTTAAAATGTTTGGGAAGAGGTGAAACATACCCTTAAAACACATAAGTTACCTTAATATTTACCTGTTCCATGCAAGCAATTAGGCTCTCATTTACCTGGGATGATCATATATTTGCAGTTTCAGAATATGTTTTAGTTTTGATTTGATTTGTTTTGTTTTTCTCTTGAAGAAATGCCCCCACATTTGCCATTTTCCCTCATATTTGTAATCCTCAAGATTCTGAGACACATTCTTCTTCTTTTATTGATGATAGTGGCTCTAACTATTCCATAAGGAACACTTCCCTGTCTTTTCTCACTCACTCAGCTCATTAATGCCCTTTGACCTCTAACTCCTGGACCTCCGGTAACTTCTTACTTGCTTGATTTTCTCCTGACAGCCATCTCTCCCGTCCTTTTTAACTCAGCTGTTTGGATCAATGTACTGTCTCCATAGAGGAAGCTCCACTGCCTTTCGGTCAAAAAAACAAAAAAAAATAAAAAAAAAAAAAAAATAATCGGATTCCCATCAAGTGGATAAAATCTGCAATACCTTTTCCTAAGCCATCGAATCTTTTTCATCCACTGCAGCCATCCACGTATCTCAGAACCTTATTTTCTTGAATTGCCATGTGTTCCTCACAAGCCAATCTCTCGCACACCCACCCATCCCCAAAAAATACAGTTTACCCTCCTATCCTCCTCTCTAGCTGTCTTCTTTAGAACTATACCTCTCATCTCTCTCTTACACACATATGATACTTTTTTCTTTTTTTTCATGTATTTGACTGTTTCCACTTACGGCCACCTCTATTTTATAATGTACAGAGCGATGCCTACTCAATTCCTCACTTAAATGACGGGACTATCATTGCTCCAGGTGGAGATAAGCTGCTTCGTTGGGTTTCTTAGCCGGACGGATGCACTTCCGTACTGTCTTAACTGAAGCAAGTGGATCTTCTTAAGCTTGTCCTTTTAAAATGAACTTAGTCCACAATTAAAGATGTTCTCACCGTATCCTACGTACTCATCTTTTATCTAATTCTAAAAATCTTAGATATGTAAATCTATATCAACTGGCTTGTTTTTACCTGAAATGGCACTAAGGCTGGGTACACCACCATCAGATACTTTCCAGCGACTGAACGATGTTGCATGGTCGGTCTGTTCCGGCTGGACAATATCTGGTTGTGTGTGGGAACCCGTGCTGTGACTGAGCTCGCCGTCCCGCGCCTACATCCTTGTCCCGTCGAGCCGCTCGCTCAGGAACGAAAACACCCTGGGTGTACCCACCAGACGCACAGGGTATAATATGTCAATTTTCCATCTTATCTTTCTAATACTTACATGATGGATACATCCCGATCATAGTTTGGGATAAAGTGACACTGGTCAGAAACAACATATGGCATGTGACTAAACAAGAGGGATCACCTATCTGACATACCACGAGAATCACAAAAACACTAATACTAGCATTATTGGACTTTAGAGCAATCTTCTAGTAGTTTGCAAATAGTGTTGTTCTGAAGGCTTCGAGCATAGAAAGTAAGTGAGAGGCAATAAGGGTATCATTTTGTTACTGTCACTACCTCTTTTCTTTCGATATTTATTACATCTCAGATGTATAGCATCTCAGTCAGCATGTAACAGTGTCATCGTGGTTAATAATCCCATAAGAGACACTTTAAGTTTTTTTTTTCACATAGCAAAACTTGACTGAAAATGCATTGCATCGGCGACATCGCTGTAAATTTTCGTTGACATTCACGTAGCTGTGCAAATGATGCAAACAAACCACACTAACCCACACATACCTCGGGCTTGGCAATAGTGTTGTTATTTTTGTTGTACAAATGCATATACTTCTCTGATCTTCTAATCCCCTGCCCTTAAACCATGAAATGCAATAGCACGGAAGGGCCCTTATATGGTTTTGATAGCAAGAGGTGTTCCATAACAGACATGTGGGACAACAATATTCTGATTTGGAAGAAATCTTATATCATCAATCATTGAACTTTTAAATTAAAGGACATACATGAGTCACCTCACAGCCTGCTCCTCTAGTCACTGTACCCATGGTCGCGGGTCCTAAACGCTCGCTCCTCACCCCTGTGGTTTAAAACTACTAATCCAAACGACATTCTATTACTTGGCCCTTGTGCACCAATAAATCCACTTCTGGTAGAGTTCCGCATCCTTGACCAATAGGGAGTGTCAGTGCAAGAGTCAAATAGATCACTTCGTTTGGATTTAGTAGACTAGACCGAGGGGGAGGACGTACCATTTTTAGCAGCACCTTTTAGGTACTTATATTAGGGGTGGGTAAATATCCAATACCCCCTAATCACATGGTTCACAATTGTTCCTGTATGTGGAAAATACCAGTACCAGCAAAAAACTCGCGATAATCTATCAGTGTGTAAAACCCCCCACTAATATGATATAACACTTGGGGTAGTCTGGGCTTATATTACACCTCACTTTGTGTGAAACTTCCCCAGTTTTTAGTAAATAATTCCCGTAGCAAATCATCTGCATTCAGAAGTTACTTTCATTTAACAGGTCACAAGTTACTCATCAATTTTAAGACTGATATTTTTTGTCAACATGACTTTGGGGCATAGTTTACTATATCGTTCTTTTTCCATTTCGCATATCGCAGGACAATCGGCCAATGAACAAATATCTTCTATTTTTCGCCTTAGTTTATAAAAACGCTCGTTTTCTGCTGTCGCCTTGCGGAAAGTATCGTTAAGGCTATGTTGGCGATAGTTTTTGCCTATTCATTGGCGTTAATTTTGTGTATTCACTGCAAACAAGAGATTGCTTTCTAGAAAGACCGGTCTGTCTACTCCTGGATGGTCCTTACTAAGGTCTCCTTATTCCCTCCCTTGTTGTGGGTTTACGATTAACCAGCACTAAACTTGGTGCCTCTGGCTGACTGCTGAACTTGGTCCTGGCTGGACTTATGTACAGCTAATTATAGGATTTCTCTTTTTTGGCACATAGACTCAGGGGTTATTCATAAAATTCTTACTCGTTTAAAATGGTGCTAATTTTGCCCCAACCAAATCAATCCTTTTAACATTTGAACGCTAACATCTGATTGGTGTTGGTGGCCAAAATTAGTCACATTTTAAACTATCGAAACTTTTATTGAATCTTCCCCTGTTATATCCACTTGCATAAGGTAATTTTGGGGATTTATACTTCGGGTTCCATCCCAGGGAGCCATGTTTTAAATGTTTTTCCTAACATTTTGTGAATGTTGTTCATTGATTTATGGTGTTATATTGGAGAAATAAAGACTTATTTTTTGTACACAATTTGATGCCTGAGTGACGATTCCCATGGGCTCTTTTTTTTCTTTTTTCTTTACAATCTCTAGGGAAATATTATTTCAGTTATTCTAAAGCTGTTGTAGGCTGTTATTCCGATGTTCATGTGTCCACAATTACTTATGTAAGCACAGGAGCTTGTCATCCTGCAGCTCTCTAATTTAATTGTAAGTCTACATTTTCTAAGTGCACTAGTCATCTATTCAGCTACAGTAGGGGCTGTGTGTTTTTTAACTCTACCGGCTATTAATAACCAATGTACAGTGATAAAATGCTCACACTGTCCTGCGTGGGTTGTTTTTTTAAACCCAAGCCGAGCCACTATTGCCATCTTTACGACATTCTCAAAAAAATGTAAAATAAACAGAAATATACGATAAACAGTCATTTCTTTTGTTCTATTATTTACTAATATTCTGTCTGCTTATCCACTGTGGGTATGCGCTTTAAATTGTGTAACATGTCTAATTTTATATCCTATATCCATGTGTATCCTCTAACATTGATGAAATGATGAGGAGAGGAGAGCATGCCAGTACCACAGTGTTCTAAATCAATGCAGACAGTTATGATCATTTCACACATCAAACACAACACAACATGACACCCTCAAACATGTGTGAACCCTCGCCAACACACTACACACCGCCTCCTCAAAGTATGAACACTCTCCACCTACTACACGCTCCTTAAAGTTGTGAACACTTGCCGCCTCCCTGCACTACTTAAAGTGTGAACACTCGCCACCCACTACATGCTCCTCAAGTATGAACAACGCGCCACCTACTAACACGCTCCCTTAAGTGTGAACACTTGACACCCCATTTTAAGCTCCTTAAGGTAAACACTTGCCGCCCCTGCACTACTTAAGTGTGAACACTCGCCACCCACACTACACGCCCTCAAGTATGAACACTCGCCACCTACTACAACGTTCCTTAAAGTGTGAACACTCGCCGCCCTGCACTACTTAAAGTGAGAACTCTCGCCACCACTACAGCTCTCAAGATTAACCACTCACCCCTACTACAGACTACACGCCCCTAAATTGTGATCACTCCCCGCCAACTACACGCTCCTTAAAGTGTGAACACTCACCACCCCTCCACCTCCTTAGTGTGAACACTCGCCACCCACTACACGCTACTTAAAGTGTGAACACTCGCCACCCCCTACATGCTCCTAAAGTGTAACCCTCGCGCCACCCCACTACACACTCCTTAAAGTGTGAACACTGACCACATACTGGCACTACTCAATTGTGAACATTGCCACCAACTGTACACTCCTCAAAGTATATACAATTGATTACTAATGTAAGTCTCAAGGTGCATGGACCTCCTTTCCTCTGTGGCAAGGCTCCAGCACTTGAATGTTATAATTATATTTATATAATTAATTTTTTTATGTACTGAATATTTATGTGTTTACCCTCCCTTGTATGACTTTTTTGAATTTCGTTATTGCACAGCGCTGCTCCCCAAGTGGCGCTATATAAACAAACCATATTATATACACATACATACTCACTGCGCGCTCTTTAAAAGTGTGTAACACTCACCATTCACTCACGCAATCAAAGTGTGAACACTCACCATTGCACTGCACGCTAATCAAAGTGTGACACTCACCATTCACTGCATCCTAATCAAAGTGTGAACACTTGCCAACCCACTCATGCTCTAATCAAGGTGAACACTTGCCAACCCACTGCTGCTAATCAAAGTGTGAACACTCACCATTCTCCTGCCACGCTAGTTAAAGTGTGAACACTCACCATCCACTGCATGCTAATCAAAGTGTGAACACTCACCATTCACTGCATGCTATCAAGAGTGTGAACACCACCATTCACTGCAATGGTAATCAAAGTGTGAACACTTGCCAACCCACTACGGCTAATCAAAGTGTGAACACTCACCATTCACTGCACGCTAATTAAAGTGTGAACACTCACCATCCACTCCATGCTAATCAAAGTGGGAACACTCACCACTCACTCATGCCTAATCAAAGTGTGAACACTCACCATTCACTGCACATCCTAATCAAAGTGTGAACACTCACCATTCACTGCATGCTTAATCAAAGTGTGACACTCACCATTCACTGCATGCTAATCAAAGTGTGAACACTCACCATTCCACTGCATGCTAATCAAAGTGGGAAACACTCACCATTCACTGCATGCTAATCAAAGTGGGAACACTCACCATTCACTGCATGCTATCAAAGTGGGAACACTCACCATTCACTGCATGCTAATCAATGGGAACACTCACATCACTGCATGCTAATCAGTGTGACACTCCCATTCCTGCACGCTAGATCAAGTGTGAACACTCACCATTCACTGCATGCTAATCAAAGTGTGAACACTCACCATATCACTCACGCTAACCAAAGTGTAACACCACCATCCCCTACATGCTAATCAAGTGTGAACCCTCCCCTTTTACTCGCATGCTAATCAGTGTGAACTTGCCAGCCCACTGCAGCTAATCAGTTGTTGAACACTTTCCAACCCACTGCATGCTAATCAAAGTGTGAACACTCCCACCATTCACGCATGCAATCAAAGTGTGAACACTCACATTCACGGCAAGCTAACCAACATGTAACACTCACTATCCACTGCACGCTATCAAGTGTGAACACTCACCATTCACTGCATCTTATCAATGTTGAACACTTGCCACTCACTGCAGCTAATCAAAAGTGTGAACATTTGCCAACCCAACTGCATGCTAATCAAAGTGTGAACACTTACCATTCACTGCATGCTAATCAAGTGTGAACACTCACCATGCACTGCAGGCTAATCAAAGTGTGAACACTCCACACCTACTGCACACTCTCCAAAGTGTGAACATATTAACAAAAAAATCAGTTGCAGACACAATCAATTACAAGGATAAACACCTCTATACAAAATGGTCTGTAGCCTGTCTCCTTTAATTTAAAAGGTCCAGTTGACACTATGCCTTTGCCTGTTGTCATTCTGAACACCAACAATCATATTTTTCCACATCAATATAAGGACCATCAATAACACTAAGACACAACACCACCACCACAAATATACATTACCACCACCACAAAATAACATTACCACCACAACAATAATAACATTAACACCACAATAGTAACATTACCACCCACAATAATACCAACACCACAAATACTAACAACACCACCACAATAATAACAACACCACCACAAATAAAACCCACCCAACCACAAATAATAACACCACCACCACAATAATAACATACCACCACAAACTAATAACACCACCACCACAAATAATAACATTACACCACAAAATACCACCACCACTACAAATACCACCGAGATTAATTCAGGCTCATTACAACAATTTACAGCACTGATATCCACTATGTCTCATACTCTTTCTATACTGAGTGTCCTCATAGGTCAGGTTTCTTACTGTTTTTATATATTATATATCTTTACAGTTTTCACCACATTAATAAGATACTGTATATATAAGATATGAAGTATATTCAGTGTTTAGGGATATTTTCCTTAAAAAACAAAAAACCTGCCCACATACAATGCAATAAGAGGCTACAATGTCTTATCAAGATTGATGTCTTGCACAGCTACCTAGGTGTACACAAAAGAGACAAGTGATCCTGCACACTCATTCCCCAGTTATCAGGGACTATGAGGGGGCTGCAGGGGAGGGGCCTGGTGGCCCATGAGGAGAGGAACACAGGGAAAAGGGAATGTTCACATGGTTTCAGAGCAGGAAGTGCAGGGATTGGTGATGCTGCTATCATATCACATATAAATATGTAAATATCTTTAAAACTATGTAAAAAAAGAAAGTGAATTGCAAAATACTTAGGAAAGCAATTCCTGTCAATTACCTAAAGTCTTTTTGGACCACAATTGCCCTTTAAGGATAACTACTGCCTCCATTTCGGCAGAGTAAGCTGGCTCCTCCCTCTATGCCGTCAATCAAGTCTGTGATTGCAGACATCACAGCCAATGATGACTGCTCTTTCCCCTGCTGACTCATTTGCAACAAGTTCCTAAAAGCTTACTGAGCAGTGGGAGGAGGCCGTAACCTCTGACAGAAAGGGAAAGAATGGGGGCAATACCAACCGGAAATATCTATTTAATGCATGCAATAAGTACTAAAAAATAGCAGTTAGAGTTAGGGGCAAATAAATGACTAGGGGTATTTAAATTTGCCTGCCCTGTGCCTCATATTATGTTAGAATGCTTTCTTTAATCTGTACTTGTAACCTGTAATTGCTTCTTCTAAGTCATAATTTTTTTCTGGGACTGCAACTATCTTTGCAGAGCAACATCCCCATTACCAGAAGCCCTGGTGAATACAGAAATAAGGGGCACATGCAATAGATTTCTGTCTGGTGGGATTCACATGTTCCAGTCTTCTTTTTTTCTTCTGTTCTTGACTTTTCTCTATGCTATTCAGGTCAGAATTGACCCACTAGGGAACCATTTAACCCCTGATGGGCCCACAGCCCATTCACAGTAAATTATGCCCCAGCATGTTGCTGGTTTATAAATAGTGCTGGAAGTTATCTCAGGAAGCTCAGAGAAAGTGAAGAAAAACAGAGATATTCAATAACTTATAAGTATAAAATCCACGTAACCTGGTGGTAATATCGTTATTTGAGGTTTACACTTACTAAGTGGGGAATGCAACACAATTCTCTCTAAGTTTTACGCTACCTCATACAAAACTTAACAGGGCATTACGTATAGGGGGATTTTAAAGAAGTGCAAAGATAGATCCTTACTTTGCTGCAATCCCAGGATGCATTTCTGACACAATCGCATATTGCATGCGGTTTGATGCTCCTGTTAGCGTATCTCCCTTAACATGCAGGGGCATACGCACCAGAGAATCAGAGGGTGCGTGTACACTGGGGCACTAACCACACAGCCACTGTAGATTAGGCCCTATCTTCTCGACCCAGTTTGTATATATCTGGGGATTTGGGCACTAATTAATTGCTGATGATATTTATTTTAATTTTCTAAAGTATAGACATTAACTCCTGTATTCTTTTATAAGGCTTTGCCTTAGAAAAAAAGGTAATTTGATAAATGGCCAGAAAGGGTTCCCCCACCAAAACTATTAATGTGAATGGGGCCATCCTTGCAACGGAGGAAATACAATTAAAGTGTCATCAAAGTATAATCGAATAAATGCCTCATTGCCTTGAGATGTTTTGTGCTGTAATGTTTGATTCTAATTTTGATAAATAATTAGGAGCATTTACTGTAGAGCTTATGGAAGTAATTATGGATATCAGATTGTCTTTATACAGAAACTAACTAAATAAATAAGGAAGGAAGAGGCATTAGTGTTTAAGGGATTATTTATCTCCAAGGATCTTCTAATAAATGTACACACATATTCACACATACTGCTGTTAGGGTTTGTGTTAGAAGCCTTGCATGGTGGTGACATTAGTGCCGATAGACATAGTGATAGGACTTTTTATATCACCGGTTTAGGCACCTTTATTTTTACAAATGTTGTTTGCCATATACTGCCAAAGTCTATATTCGATGCTCTCGCCCCTTTTCTCCAATGTTATTTTCCCAAGTAACTTGAAAAGATCCATCTCTTCCACTTTCAATAAGCTAAAGGGATAGTGTAACCTACAGGATTCCACCTTCCTGTTCTTTAGACCGTTGTTACAATTGGTTATTTGCACATAAAACTTTCCTTACTAAAAGCATAACGCACTATAATCCAATAAAATTCTTGGGGCTGATCACCCAGAGAGGCTGGGCAAATATGGAGTTAAAATAGCGCTAACAACCGGTTTGCTACGTTTAACATGCTTTAACTCCATATAACAACGGAAAGTCGCCCGATTCAATATCGCATTTGCGCTAGTTTTGCGCTGGATTTTAACTGGCGTTAAAATCCTGCAGTATGTAAATCCCTTTTACCCACATTCGCAAGCTCGATATAGAATCACAAACAGGACATTTACCCACAGTGATAGCGACTCTGGGTAAATGAGCCTGCAATTGTTAAAGGTTCAGTGGGAAATATCAATATTTTAAAAATAATTATTTATATTATACATACCTAGTTATTCTACATATTTTTTTCCATTTTGAAAAATCAGTTGAACTTTCTACGCTTTGCTGTTCCCTGCTTTTGACATTAGTGAGGGTGACATTTTAGGTTCTAACGGTCCTTCTTCTTCCCAGAATGCACCACATCCTTGGAATGTTCCTAACAGTAATTCTATGATTGGCTGTTGATGGGTCAAACATGCTCAGATCTCTACTGAGCAACTTAATCACCCAGGCACTGGGTCAAGGGCAAAACCATAATGTCTCTACTAGGGGTCTGCAAACAGGAAGTTAGTATTTTGGTTGCATTTATTTATACACAGACACAATGCTGATGGGCTGATTAGGTCATTGGGAGGAAATACTGCTCTTTATTCTGAAAAGTATATGTATTCGCACTGAACTTCCCCTTTAAAGGACACTCCACCCTCATAAGAATTGTTTTAGAAAGAATGCCCTCTTCAAAATATGTTGATATATCATACTTTGTCCTATGAATCATTCTGTATGCCTGCTATGCTTCTGATGTGCCATGGAAACGAGCAATTTAGAAACCTGTACTGAGCCTGGGCATGCTCAGAAGAGGTAGACAGGGATTATACATTCAGTCACTTGGCTGTGATGTCAACTGTCAAATCCATAACTGACATTGCTAACTGAGTAACCAGGAAGCACAAACAGGGGAAACAGGTCATTGTGCAGGATTTCAGGTTAGACTTATATATTCAGATTTCAAACTATTACCGTTTAAGATTTTGGGGGGGTGATTACCTTTATGTAAGTTTTCATTTTGGGCTGGACTTGCCCTTTTAAAAACGGTGCTAAATTTGCCCCAACCAATCAGATATTATTTAACATTTGAAAGCAACATCTGATTGTTGGGACAAAATTAGCACCATTTTAACAATAAAAACTTCTATTGAATAACCCTGATGCTTTGCATTTGTAAACCATCAAATTTTCTCTAGCCCCTTTAAAGGGTATCTCCATTTAAAAATCATAATTTTTCCTTTTAATTGAAGAACGGAGAAAAAAGTCTTACCTCAATTCTTCAATTAATCCAACAGGAGCTAGAAGGGAACCTTATCTTTCCAGCTTTATACTTACCTACTCTAAATGCCTCCCTTTGCCAGGTGCTGATACATCCACCCTCCCTTAAGCGTACACCTTTTGCTGTAGGGCACCTTTAAAATGAAAATTAGTTTAAAAAAAACAATTAAACAACACATTAACAGAAAATGTACACCAGGGGTGCATTTTTCTTTTAAGCATGTTGCTAACCGCAAGATACTTAATGCCCTATTTCCAGTGTAAAAGCTGACGTATGGTTTAAGAGAGGGCTGTGCATGGACTCTGGCCAAGTACTATGTTTCCAAATCACAATAAATTCCACGGGTATCCAGTCCTATGCAATGACATTAAATAAATGTTTTGGGGGCTCTCATCTCCCTTTATAATGTACACTGCACACTGTAAGCAACAAATTCACTTTCAGGCTTCCTGGGTGCTTCAGCACTGTCTTTAATACAGAAGGCCCAGGGCCATAGCTGGCAGATGAAAACTGTATGTTCTATAGCTCCTCAACAAAACAGTATTAGGAGGTGGGAATAATCAGTTCTACTCCCTGTCCCAGGTACTTTGTTTTATTTCTAAAAAGTAAATTTTTCAGTATAGTTGTTCTTTAATTATTTTTTTTAAAAATTTGTTTATTTATCATTAACATTTCATTTAAAAATGTATGTTTATATTTGCGAAAATCTCTATCCATAGCAAACCTTCTCTAGATTCCTTTCTTTTCTTTACTGGGTTTATGGATTTCAGCCCTGATATTAACCAAGATAGTAAAATAGTAGTTTCACATACATTTCTTTAACCTTATAATTGTCAAGTCACCAAGCTTGTACGTTTGATTGCCTTCCTGTGTTTGCTAATGGAAAACTGTGTCCACTAAAGTGCTTCAGATCAACAATTTTCATGTCCCACGTGATACATTAGGAGGAAAAACACCGTACCTGCGTTCTAGTGCTTTTGGTTTTACGCTGCACTGAGATATACCATAAAATTTCTGCATACATTTCAACATCTTAAAATAAACTCGGTAATTAGGGAACATAAAAAAGTCAGGAAAAGAACAGATCAAGAAAAAAAGATTTAAAAAAACATTTCTATTAAAACTTTCTCCCCAGCAATAACCAGCTAAGATTACTATATTATGGCTATCTACATTTGGGTGTGTTGGTCACTAATGCATGAATGACGGACACGATATTTTAAGATGCAGCTGTTCCAGGTACTTATATTAATAACAAGAGCCCGAGCATGTTTTCCATTCCAAAACTGAAAGCTGCAGTATTGACAAATATAATTGGTGGCCTTTGGAAAGCCAGGATGCTGAGAGCATGGATAATCATCACTTGGACAATCTAAAGAGTATGTCCCCACCAAATAAACATTTTGATGTAGTGTAGGTCCCCAGAAACTTACTTACCAGCCTTCATTTCCTCGTCCTCTGCCTCTAATGATACTTCTGGGAATGAAGTATCATTAGGGGCCTGACTGGCAGCTGTGTCTGTGATTGCACAGAGACGTGGCTGCTGGCTATTGATTTTGCGGAGTGAAGCTTGGTAAATACGTTTCTGGGACTTTCTAAAAATTTTAACATCAAATGCACCCCTTCCTTACACTTGGTTAAAGCATGATCAACAATTGGTTTTTGAACATGAGGTTTATGTTTAAATTGCCATAGAGTTGACAGACTGCACAATTAATCTAGACACATTTGAAACAACACAACACCCACTCCAGACATTTTGTTAAAGGGAATTCTAACACTGACCTGCTCCAACCATTAAAAACCACGGATGACCTTAAGGTCCAGTGCCTGACCAATTAAGAAAAGAACGTCTGGCACGAGTGGGCATTCCGTTAGTAGGCTCTGGACTGAGGGAGGGGCCAACCCAGATACTAAGTAGAACTTCCAAGGTAGGAACATGGGATACAGGCAAAGTCATGGGATGAAAACACAATGATTTAGGGGGGGTTAAGTATATTAAGTATACAACTGCCTTTATTGTAAATATATTCACCTTTAATGAAGGTTTCTTTGAAAAGCAAAACATTTTTCTTTAATTAGTCAATTAAACACAAACAAAAACCTTCAATGAGGCCCTTCTCCTACAAATCTGTTACAAAGCCAAGCACTCTGGTGATGACTAGCTGAGATCAATCTTGGCCCTCCCTTTAAAGCCGATACCGAAAGGATTTTCCTCTGCCAGCACTCACCTCTCAGGGCAAGCCTTTCCCAGAGCACCTGAGCCTAGTCCACCGGCATCTGGTAAGAAATGAAAGTTGCCACCATCAAGGGAGGCTCAGGGCTGACTTAAATGCTTCCCAGTATTCAAACAAAACCCATTATAGCACAGGTCCCATGACATTACCCTTCATCTGCCACTACGCAGTGTCAAACTACATCAATAACCACCAGTGGTAAGGACATACAGGCACACACCTACAGCGACCATTGTGCAGGAAGGAAAAGGGACTTTGATCCTCATTGCCTATATCTCCTCTTATGTTTTGTACCTTTTGTTTATTCCATCTTGTTGGAAGAACACATTTGAGAGTACAGTATGTAGTGAACATATAGCGGACACAGACTCAGGCAATAAGAAAGCAACCTATAAGCAATGGAGCAGCAATATCTGATCATGCAGAAGATAATATTGAAATATCACAGAAGCAGAGAATGGCTTAAACATTGTGTATGTGGCAACATGGCAGGCAACTAGATGTACAAGCACTAAACCTACTAAATAATCATTATATCAGAGTTCCACAATCCAGTATGTACCTAGGGGATTAAGAATTCAGTTAAACCCTGCTCCGTGCACAGATGAATCCCCACATATCCAGACATGGCAATAAATCATTTCAAAATGCAATTCAGATACGTAAGTTACATTTGTCATGGTTCAGTCTGAAATATAGAAAACTAATGAGATATTCCATAAGTCTATTTCTGTTAATAAACTGGCTAATATTAACAGCACCTACCCTCAAATTATGTCAAAGGAAGTAATAGCAAATAGACAAGTGGACACATTTGATAGGGATTCAGAGAATTACAGCTATAAAATGGTATATTCCAAGAGGAATTCCAGAGGATATGGATAATGATAACATCAACTTCAGTAGAATAAAACCAAAAGAACAGAGGATAATAGAGAGGTGATAGACAGGGGAATTCACAGTAGAGATGTAATGTGAGTTTGAAATGAACCCAGTTTCGAATCGAATCTGAGGGTTTCGAGGTCCCGACGAAACTTTAGGACCAATTAGACAATTTAGACAATTTTCGAAAATCGAAACTGGAACTTTCCTAAAAATTCGAAAACGGAGCGAAACTCAACAGTTTCGAACATCTCTATTCACAAGCATCAGATTCAGACATTGACAACCCACCAGGTGTAGAGTACTAAGGGTCACTATACTCATCAAACAATTTCACATTTTCTAAAAAGTAGAGATGTAAAATGGTGGTATTCAATATTCTTCTGTGCTTGCTTTGTCATGAAATTATTAATGTCTACTCAGTGCTCCGAATGGCCCCCACCCTCCCTTACTCACTACCTTATATAGTAGTGTCTGTTCTGCACAGCCTTACCATAGATTCTACTCTGCTCACAAGTCTCCCCCTCCCTCACCTTTTTTCTTTTCTCTGTTGAATCTCTTAATTGTTACAGAAAGTGTACTGGCAGGCAGCTAAGATCCTAGTAAGAGGTCAGGAATGGGACAAATATTCTGAAGAGTTCTCCACTCTGCCTGAAAGGCTGTTTCCACAGAGTTTTCTGTGTGGGGGGTGTCTGAGTGGCCCACGGCACCCCAATGGATGTGGCTTATTCTCAACAAGAAAAACTGGCCGTGAAAAGAGGGCACACCCAAATTTGCTATTATATTGGTAAAATATCCTTTATTAGTGCAGATTATGGGATATATATTAAAGTGCACAAAAATATTAAAAACACCCTGTTAAACCCCAACATCATAATCATCAACAATATTGTAAGTTGGTATCAAGTATATCTCAGCACATTATCATAACACCGTAGTATACCGGTATACTATCACAGCCACACACATTCACACTCATAGGAGATACAATCACTTCCAATATTAACCCAATGAGTATATACATAGAAACCTACCACTCATAATAAACAGTAATTGATATAAATAGACAGGGTAGGGCTACATTACCCAATGGCAAAGCATACATTGATCAAACCAAAGGTCTCACTAACCAGATACCAAAATGATGTTAGGAACAGGGGCTAATTAAAAACACCGGACGCGTTTCGTCCGCATGGTCGGACTTTCTCAACGGCAAATGTAAACCCATTTGCACGCACCTTAAACACCCATCAGAGCAGGCTGCTAAGGAAGTAGAGGAAGTGACGTCAGGCTTAATCTCCCGAGACTTCAGAACATCTCTCTAGGTACCTTACTCCCGCCCACGTGAATGGACCTCTCGCCATCTGATAAGGGCAAAACCAGTACCTGCCCAGTATAATAAGCCAGTGTATCATAAGGGGTATATATGTTATGACATAGTATTCTATTCGAAGCAGTAAATAAGTATGTCAAAAGGTAAACAAATATATCAAACTAAGGGAATACGTAGAGTTATAATATCATATAAGCTGTTATGACATTCAGCGTGAAAAAGATGAACATTGAGGGCCGTGTCCCCCTAGTGACATTTCAAAATATCTGCCCGGCATCCCAGTAACGTATATGAAATAAAGGCCATACGAAGCTGATGACTTATATGCAAACAGATCAAGGCAGGGCCAGAAATATAAAATAACTGGGCAGAGCTACTAGTACCACTTTCGTATTACACTTCTTGATATATATAAACGTCACTTATCACTGTTCATCGTTGAGATAAGTACTAAACCTAGATAGGCAGCTGATAACAGGATACCATCCTAGAAAAAGAGGCAGGGCACACTTACAGCAAATTAACAATAATACATGACCTTTGCCAAGACGACAATATATCGAACAATTGAAAAGTGACCTAAGTCCATATTTGTAATCCTAGTAAAGAGAACAATATAAGATATCACAATCATATATGTAAAAGCAGCAATGAACACAAGCGAATGTACAGTATCCACATATAATGAGATAGAAACCATAATGTCACAATCTTCATCCCAAAGAATGTCTGTGAGAGTCGATGCATAAAAAGGCTCCCTTTGACATAGTGTTCAGGTAAGTGTTACCATATAGCAGCATATAGTGCCCAGAGCCTCCAGAATCCTTGCATGTAGAGAAAAAAATATACATACCATCTGACCTTGTCCCTTATAAATAATCGCTCAATAGCACCTTGCACAGATCAAAGACCAAGTAGGGAAAGAGTAAGTATGGCTCATATATGCAAATGTTCGAATAATCAGAGGTCTCCCAATATTATCCAGAATGATGTATCCTGACTCAAAAAACAGAATCTTATCCAGATCTTCACTAGAGTCCCAGGAGTGGTCTGTCCAACGTGATACCTTTCACCAAGATACATCCATATCTGGTATGAAGGAAAGGAAAGGGAATTTACATAGTGTCAAATAAATGGATGTTAAGTCCCACTCCTCATTTAGCCCCATCGGGGCCATGGTACAGAGTCTATAAATCCACCGTGCTTCCTTCTCGAGTAGGAGGTTATCCAAATTACCCTTTCTCAAATTCAATTTTACAGTATCAATCACCATGCATTTTAATGTATCAGTACGACCTTCATGTTTTATCAAAAAATGCTCTGCCACACTAGTATACCTCGCCCATCTGTCTTAACCTCTGTTCATTTCTAATATTAGATACGTGTGAACTTAACTTTCTTTAATTTTCTGGGTAGTTTTCCCACATAAAAGAGTGGGCAGGAACAGGATAGCATGTATATCACATTTTTGCTATTACAATTGCAGAACTGTCTAATCCTATACCTTTACATCTTCCTATCCACAAAGGAATCTGTTCGACACATATATTTACACAATTTACAAGAGCCACAGGGATACATACCAATGGTACGTTATACCCCTCCCAAGGGAGGTACAGATCTTTCAAAATGACTCCTGCAAAGTTTGTCTGATATGTTCTGGCTTCTCTTAGCCGTCAATAAAGGTCTCTCAGGCACCAACTCCCTCAGTATCGGATCACTCCTAAGAATAAACCAGTTATCTGTCAGTACCTTTCGTAACTTATCCATCCATTGCTGATTAAATGTGGTTATAAAACGAAGGTCATTGTCCGGTACCTTAGGTTTAGATACCAGCAGATCATCCTTTGTAAGTTACCAACATGCTTTTTACAAGTAGTTAATAATATGGGGGGTATCCCCTCTCCAAAAAGCATCTTTCCAGATCTTCCGCAGCCTCCATATACCGTATATACTCGCGTATAAACTGTAAAATCAGCCTGAAAACTTGGACTCGGTTTATACTCGAGTCACTAAGTGCCATTGAAGATCAGCGTCCTCTCCATTCCGGCAGCAGCGTCCTCTCCATTCCGGCAGCCACACGATCATTCCATGTACTGGCTCGCTGGCCGACGTCACTGCCCGCACCAAGCCCGCGCCAATTAGTGACGTCAGCCGGCGCGCCAGTACATGGAATGATCGTGCGGCTGCCGGAATGGAGAGGACGCTGCTGCCGGAATGGCAGGGACGCTGTTCCGGATGGAGAGGACGCTGCTGCCGGAATGGAGAGGACCTTACCTTAAATGCCAGCACACAGTCCCAGGAAGCCCTTGGATTTAGGGGAGCCCACAGCTCCTGGATGAAGGAGAGCCCACAGGTAAACTGAACTGGTTGGGAGGGTGAGGGTGGCATTCAAGATGTTTGGAAACTACAACTCCCAGCATGCTTTATTAGCTGGGAGTTGTAGTTTCCAAACATCTTGAATGCCAAGTTTCTACCCTAGGTTTATACTCGAGTCAACCAACTTTTATTAGATTTTTTAGGTGAAATTGGGTACATCGGTTTATACTCGGGTCGGTTATACTCGAGTATATACGGTAATCATTTATCTGTGTGCAGTTCCTTCGTGTACGCAGAAACTGCCCTTTTGGTATACCTTTAACAAGTGCTTTGGGGTGTGAGCTGTTAAAATGTAAGAGTGAGTTAGTGGCAGTAGGTTAACGATATATTTCGTTTTTAATCTGCCATCTCTTACTCCACTACCACATCTAAAAATTCACATTTAGTCTTAGAAATTTTCTTGGTCAAGAAAAATATTGAATGGATTAGAGTTTAGGCTCTGTATATACTCCAATAGGAGCTCATACGTGCCCTGCCATAGTATAAACAGGTCATCGATGTATCTTAACCATACCAAGACATGGGGTAAATATTTAGCCATGGTCTCACCAAGTGCCACCTCCCTCTCCACCAACCCAAAAACAGATTGGCGTAAGAGGGAGCGCACCTGGCGCCCATGGCAGTCCCCCTGATCTGTAAATAGAAATTGTTATCAAAAATAAAGAAATTGTGACTCAGAATGAATCGCAACAAATCAATGATTAACTTAGTTTTAGGGCAATGGTTCTTATCGTGCATGGACATGAATATTCATGGCCTTAATGCCATCCGTATGATTAATATTGGAATAGAGGGATTCAACATCACACGTGACAATCCAGGTGCCATCATCAATGGATATATCCTTGATCTTCCGGATAAAGACCGTAGTATCCTTAACATATGACTCCAGGGTTGATCTCCTCCTCTATCTATGCAACTGCGAGTGGGTGGGGCTAAGGCACCCATGAGTGGGCGGGCCACATCACCTGCGGGTGGGCGGGGCCACATGGGCTGTAAGAGAATGGCCAAGGGGGCCTGCAACTGGAGGACCGTGGGTCCATGAGTGGGAGGGACCAGGGGGGCTGCAAAGGGGAGAGGAGACAGGGCTGATGACTGACATGGTTTCAGAGCAGAAAGCAGGAAGTGCAGGGAACCTGGTGTATGCTGCTGCCATATCACACACAAAAATGTAAATACTTCAAAACGATGCAAAATAAACAATGAAAATAAATTGCAAAAATTTTCAGGAGAGCAATTCCTATCAATTTACCTAAAGTCATTTTTGGACCACTGTTCCCCTTTAAACAACTCACTGAACCATTATTATATATTTTTTTTTTTACAAATTTGGAAACGACTAGTTGTTTAAATTATAAGGTATGTAATGTAAATTGGAACCAGCTTTTTGTTGGCTCTTTTTGCAACCCCTAGTGGCCAGCAACAAAAGGGGCGGGGAACCCAGGTGGAACGAAGTTACACTGCAATTTTTGAGAATAATAACACCTGTATACAATACTTTTTTGTTGTATACGTACTGAAAGGTTTTCAATTACTAAATTGGAATTACAAGTTACTATCCAGACCCAGCCATATGTATGTATATAATTTCAGAAGGTTTTTAGGACATTTTGACACCATTGCGTAATGTATAGAGTAGTTGATAATACTTTGTGGTTGTTCCTTATATTAAGGTCTTAACACCACTTTACAACTTCAAATGAAATAATGAGTTTGCAGAAGAAGCCTTAATACAATGCAATAAATTGCACTTATTCCCTAGTTTGTATCCTCTGTATCGTTGACATTTTTGCAGTGTCCCCAAGTGATGCTAAACAAATAAAATGACATACTGTAATGTGAGGTATGTCCTTAACAGCATTAAATCTAACAGACAAATGCAGAAAAAAAAAGATCAGTCTTGCATGACCGGGATCCCGCAAAGCTTTAAAGTCTTTCGAAAGATTTACTTCATCGCGGGATCCCGGTCAGGTAAGTCAGATATTTTTAGGTTTTGCTACGGCTCTTTAGGCCTCAGAAGTAAAGGCGTTAAGATGTTGATCTAATCATAATTAAGCCTTTACTACATTGGATAGTGTTGGTTTTCAATAATTTCGACAAAAAAAGGGCTTATTGCATCGTCCCCTAAATGTCAATATCTCCCCTCACATCAACCCTAAATATCAATATATCCCCTTGCATCAACCTCTAAATGTCATTATCTCCCCATGCATCAGTCCTTAAATGTCAATATCTCCCCATGCATCAACCTCAAATATCAATATATCCCCATCATCACCCTAAATGTCAATACCTCCCTTGCATCAGCCACTAAATGTCAATATCCCCCTTGCATCAGCCTCTAAATGTCAAATCCCCCTTGTATCAGCCCCATAAATGTCAATATCCCCACTGCATCGGCCCCTTAATGTCAGTATCTCCCCTTGTATCAGCCCCATAAATGTCAATATCTCCCCTTGCATTGGTGCCTAAATGTCAATATCCCCCTTAACATCCTCATTTTAGATTAGATTCCAAGGAGATAATTTGATAAATACTCTAGGGTAAGTGCACTACAACAGCAGTAATCATTTAGAAATGTACTACAAGAAAAGCAACTGCCAGCAATGTAGATCTAAAAAGCTGTTAACTCAAAATAATAAACAATATGATTTAGACCTAAGGTACATACTAAACATGACGTATACCAAAGCCAAGGTCTAATTTCACCACTTGTCTATTGCTAACTGATATTGGCCACATCTGGCTGCAGGTAACCACAGTCCCAAAGGCAGACATTACAGTCTGTAAAGGGATATAAAAGAATCCCAGTTTAAATGTTTTACAGCAGCAAAAATGTAATGATCCAACTTTTATTCATACATCCTTTGGGAAGATCGGAGTTTTGTGAATCATGTCAACCATTTATCTTTAATGTTATAAGCCACAAAGGTAACCAAAGCAAATGTCTTGAATAATTTTTTTTCCTCTGTATACACTATAGAAGATCCAAGTACAGATATCATAGGTATAGTAGCAATAAAGGTATACAAGATTCAAGTTCACTTTGGTTAACCGAGGATATGGTACAGAAAGAACTAAATAAGGTTAATATTAATAAATCTCCTGGACCGGATATAAATACATCCTCGGGTACTTAAGGAGCTAAGTTCAGTTTTATCTAGGCCTTGTTTCTTATTTTTGCTGATTCCCTCATGTCTGGTGGTGTGCCTCTGGATTGGAAAAAGCTGATGTTATTCCAATATTCAAAAGGGTAGTCGTTCACAGCCGGTATTACAGGCCTGTAAGTTTAGCTTCAGTGGTGGGGAAGATCCTGGAAAGTTTAATAGGGAACATGTTCTAGAGTATGTTCAAGGACTGACATTATAAGTAGTAACAGCAGGATTTAGGAGGAATAGATCTTGTCAAACTAACTTGCTTGGCTTTATGAGGAGTAAGTAGAAATTTAGACTCTGGTAAAGCAGTAGATGTAGTTTACTTGATTTTGCAAAGGCTTTTGATACAGTCCCCCATAGGCAGCTAATGTATAAGCTGAGGTCTGTTGGTCTGGGGAGTCACATTTGTACATGGATAGAAAATTGGTTAAGGAATAGGATGCAGAGAGTAGTTGTTAATGGGGCTTCATCATTATGGACTAAAGTGCTAAGTGGGGTGCCACAGGGTTCTGTGTTGGGGCCGCTTCTATTTAATCTATTTATTAATGATTTGGAAGTGGGTATTGTCAGCAAGGTTCTGTGTTGCTGACGACACAAAACTTTGTCGACCATTAAAAACTTCAGAGGATGTGCAACGTGTTGCAAGGGGATCTAGATAGATTATCACATTGGGCAGATGAAATTCAATGTTGATAAATGTAAGGTGATGCATTTTGGACTTAAAAATCCTTGTGCTACTTCTACTATAAATGGCTCTGTGTTAAGTGAATCCCTGTTGGAAAGGGATCTTGGAGTTTTGGTGGATAACAAACTTAAAGGTAGCAAGCAGTGCCAGGCGGCAACAGCCAGAGCCAGCATGGTATTGTCTTGTATAAAGCAAGGTATGGATTCAAGGAGGAAAATGTAATTCTCCCTCTTTACAAAGCATTGGTAAGGCCTCATTTGGAATATGCAGTGCAATTTTGGAATCCTGTGTACAAAAAGGACATCTTTGAAATGGAAAGGTTCAGAGAAGGGCAACTAAATTAATAAGGATTGGGGAGCTTGAATATAAAGAGAGACTGGAAAAGTTACAATTATGTACGCTGGAGAAAAGGCGCTTGCGTGGGATATGATTACTGTGTATAAATACATTAACGGCCATACAATAAACTATCTGGGGCATTGTTCACCAATAGAACATGTCAAAGGACACGAGGACATCCCTTAAGACTTAAGAAAAAAGTTTAGGCTTCAAGCTCGGAAAGGGTTTTTCACTGTGAGAACGGTAAACTATGAAACCGTCTTCCAGTGGACGTTGTTTATGGCAGGTTCTTGGTCATTTTCAAAAAAAAGCTGGATGAGTTTCTGCAAACAAGGAATGTTCAAGTTACTGGTATTGATACATAAAGTAGAGTTGATCCAGGGAAATTTCCGATTGCCACTTGGAGTCAGGAAGGAATTTTTCCCCTTCATAAATTTGGTGGGGTTTTTTTGCCTTCCTCTGGATCAACAGTTAGGCAGGAAATGAGGATATTGCTAGATGGGTTGGACTGGATGGACGTATGTCTTTATTCAACCTCAAATACTATACTATACTAACACCCACAAAAATTGGGGTGCACTGAAAACTAGACAATTGCTTTCAATATCAACTGAAAAGCCAAGAGCCAATAAAAGTAGTTTCATTTGTATTATGTTGGTTGAGGGTTTAGAAAATGAAGTATGGTTCTCTATATAACTTAAAAGGACCCCCTGAAATCTACCTAAAGGTCTAATCCACCCTTAAAACAAAAAAAGTGGTGATTTATAGTTACTTTCCACAGCCCAACTGCAATTTTTACCAGTTTTTACATGTATTTGTAACTAGATATTTAATAATACGTTCTGGCATAGGTATCTGCCTCCTACCTCTGCTCAATGAGCTTTTTATTACCTTGAGCATGTGCAGTAGAAGCAGCAGGGGAAACAGGAGTCACTTATTGGTTTTATGTTAGCAGTCACAGCCTTGATTGACTGCATGGAGGGAGGAGCCATAATATCTGGTTAATAAAACATCTAATAATGTGCTGAATATATCAGTTGGGGTTGGGGACAGGTAACCGACATGTGACCAGTTTTTTTTTCTTGATTTTTGCCTAAGGCACAATTATTTTGTATTAACAATAAGATATATTTACAAACAAAGGGGACAGCTATGGGCGCTCGTTGCGCGCCATCCTACGCAAACCTGGAAAGAACAGATAGTAGAGTCTATGTCAATGTATAGAACACACGTGAAATACTGGTCTAGGTACATAGACAATATATTCATCATATGGAAGGGAGATAAACAATCTCTGAATGATTTCTTTGATCTTAATGACAACAACTTAAATATCTACCTTACAGAGAAATTTCCGAAATGCAGGTTAATTTCCTTGATTTGACAGTAAAAAAAGTGGACCTAATATAGTTACCACGTTATATAGGAAAGATACTGCTACTAACTCTCTCCTGCATTTCCAGAGTGCCCACCCTTGGGAGCTGCTCAGGGGTATACCTAGGGGGCAGTTCCTGAGGGTGAGAAGGAATTGTACCACAGAGGAGGACTGCAGACGAGAATCGTTAGAACTAGAGAGCAGATTTAAAGCAAGAGGTATTCCAGTAATCTCCTGACTAGAACTAGAAGAGAAACCATGAGACTTACACAGAATGAACTATTGAAACAGCGTCCACGCACTACTGACGGTAATATACGTTTTATTACTCGCTATAATACAGAGTGGCCCTTGATAAAAGTATCCTGGAAAAGAACTGGCACATTTTAACCAATGACCCTGTCTTTTACAATATATTACAGATAAGCCAGCAATGACGCAAAGAGAGCCCGTAACCTAGTAGACCATCTTATGCATAGTCACTTTAAGAACCAGACAGAACATCTAGGCAGAGGCTACCGACTATTGGGCAGTTATCCCTGTGGAGAATGCAACTTCTGTATGTTTATTGATCGGAAAGACAGGAAAGACAAAATTTGGAATGCCACAGGTGGCAGATATTATAAGATTAAAAAATACTTTAATTGCAAATCTAGAAACGTCATCTATGGTTTATGCTGTCCTGCAACAAGTTATACGTAGGCAAAACCGAACAGATGATGAATCAAGGTTGAGTAAACATCTATCAGACATTAGAATGCAGAGCGGCACTGGAGAGAAGGCAGGGTTATTTCAAGTGTTGCAGCACACTTTGCCAAATTTCACAAAAGTTCCGATAAAGGACTTAAATTTTTGCATCGACTCTGTAAAAATAACATCAGAGGTGGAGACCTCACAAACAGACTCTTACGGGTAGAAATGAGATGATTTACTTACTGGATAGCAGAGTTCCAAAAGGGCTTAATGAAGGATTTGATCTCACACCCTTTATTTAAACCGAATTGTCTCCCTCTTTCTCCCATAGATAAAATTGGGATAACTTCCAGACCTGGGGATCTGCTCGAAGCGGCTCCTCATACTTATTGGAATGTGTTGATCAGGTAGTGTACAATCACTGACAACCTTGGACTTTAAAAATGTATCTGACAAACGTGTCCCTCCATCTTCGGTTGCATCTAAAAAATTCAGGAATATGGCTGTCTAGGAACCTTTTCCACTGGAACATTATATTTGGGAGATCGGGTAAGAGAAGTCTTCATAAAGAGGCCATACTCACCTTCCGTATCTGCTTTCATATCTCTATTGCTATCTATATATCTCTCTCTGCTATCTATCTATCTATCTATCTATCTATCTATCTATCTATCTATCTATCTATCTCTGCTATTTATCTATCTATCTCTGCTATCTATCATTTATCTATCTACCTACGATCTACCTGTCTGTCTATCTATCTATCTATCTCTGCTATCTATCTATCTCTCTCTGCTATCTATCTATCTCTGCTATCTATCATTTATCTATCTACCTACGATCTACCTGTCTGTCTATCTGTCTATCTATCTATCTATCTATCTATCTATCTAACTATCTGTCTATCTATCTCTGCTATCTATCTATCTCTGCTATCTATCTATCTCTGCTATTTATCTATCTATCGCTACTATCTATCTATCTCTGCTATTCTACCTACCTACCTATCTACCTTTCTATCATCTATCTATCTTCCCCCCCCAGGCAGCAGGCCAGTCCGACCCTGCTGCCAGTAAGGAATTGCAGCAGACAGCAGTCCTACTAAACAATGTATGTAGCCCGCTGCCGGCAACTTAATTTTTTCAAAAAATTTCCAGTACTGACTGTACTTACTGTGTACTGTACCCAACTTCCGGCTCCTGTCGTCGGCCCGAGTGGATGAGACAGATGAGGGACACCATGGCAAGGAGTGTAGAGGTAGACAGAGACACACACCCACCGAACCCCGGCGCTGCTGCTGAGTCCGAGTCCCGCTTGCTAGTTCCGGCGCTTACCCGAACTTCCGGCGCCGCTCGCAACCTCGCGGCCGGGGGAAAATGCCGCCTTTTTTTTTTCAAAAAACCACAGCACAGAAACTGTACAATGCCGCCATGAGCAACTTTTTCAGGTTGTGTCATGGTAGGAGCGGCGCTGTTGGTGCACCGTCATTTCAGGGGTGTACCTGCAGGGGCCTGGGCCACCCTGTCAGATTGGAGGTAGGGCCCATACCCCTTCCTCCATCTCTGGCTCTGCAGCAACCATCCATTTTAAACAGCTGATCGCACGTATGAAGCAAACATACACCTGGTCAGCTGTTTAAAAGGCCAGACTTCCGGAACTGAACCGAAAGTTTGGGTCCGGTCTTTTAAACAGCTGACTGCACGTATGTTTGTTTCATTTGCGCAATCAGCTGTTTAAAGACAGCTGGTCGCTACAGAAAATGTGGGCTTGTGGTGGGCCCTACTAACGTCTGCCCCCACCCCTGTGATCCCTCCGTTGGGTGTGGCATGTTCATAGTTGGTGCACACCTTCATTTACACTATGGGTGTAGTTCATTACTGATTGGTACACACCTTCATTTACACTATGGGTGGCTCATTACTGATTGGCACACACCTTAATTTACAATGAGAGGGTGTGGTTCATTACTGATTGGTGCACACCTTCATTTACACTTAGTGGGTGTGGTTCATAACTGATTGGTACACACCTTCATTTACACTATAGGTGTGGTTCATTACTGATTGGTGCTCACCTTCATTTACACTTAGTGGGTGTGGTTCATTACTGATTGGTACACACCTTAATTTACACTATGGGTGTGGTTCATTACTGAATGGCACACCCCTTCATTTACACTGAGATGGTGTGGTCTTACTGGTTGCACACCTTCATTTACACTTAGTGTGTTTGGTTCATTACTGATTGGTGCACACCATCATTTACACTTAGTGGGTGTGGTTCATTACTGATTGGTGTACACCTTCATTTACACTTAGTGGGTGTGGTTAATTACTTCATTTACACTGAGTGAGTGTGGTTCATTACTGATTGGTGCACACCTTCATTTACACTTAGTGGGTATGATTCATTACTGATTGGTGCACACCTTCATTTACACTGAGTGTGTTTGGTTCATTACTGATTGGTGCACACCTTCATTTACACTGAGTGTGTTTGGTTCATTACTGATTGGTGCACACCATCATTTACACTTAGTGGGTGTGATTCATTACTGATTGGTGCACACCTTCATTTACACTTAGTTGGTGTGGTTAATTACTTCATTTACACTGAGTGAGTGTGGTTCATTACTGATTGGTGCACACCTTCATTTACACTTAGTGGGTGTGATTCATTACTGATTGGTGCACACCTTCATTTACACTGAAAGGGTGTGATTAATTACTGGTTGCACACCTTCATTTACACTGAGTGAGTGTGGCCGGTTAACGGTTGGAGTACACCTTCATGTACATTGTGGGTATGGTTCATTGCTAGTAGGGGTGCACATCTTTTATATGCTGTTTATCAAATGCAATTAAGTATAATTGGGAAAAATAGATTATTTTAAGTAGATTTTACAGTAATTCTGTAAAGGTTGAATGCACGTTTATAGGCCTTTAAAATGCCACATGCTGGATATACATTATTTAAATGATGGTATTAAACTTTCCTTAGTATTATTATATTAATAGGTTTTCAGCTGATATTAAACATTTCTATGGAAAGTAGAGTTCAATAAAGTTGTAGAAACAGAGCACAGTCTTTACGTGTCATTAGGAGACTTTCTGTATCTTCTACACCGGTAATGATCATGTTTTACAGCATTTGCATTTTTAATTTCATCAGGACTATGAGCTGCAGTACAATAAGTTTCCAGATTAAAAACAGGTTGGACACGGCAGTAAATGAAATACGAGGGTGGCATAAATTAAAACACCTTCTAAAGCCAAGATTATTTTACTTGGGGACAAAGGGGAGGTAATTATCAATAACTACAGCCTTCAAAAAGCACGGCATGTAGGAATGAGATATAAGAACATCATTGATTTGCTAATAGGCCTGAAAATACAGGAAACGGTTTTAGTTAACATATTCAACCTTTAGAAAATGGAAGTCTGTAATTTGTCTGGAAGACATCAATAATGGAAATTCTGCTTACAGTAAAGTAACGGTTCTAAATGGGGAAAATGGCAAGGAATATAATGAAAATTACGGATGAGAATCCTCCTTTCAGTGGAAGTCTGATCATTTTTCTATAGTAAATTTCCTAACCAATCCAAATTTCTGAAATACCCAAAATTAATGACCATGCACCTTACAATATGGTTTGTTGAATGGGGAATTATACTCTCCAAAACAATCCTTATTCTATGAATAGTACCCAGGGGACCTAAAACTAGAAAGGCTGCACTGTTTATCTAAAACAATGCACTCTAACTCCACCCCCTCAGTCAGCCCAGGGTCTGGCCAATAGTTAGGTTCTGGACCCTGGCAGTCAAGGAAGTAAGACCAGGTTATAAATTGAAGCTAAAGATAAATAGTGCAACTTTCCTAGAGTGATAGAAAGACCTACAATACAAGAATTGTGGTAGCACTCCAATTAGGCTAATTTACAAATACATTTAGCGGAAGTGCTACTGATCTGGTCAAACATTTATACAAACATAGAAAAGATAATCAATGCACATTCCTAGGCCCCATACAATATCATATTATCTGCACACTGGCATACTTTATAAACAAAGGGGTTTTAGTATACATTACTGTGATCACATGAATGAAAAGCCTTCCAACCACGTCAAGGTAACCCCAGTCTGGAAGGTCCTAACGTCTAACCTTTTCAATTTCTTTTACTTCAATTACGATTAGCAAACTTTTGTATTTCTCATTCTTACACACTGGATCCATATAACAGGCTCTCTCCCTTCCCCCTCAGCCCTTTGGCTTTTTAAAATGAGGGAAGAGGCCATCCAGTGCTTTATTTTAAAGGCATAGGACCTCCCATTAAAGGGGCGTGTTGGGGGTGCTATTACCACATAATGAACCACACATAATTACCACAGAATGAGAAATGCAAAAGTTTGCTAATCGTTATTGAAGTAAAAGAAATTGAAAAGGTTAGAAGTTAGGACCGTGCAGAAAAAGATCGCGCGGCTGCCGGAATGCCCAGGTAAGCGGTTGACTCGAGTATAAACCGAGTCCGAGTTTTCAGGCTGATTTTTCAGCCTGAAAAACTCGGTTTATACTCGAGTATATACGGTAATAGTAATTTAAAGGGGAGATTCCACTGAATTAGAAATAGTATTTTAAGGAGATCTAAATCTAGGAATAAATATAGTCCTTCTAATTACACATATAATATAGACCCAAACTGCTGTGGTTGTACAAAAAAAACGAAACAATATAGAAAATTACTGGAAGTAATACAAATAGTCCTTGTTGATCCTTTCCAATTGCCAATTTGCAGCCAGGACAGATTTTTTTCCCCCTTTAGCAGCCCCATTACTATCTCGCTTTTATTAATTTTACCTAATTAAATTATCTTCTTCGTCTTGCTTCTGACCTATCTCCAGCAATTGTCTACAGGATGTACATGTAGTGTACGTCAAAAGACATTCAGGAAATATCATCTTTGGTTGGGTGTTGATAATAAAGTAAGACCTATGAGCCACCTATGTCCTTTTTTAGAGTTTATGCATTTAGTACATTAAACTGTCTTTCCAATGTTCAGTATTTTACTTGAAACTTTTACTGCTATAACAAATTTCCAGGCATTTAAAGATAATTGTGTACAACGATTCTCACTAAGGCTGGGTACACACGGTAAGTTATTTACTGCCGACCAACCTATAATGGAGTGTATTAGTCAACCGAAAAGTGTGTGAGGCAGCTGCAACCAAGCTTGATCGCCCATTTGCCCAGATCGGGCCCGTTGGTAAATCACGGCCGTAAGAAAGTCACGATTGTTCACGCAAACTGTTGCCGTGAGCGGCAGTCATTTGTCGTCGACTAAGCGCTCACTAGTAGCGAACGCTCGGTTGGAACTAATTTCCTAGTGAATACCCTCGTTCAACCTAACATCTTTATCTGATTGGTACCACGTCGTGTTTCCACCTTTAACGTGTACCAATCTATTAAAGATGAAGACGGAATCTGCAAGATTTTTCTTTCATTTACATTTATTTTGTTGCAGGATTATGGCTCCTTATAATACCACCAAAGAAACCAATTAAAACTAAAAGGATGTGTCAATGCGAAAATACGATATGCCCTTGAATTGCTGTATCTGTAATTTAAACACAATAATAAAGTTGTTATATTAGTTTAAGATTTAATTTCCCTGTGATGAATCCATTAAATTCTACAGGAATTTAAATAACAGAATAATAGGAAAGGATGCATTCTGCTTTATCTGAAATACAGTGAAATAGATTACCTTGGAACCTAATTGAGAAAGCGATAGTCGTACTAAGTGACTGAAATGTAATTTGAAAGATAGATGATGCAGTCGGTTATTAATTCTTTACAAGCTACACAGCTCATTGCCTGCATGTTATATAATTAGGATAACATGTACCAGTTAGGCTAGAATAATTAGTATTGTGTAAATGCATCTGGATAGTGTTATTAGGTATTTTCATTAGAGAAATGTGGGTATACGGATGTTGGATTTGTCTTTATAATAAAGCTTTTAAATCTACAGGGACCACACTTTTTGGTAGGGAATTCCAGATATTTCAGCAGCTCCTGCATTGGCCTGCATGGCTGATATTTGGTCCCAGCATGTGTAAGATTGCTCAGAGGATCGTCTGTTTAAACTGATCATTTTGATGAGAGAGATGTTAAAGAAAGGTAAAAACAAATGATCTTTGTGATAAAGGGACACTAAATTGAATATATATTAAAGGGCATGTCTATATAGGGCACTAAGTTTAAATATAGTAAACAACCCAAGTGGGTCTGAGGTGCAATAAATCTGCTGAAATTAACATGAATTAACCAAAAAAAAAAAAAGCAGAATGCAGTACTCTAGATAAAGGCTAAAAATCCTTGAATAAACCGGGACTTGTGCAATAAAAACATATAAAAAACTCACTATCTAAACTCCTAAAGTACTGCCCCTTAGATCAAGTATGTGTACAAATGGACACGTAAATACGAACAGGAGGTACAGACAGCAAAAATGAGATTTTACAGTTTGTGGCAATGCAAATGCCTAACACTCCTACTCAAAAGTATCTAATCACCTAGTGTAAGATCAAAAACATGAAGTGCAAATATAACAGGCAAATAAATACGAGCAGGAAGTGCAATATCATATATGGTATACAAACATAATCATAGGTTTTACTGTTTGTGGCAAAGAAAGATTGCCTAACACTCCTACTAATTCATATCTACCAGTCCAGTAGTCAGTCAAGTATAACATGTCAGAGGGCATCCCGAGAGAAGACAGGACCTAAGAACCAGACAGCAGTGGGACGCCATAGTCAGAGCTTTTTCAACCGTGCTACCGTGTGCCTCCCTCAACGCTCTATAAATACACGCGGCTAGTACTTCCTGATAAGCGGGTGACGTCACTCCACAAGCCACGCCGGCGCCCATCCATTGGTGGCGCCGCCGCGTATGCGTAATAGTTAACCGTGCAATGTTTCTACAGTGTTGTCGTGCATGAGCCGTCAGGGAGCTGTCATATTCAAAACAATAAAACTTTATAAGTCTTACGGACTTACTCCTTTCTGTCTATAGCTATGGAAATCAATCAAATCTGATAAGTATAAATAAGGAAAAAAACATATACATTAATATATACATGCATGATTCAATACAAAATTATTAAAGTACCCCATGCATTGTCACTTAAGGAATATGTGGACTTAAGAAATATGTGGAATCTGAAATAGTCCTAATTCGAAATCCAGTAGGTAAATAGAGTATGATGCAAGTTCAAGTTCAAAAGTTTAAAACATTTTCGCTAATGAATTCTTGGATTTACAGGTATTACCATAAATTAAGGAGATAGGTTTCATGAAAACAAATTGAGATCTAGAAATTCAGTGAATGTGCCCAGTCGAGTCCTAACGCACTGATGAGTCTAAGTATGCGTATCAAAAAGTCAGCTTTAACTTAGGCAAATGTAGAGCGAATCAAATCCTCCAAAAAAACCCATACAAATATGTAGATCCTTAATCGGCAGGTATGAAGAACAGTTTCTCAAATCTGTAACATCCCATGACAGACAGAGGGACAGATAGAGGGACAGGCAGAGGAACTGATAGAGGGACAGGTAGGGTGACAGATAGAGGGACAGGCAGAGGAACTGATAGAGGAAGAAGCAGGAGGGCCGATAGAGGGACAGGCAGGGGACAGATAGAGGGACAGAGAGGGTGACAGATAGAGGGACAGGCTGGGGGACAGATAGAGAGACAGGCTGGGGGACATATAGAGGGACAGGCAGGGGGACAGATTAAGGGACAGACAGAGGGACAGATAGAGGGACAGGCAGAGGAACTGATAGAGGGAAATTTGGGAGTTCCGAAAGGCAAGTGTCATGTGTGTGTCTCACGTCAGCACGCTTCGAAAACCTCAGATTCTATTCGAAACCACATTACATCTTACTAATCATTAGATTTGGATTCTTACCCTACAAAACGTATTCCCAAAGGCGTGGTAGGATAATAACCCGGGGTTTGGTTTTCATTGATCTGAAGCAACTAGACCAAGGTGGTAACCAGCCCCCCCCCCCGGGTGCCACGAACGACGACATTGGTCTCCCCTGGTGGACCACCCCACAGCAGCACTACTGGGCACACGCCAGACTGCACTACACCAAGTGGGCCCAACATCGCATCCACTGTTGCATGCCAAATAGCTGGTGTTAAACTCTAGTGTGTGATTTATCGAGAGACGATATATCTATATAAATCGATTGCACTGGGGATCAAATTGTGACTCTCAGTGCAATTGTCCTGTCAGTGTGTATCTCTTGTTGTCTACTTACCTCTGTTTTTTTTAACTCGTTTTATTTGTTAATTGTTATTTTGCCAGGTATTAAATATAAAGGATTTGGATATTCCCCTGTACATTATATTCAATCAACACAATCTTGTTTTGCATTGTATTCGCAGTTCCATTGAATATAAAGTAATCTCTCCACTTGATCAGTATTTGTACATCCCTGGTGTTTGACTTCTCATTTTAAATTAGATTGTGGTATATAGTTTGATATTTAGCCTTCAGCTGTGAGCTCAAACAAACATATTGCAGGGTCCAGGGGTACGGAGCACTGTAGTAGCCCTAGTGAGCAAATCAGTGACAGCCCTTACAAAAAACCTTCACATCTGGGTAGTCCCAAATAAAGTGTGCAAAACCCGTGTCACTCACCACATTTAGGGCAGTCAGTCATTTGTATTCTATTCGTTCAGTGCTGTCTAAGTGGGGTAAGATATGCCAGGTGAAAAAATTTAAATTGCACCATTTTATGGTTGGCATGCAATGAGAACTTGCCAAGTCTCTGTTATGTTCCCCATCTAAGTCGGGTATTAGTGCACTTCATTTCTCAACTGTTCGTTGTATAGCTCCCCAGCCTTGTCTATAATCATCGCATAGTATAATCTATACACATACAGGGTTATTCAATAAAAGTTATCTTATCGTTAAAAATGGTGCTAGTTGCCCCAACCAATCATGTTAGCTTCAAATGTTAAAGAGATCGATTGGTTAAGGCAAAAGTAGACCACTTTAAACGATAAGAACTTTTATTGAAATCTCCCTGATAATGCTGGACTCTGGGAGTTACAACATTCCATAGGATATGTGGACTTGTATTATCGGTTTGCATGTGCAATTTTGGCCCTAATACAATGCCAGAGCGGAAAAGTATTGGTATATAATTGCCTGGTAGGGTCCTTTTCAAAGCAAATTCTCATTTTCATTGAAAAAATGTCAAACGTTGTGTTATTCCCCAGCACCTCCAATTTTCGGCTGCATGGAAGTTTTTTGGCGGGAAATATTTGTATGCCAACATGATCTGGTTATATAAATAACCCTTTAAAGGGCGTTATTCAATAAAAGTTCTTATCGTTTAAAAATGGGGCTAACTTGCCCCAACATCAGATCTATTTAAAACATTTGGAAGCTAACATCTGATGGGTTGGGGGAAAAAATTAGCACATTTTAACGCTAAGAACTTTATGAATAAACCCTGCTGAGTCCATTAAATTGAGCTTCTTCCTATTTTGACCGCATAAATGGATAAGTGTTTTTAAAGATCCATTTACATGGGATTAAGATGAGTATAAGTATAGTCAGTAAATCTCCAGTTAGATACATATGAGCTTTGCCTCTGTAGGAGGTAAAGGCATTCTTTAGGTTTTGCCTAGTTTTTGATATACTGCAGTGGTCGCCATATAGTACAACTCAGGTTATGGCAGTGCCACCCGGCCAATCTTAGGTACCTGTAATTTGGGCTAGGACTTGAATCAGGCCCTACCAATAATTTCAGACCAGATAAGAATAAAATGGGGAATTAGAGACAAAGCCGCAGGCAGTTTACATAATGTGTCATCGGGTGCACAGTGGCTTTCCACCATATTTATTGCCACCCGGGGTGAACCCTAAGGATGTAAGGTTCCCAAAACTTATGGCTATCTCAATGTGGGCAAGGTACGGCTCCACCTAACGCATACCAAGTCTCTATAACATAATATGAGCCTGTCGAGAACCTGGGATCAATGCATCGAATCAAAGGCCGGATAATGGAAAGTGTGACTGTCCTTTCACTTCTGGAAAAACAAGTTAAATCTTTCCCTTGGCTATTTGTGTCCAGAATATCAGCTGTCTGGAATCCATCCTGATGACCTTCAAACTTTACAACCGAATGTTCAAAGAAGGCTTAAGAGATATCTATGGTGATGGGGCATAGAATCGGACTGTTTTGTGCCTCTCTTAAACCTTTGGCTGCCTGGTGGACAATAATGTGTAGACAATGCTCCCATCAACCTTTACAGCTTAAACAAAAAAATAAAGGCGGCCAATGATCACTCAATGTGAACTAGGGGGAAAATCATTTGTCAAACCAATACCACTCTTCCACTTAACGTGACCCTGCCAACTCTCTGATTGAGATCACCCTTCGCCTGCTCCTCCACACACCCATAGTCCCTCAATTTGGAATATGCAGACCAAGTGGTTGGGGCAACCAGATGTTTTATCCAACCATCAAAATTCCATGAAAGCTCCTAAAGCCATTCTGGATATCTCCATCTTGTCTTTCTACCGCCAGGGCCAACTTTTGGAACTTTTTGAACTGTAATCGGAAAGCATCAACTATACCATTCCAATCACCTGGTACATGTCAAACTCTAACTGAAATGTTATGCTGTAACATTGTAAACTAATGGCACAGCAGGCTACTATGAACAGGAAGTAGTCTGTCTGAAAGACAACTGCCAGGCTTCCGGTGCTTAATAACAACATGACTACACGGATAGGGAAAGTTCTAAATATGTTAAATCTTTAGAATTTGAGAGTCCCTCCAACTTCGGCCACCCACCCCTGCGCACCACCTGACAGCAAGTCTCACTAAAAATAATTGTGTTGAAGCCCCTACCTTTAGTTGTGGGGAGGCCTAAAAACGTAGGCAAAAGTCAATTTCTATACCGGAAACTGAAGCAAGTTGTGGTTGCCTACTGTCTTATCGGTGCTAGTGGGTGGAACCCCAAACTGATGACAAAATAGTCTAAGCACCTTACAGAGATTAGAGGGTAAAAGGAAGCACGGAACAAAGGAAGTCATCCCGATAGTGAAGTGGACACTCCTAATTTCCTGACGCACCACCCTTCCTAAAAGAATGTGTTGAATGTTTCGAAGTCTGGGCAGGAAAACTGAGTGACTCCTGGGTAACAATCTGTCAATGTAAAAACTACCCTCAAAGAGGACAACCAAACAGGAGCAAGGAATACATGTGAAGCAGAAGGACCTCCAGTATGCTAAGTCGGGCTTAATCTATATTGCCCAGTTCCATTTGGCACTAAAACCTAAGGGGAGAAACTATTAGATTATAAAATGGAAGATCAATGAAAAGCAAAGGGCTGGCCCTCCGACCCAACTGAAACATCTTTATGTAGTTTTCTCTAACAAAATGGGGGGCCTTCTGGGGGCCTTCTTAAACGGACTGCAGATTCTACAATGCAACCAAGGCCTAATTAAATTGAGGGTATTCTAACACCGACCTAAAATTTCTCCCAGAAAGGATGCCGGTCTACTTTAGCTCTGTAATGTCTAGCCGGTTGGTGAAGTGCTCCAACCTCACCGGGTCTTTCCCTTTTACAAAGTCCGTGCCTTGTATGGAATTTATAGCTCGTGTAAAACATTTGGCGAAAGGGGGGTTCACTAAGGACACGAAAATAGTTAGTTTTTAACTACATTGCATCTGAATCTAGTTTCACAGGGAGGTGGAACATCCTCAATGATTGAATAGGTGCTTGGTCGATCTGACAGCTGAGAAGGGCAGCGAGTGCATTGCTGGTAAGGTGCACTGTTCCCCAGGCGTCCTATTATCACAGAGAGTGCGGAATAGGTTCTCACCTCCCTGTAAATACTGTTTTATATTAACTTACACAGTACATGAAATTGGTTTAGTGTTCCATTTAAATCTTCAGTTGCTTTCTTTAAAAACAGAGAACTGAATTGCAAGGAACAAATCATATTAAAGTAAAGGGATCTCCACTGGTAAAATAATTTTTTGGTATTCAGTTTTAATTATTGAACAGGAGGGTAAAGGAGCGTTGTTTCACCCATGTTCCTTCAATAAAACGTTTGGACATGGAACCAAGGTACAGAACTTGCCCAATCTCTCGTTCCTCCGTTGGGTCCTCTGACAGTCCAGAAGGACTATGTTTCTATGTGCATACACGCTTGTTTGCATTTTTATGGAACCGGGGAAACAACTCTTTTACCTCCGTTATTCAATTAAAACTGAATACCAAAAATGATTTTACCAGTGGAGATACCCTTTAATATGCAGGACAGGCACAACTATTGAAAGTGGCTCATTGAAACAGCTGGGAAATGTGTACAAAAGAAAGCAAAAAGGGTTTTAATGAGTGGTTTTTCTATGGACTCTGTAAAAAACCATCACCAAAGTGTCTGATCAGGAAGACCTTTTTGCTCCTTCCTTTGAAGGGATAGAGCCATTCAAAATTGGTTCCAGAACAAGTCAAAGTGCTACTTTTCTTACCTGAATCTGAGACATACTCTAACCTATCTCATACCACTCTGAAAGCACTCACATCAACGCAATGTTAGATGTATGGTCATAATACAAAAGCATATCCCCAGCCCTTCACTTACCACAGGCATGCACCAACCTACCTACTAATGCATTCTACAAACACTTACCTTTCCAGTTTCAGACCCCATACTGGTGTATAGTACGGAGAGGTAGGACATTCTCTACAGTTTTAAATAAAAAACGAAAAAAAAAATTAAATTATGAATTAAATAATGAATCGTAGGTGGGGGTAAGAAATGACCTGGGTCAGGGATCCCGGTCCAGTGTCTCCTGCTGGAAATTGAGGTTGTGCTGAGTAGTAGAGTTTTGGGGGACCTGCTTTCGTGATTGGCACTGGCGCCTAGATAATGATGCTACAAAAGAAGAACGTAATCGGCAAGTAAATAATAACCATCTATGTATTGCTCTTCCATAAGACTCGAATCCAGGCAGAAATCATGGGACAATGTTAAAAGCTATGACAAGTAAAATCTTAAGGAACCAAACATAATATTTAATCGACTAATTAATATAAATTGGCGACCATTAGCATTTGTGGGCCTTATTTAAAATTCTGTAAAGGCTGGAAATAGGGGGGATTGCAACCAGATCATAATGAACTTTGGGCCCCCCTTATTCCACAGTCCAAAAGATAACAAGTAAGCAACGAAAGAAACATACGATTAGGTTCAAAAAACAGCGTTTATTAGAAAATCCTGTCTCAACGGCGTTCAGAACGACCCATGGGCTGTCATTTGACGAAACATGTAATCTAACAGGCATAGCCCGACTTTTTTGCAATCGATCAGAACTCACAGAATAATAGGGACCAGTAAGAAAACATCGCAAAAATAAGAAGAAACCGCTGCTTGTAAAGTGAGGGCTTTTTGACATAGATGGATTAAGCCTCCTTTACCCTGAGTCATGGGCAATTTTTCAATTAATAGCGCAACCTTAACTACAATTTGCCACGGCTCCGGCAGTTTCGAACATACGCACAGCAAAGCCTATTTGACATTGGTTTTTATCCCCGCTCATAAGATGGTGTAAAAGTCAGCAAATTACAAAACGCCATTTTCCTATTTACCGGGAGGCATGTAGAGTAATATCGAATTTGCGCTTGACAGTCTTACACCCGGAGCGATTGCGGTTCAAAAGTAATAAATGATGCCCATGTCTATATACAAATGCTCTGATATAGATAAACTATATAGGTGGGGTCACAGATAGGTGTTCACTAACAGGGAGATTTCAATAAAAGTTTATCGGTTAAAATGGTGCTTAATTTGGCCCACCAATCAGATTTTAAGCTTTCAAATGTTAAATAGATCGGATGGCTGGGGCAAAATTAGCCACCATTTAAACGATGATAAGACTTTTATTGAAATGCTCCTGTGTGTTTGGTTAGGGGACCCACACCCCCAATAAAGAGATCCCTAAGGGATCATAAGACCTTACATTTCTATATATAATGAGCAAAGTAGGTATATAAATATATTTATGTTGTAAAAAGATTCTTAGAAAAGACTTAAAACAAGTGACACCAAAGTTAACTTCTAAAGTATAAAAAAAAACAGATCAGTTTAATAAATCAAATTGGAAAGTACCCAATACAATATATATGGTATTCCCATTATAAAGATATATGGTATCAATCAGTCCTTCAACAACCGTGTACAAAATATCTATTAATGTGAGAGTGCCCTGCACCCAAAGTGCAAAAGTGTTAGTATTAAAAGGGCTGTTACGGGTGACCAGATCTTCAATGACAATGATCTTCTACTCCGTCCTTTTCAGCCAGTAACTTCAACCATTTTGCCCCCATCTCCACTTGCCCCTGTTATGAGAGCATCGTGAAGACATGGGGTTGAAATAAATTAACACCGTGATGAAACTGTCGGCTTCTACCAACACACATAATGCCAATACGCCATTTAAAAATATTTTTTTTTTTAAAAATAAAACCTTTGAATGGCAAGCCTATCGGTTTTAATTAGCTGTTAGTAAGAGAAAACAAAGGAGACTGTTATGTTACGTCCTGTGTATTACATAGATAAAATCATTTTTAAAATAACCAGAAGAAACCCGGGGAGGAGGAGAACAGTGAGTAATGATGGTTGTACCCTTCTTTCTACCGTCCCACATGCCACCTCATTATTTAGAAGTGTTCAGCTTGATACATTGTGATGATTTATTCCATGCCATTCTATGTGTTACATTGATTGCATTTTACAACAAAGTCTGTATCATTAATCAAAATTGCAATCAACCTTCTTATTCAAAGGCGCCATTCCGCTGTTTTCAAAAAGATTCAACACAGCGTACTTGTTTGATCGCTTAGAATTATATTGTTATACAGTTTGTGTCACCACTTTCACCCACCTCCCAAAAATTTTCATACAAAAGGTAAAAACAGATGTAAAATGGGATTAAATCATAGACGTTCTTATAAACAAAATGGCCAGGAAGAACAGTTTTCATAACTGGCTTTTCGCTCCGACGATCCATCTGCACTTCAAATCATAGGCCTGACGGTTAACTTGCTTAGAAAATGCTTTGTAAAATAAATAATTCAAGGCTACAACCCAATAGAAAATATAGAACAAGAGGGGGAAACACGTGGCTTAGAAAGTTGCAAGAAACTGTTAAAAATGCAATAGGCATTTTGTAAAGGAGAGCTTTGTTGTAATAGCATGTGATGTATTTAGGACTTCTTAATGATCTTTTTTGTATCCTTGCTTGCGGTTGCAAATGTTAACCTGGGAGTCAATTCCTAAGTCATTTGAACATGGCGCAATTTAATTTGTAAAGCTTCCCCCCTAAGGTATGAGGAGGAACTGGGTTTACACAAGAAAGTATAGTATTACTAACTGTTTCTAATACGGCGCCTGTAGAATGAGCAATTTTTAGTAGAGACACCGGTTACGTTAATGGGACCATATAAGAAATACAATAGATTCAATAAACGTTCTTATCGTTAAATGGTGCTAATTTTGCCCCAACCAATCAGATATTACTAACATTTCTAAGCTTACATCTGATGGTTGGGGCAAAAATTAGCACCATTTTTAAACAATAAGAACTTTTATGAAGTAACCCTGTTAGTTCCAGTAACTGAGATAGAGCATGGCTCTTTTAAAACTGACTAAATTACAGGAGATATAAAGGAGAACTAAACCCATTTTTTTATACTCAAGAATCTGAAAACAACCCCCTTAAAACACCAATTAAACGATAAAATGCAACTTTAGTAAGTTAAAAACTCTGTAAAGTAAATCAAACTGTTAAGAACTGGATGAAGTATCGGTGTGTTTGTTATGTTGCAGTGTCAGACCACACCTAATGACCTAAGTCACATGCTTCCTTGCTGTTCGTCTGTAAAGGAATTGGCTAGGTGATTAAGGTGTGTACCATTTGTCTGCACATGCCCCAGTTCCTATGGCAGTAACGTGTTACAATTGGCGTTGACCAAACTTATGATACTAGAATGTGTGAAGTAAGGAAGCACAAACCAAATGTATTAGGTAAAATTTCCAGCGCCGTTTATCAAAAAGGAGAGGTGTAAGACACAGATTAGTGTTTGATATCAGGTGTTCTGCCCCTTCTGGGTCAGTTTTGGTTCTGTTGGCTTTAGTTGCCTTTAATCTTGGCGACAGGTTTTTATAGTTACAAAAGACTATAGGGTATTTCATTCACCCTAGATTGAATATAGCAGGTGTGGCCTTCCTTAAGGGCCCCATGGAAACAAAGTAAGAACGTCAAAAAACAAATATGGCGGAACACCCCAACTTCAAGAAAATGATTGTTTTTATGCGATTCGAATAACAAAATACCACGCACCATTCAGACACTTGTTCCTATCTCATACTTGTTCAACCTGAGGAAGGGGAACAATCCCTGTTGTGGTTTTGTGCCAGTATTATTTGTCACTCGCTTTGCATTATGGACGTGTATGTCCTCTAGGACTGTAGTACGGCATATTTGTACCATGCCTTTAACCACAGCTTTTGACACAAAATTGTTGTTATGAAATGTACGAAAGGTAAAAATGGTGAAATCTGTTTACACAAAACGGAATATAGTGCCAAAGGATTAGCCGTTAAATGGCAGAAGTGCCGGACGATATTTATCAAACATTATTCAATGTCAAATGATTAAAAATCCTTAAACATGTATATATTTCTTAAACAATTCCTTTTCACAGTGTAAATTTTAAAGGGAAAAGTTTCAGTGGAAAATATGAATATTTTAAAAAATTTTTGGTTTGTATTACAATACCTAGTTATTCTACATATTCTCTCCCATTTTGAAAAAAACCAGTTGATTTATACCCATTGCTTTCCTGCTGTTTGACATTAGTGAGCTGAACATTTCAGGTTCTTTGGAAAATCCTTCTTCTTCCCGGATGCACCCATTACCTTGGAATGTTCCTACAGAATGTCTACTGATTGTGTTGGATGGGTCAAACATGCTTCAAGATCTCTAATGATCAACTTGAATCAACCCAGGCATGCCAACTGGGTCAAGGGCAAGACCACTAGGTCTTCTACTAGGGGGGTCCTGCAAACTAGGAAGTCAGTATTTCGGAGCATTATTATTTACACAGACACAATGCTGAATGGGCAGTTGTAAGGTCATTGGGATGGGCAAATACTGATCTGTTTTGAAAAAGTCTATGTTTGTATTTGGACTGAACTTTAATCACTTTATAAAATGCTGAAAGACCAGCCTAAACGGCAAATTAAATGCTTGCAATGTGTACCACACAGGTAACTTTCTCCATTTTTACAACGTGCCCATGACTAATTTGTAGTTAGCTCATTTTCATCCGTAGTTATCTAAGAGGTTTAATGTTTGCATATATTGTAAGCAATAGTCATGGCCACTCGTCCAATGGGATGGGCCCACAATAGGTTTGGCAGGGGCCGGTTGCACGGCGTACGATTATCTGAGATAGGGTCGCCTTAAAGGAAAGTTCAACGACCAAATAACAAGTTTCTTTAATGGCATTGTTGAAGACCAGCGGAAGATAAGGAACTATCAGGGTTTTCCATAAAAGTTATTATCGTTAAAACGGTGCTAATTTTTGCCCCAACCAATCAGATTTAGCTTTCAAATGTTAAATAGATCTAATGGTTGGGGCTACTAAATTGCGACATTTAAAACGATAAGAAGTTTTATTGAATCTCCCCGTATGTCGTACCTACTGTCTTCAATGAATGCAAGTGGAGCCAAGGAGCGAAGGTAGAGCAAACTTACTGTTACGCGATTCCTCCGCAGCAGAAGAAGCAATGAAGGTCCGACACCCCAATTCGGGGTTCTGTAAAGATAATGCCGCTATAGTTAAACAGAACCCAGAAGGAATTTTTAGTGCTGCTGCTGCTCGGAGGATCGCGTAAAAGGAAGTTGGATCACTACCTTCATTCCTGGCTCCACTTGCATGATTGAAGAATAGGAGGTAAGGTAAGCTCCAATATTCCTCCCCGTTTCAATCAATGCATTTATAGGGGATAGTTCACTTGTGGAGTGAAAAAATGTATACCAATATTATAATTCCTTTGTTTTGTGTTTCTTCTATGATCCATTGGTTTGCACAAGAGATTTTTTTTGTATATACTGGAATTTTAGCGTCTTTCGTTTTTATTTATGCAGTCTGTCTGCTGCTCAATTAAAGGCTTAGAGCCCAGATGTGATTGAAGCGTTTCATGGCTTGATCGACAAAGCACACCATGACAAATACAAGATTGATGTCAAAGGAGGTCTGAAATCAAGCTAAGCTTTTTTTAATATAGGGGATGCGGAACTCCGGAAATGAAAGATTCTATCCGTGTTGCAGCAAGTTACCAATTCAGTCTCTTCAATTAAGGAAAACGGTTTGGGTACATGTTACAAGACTTTATGGCAAGTGCTTTTAGATAAAACATTACGAACCGATGCTAGTATATTTGCGGTGTGATACATCAAAACAATGCATTTGGATTAAAAGAAGGCGCGGAGAAAACTCAGTTAAACATTTCCCTATTGTTAATTTATTTATTTCACATAATTTCCTAGCTTCCATTTTTTTCATCATCTTTTATAGTCAAAGCAAATCCAGATTGCGTTGGAGGATGGTGAATGCTTTATTTCTGGAACACGATGCCATTTTTATTTTTTTACTCACTCCAGTTGAATTGTTGTCACACATATTTGACTAAGAAAACCCCACAAAGACCGGCCTGTGAAAGGAAAACAAGGAAGTCAGAGCGCTTGATTATATTATTTTGAAGCGTGGGGAAAGTCCAAAAGTGAAAAAAACAAAAAAAATAAAAGAAAATTTCCTTGTTCCGACCTTCTTAGACAATCAGTTTCGGACGTAAAGAATTAATAATGAAGATTGTATGATGAACGTCTTTTCGTCTTCTAGCTGTTCCATAAATGATTATTTTAAAGGGCATTCTAGAGTGGGAAAATGTATTTCCCCCCCTAGAGTTCTCTATCCCCCCAACCCCCACGAGTACCGTTATTTCTTCAGTTTCATTTCTCTGTCCCAAGATATAAGTTAAAAAAAAAGTCAAGATTCCAATACACCACTCCGTTGAGATGCATTCAAACCCCTCACAGCATTGCCGGGTGGTGTAGTGTGTAGCAAACAAAAGTTGTTACATCAAGTATCCCAAGGACTACGTCCTGCTACACTAAATGCTTGGCAAATACTGCTGTAAAAACAGAAGTAAGGGAAAGGAGAATGAAGCAGCTTTTACTTAATTTATTGCATGTCAAAGGAGAGGGGCGTGGCAGTGAGTGATCAGGCAGTCTCCTAACTCAACCCCCTCCCATCCCTTATGTAGCAAGTATCTCCAGAAAAAACAAGAGAGACTTCCTCTACAGGCTACATACAGAGTTTGTATTTTTTGTTTTGCTTACAAAGAGGAAGTGTAAGAGGATTAATGCGCAGAGCGGGCTTGTTTCACAGGCTTTGATTCACGGCCCAAAACTATTATGAACGGGGGAAGACCAGAGAGGTGAGGGTGCTGGGGAGTCTGCGTAATCAGACTGTTTGCAAACACAAAAGCACAGAGGAAGGTGGGAATAGACAGAATACACTTTACCTTTTTTTATATCTGAAATTGGAGCAGTGTATAATTTCACTATAGAGCCTTTAATTTGAACCGTATACAATCCTTCACTTATTAAATAGTTTTTGGATCTTTGGTGTAGTGCTGTTTCCTAATTAAAGATTAATTTTTTTGTAATTCATTCACAATGTTTTGGATCATTTTAATAAAGAGACTGGAGATCTGTGTTACAGATCCTTAGGCTTGTAATTCTATTGGAATCCTTTATTCTAGGTTCATTTTAACAAGAAGGTCTCATTTATTCTTTGATTCCCCCCCCCCTCCCCTCCACCTTGTTCCTGTCGCTTCTCTATTTTCTGGTTTTCCTTCTACGAGAAGCTATGTGTAAATCTTTTCCGAACAGAGACTTCTTTTGTTTGTATAGATTTCCAAACTAGACTAAAAGGAGAAAGATTATAAGGCTTTTTGTTGAACAAAAAATAAAAAATTACTTCTAAAATGAATCACTGGGTTGTTTGCAACTTTTGAGGCAAATTTGATCCATGAATAGAATACCAGACCTAGAATGATCCTTTAAAGGTCTTTTAAAGGCAACTTATTAAAATGAAAACCATGGAAAAAAAAAAATGAAAAACAGGCGACGTAGTGGCATTAAAAATAGTTCCCTCTCTACTCTCTTTCTTAAAAAAAGTTGAGGGATGCAGAACTCTGCAATCAGTGAGGTCTGTGT
This sequence comes from Hymenochirus boettgeri, assembly GCA_019447015.1. Lineage (NCBI taxonomy): Eukaryota > Metazoa > Chordata > Amphibia > Anura > Pipidae > Hymenochirus > Hymenochirus boettgeri. Next base: position 328,041,101 of record CM033470.1, on the reverse strand, counting down.
AGTGAAACTCACCATATTGCACAATCTTTAGTTACCTGCATCATGGAGGCTTGTACCAGAAGCAGTCCAAGCATGGATGCGTGGGTGGGTCATTAGGTATCCTTGGTCTCTTTCAGTCAGCCAGATGGAGGTCATGGAGAATCAGCGGAGGCATTCAAGAAAGCCCACTGGGGATCTAAAGAGGCAAGAAGTCTGCTAAAATGGAGGAAAACACCAATGGGCAGTTGGGGAGAGAAGACCGGAAGGACAGAAGAAGAAGCACTACAAAGCAGCCACATAGTGCCCCAAAGCGTGTTCACCTTTGTCACCAATAGGAAATTGCCGCCGCTACGCTAATTGGAGGGGGTTGGGAGCAGGGCGTTCCTTCTTTCAGCGGCAATTGCAAAAAATGTAATAATGACCCCAAAAGCAGTTGGAGGTTTTAACCAATTCCTTACAGGACATAGAAAAGATGGTAGAGAGCACTAGCAAAGGCGATGATGAAACAGCAGCTTTTCAAAGACTCAGTGTCTGAAGTTCATACCACACGTGCAAGCATGTGTATGCCAATACAATGGGTGTTCCAATTAATGGCCGAAACCAGTAAGGAATTTATAAAAGCAGGTTTTTTTTTTTTTACTTTACTTCCACGCTTCCAGGAATGTCTGGACAAATATCTCGTTTTTAAGCCGTTTTCAACTAATTACGTTTTATGAACATTTGGGGTTTTTCAAAACACCTTGCAAACTCACGGATTAAGCAACAAACTTCTGGGGGGCTGGTAAGAACTTTAAAGGGCAACATGCATGTAATGGCAATCATATCCACGTCTGATGTGGTGACACTATTGTTTCTTAGATTCAGAAGACATTTGTAATTCAATGAAGGTTGAACTCTAGCGATTGCAAACAGCAATTGCCATGTGCAAAGAAAAACGGGATGCTTAATTCCAGTTGAAGCCACCATAATTTATTACAGTATATGGTTATCCCTAAGAAAGGTTTTTTGTCTGTGTGAATTTTATTTACTCGGTTATATATATTTGCTGCTTACCTTTTACGTGTGAGGCCTTTAGCTACAATCGGTCTGTAGGGAGGGCCAACATAATTCAAGATCAGATTACCCAGTGAAGACAAAAATCTGGGGGTTGGCTAAGGCTTTACATTATGTGTTTCTGCTTCACTGGGCCTTACTCAATGTGAACAGGAACATGAAAGCTTACTAGTGTGGGTGTAGGTTGAGGTGATGAAGTCAAAATGTTAAACATGTATGGTTGTAGCGTATCCAGTCCTAGGAATAAAGGAGAGTGCATTATCAAAATAGGTCCAAATGCTTTTAAACTATAGAAAATAACTTGGTTATGTCCTTGTGCCTATGGAGTATGTAGAAAAGGCATGTCCTTATTGGTAGGGGGGGCTGTTATCTCTGGAGGTTTTGTTAAGCTTCAGAGAAGAGAGAGTGAAACTAGTATATTACTATACTATGACGCCAGGAACTGATGGCTGCTGAACCGCGTAGGTTGTATCAGGCCTACCCTTGGTTTGTATATAAAGAAGTTGTTTTACCCGTGGAGAGTGCTCGGATCTCTTATTAAATATATATATGTAAAAGGACAAGCAATGTTGCAAAAAAGTTGGGGTAAGGTAGAACTTTGCTTATGGTCACATGCCTTCAGTTCATACGTTTCTTGCAACACCTACACTAGTAGGTACAAAGTGCTTGTTCCTCACTGAGACCACATGTCTTTAATGTGTTGTTGTACCCGTGGTGATATGTTGACTTTAAGATTACGGTACTATGGACAAAGAAAACTCATATGCTTTAGTTCCTGTCTATTAAACAATAGTGATTTGTAAGATATATAAATTTTACATGTCCGTTTTTTTTTCTGTGATATCACATACTTACATGTTAACTCTGCTGGGCAACACTTTGCTTGGGATGGAGCCATTCGTTTCCCCAGCCATACCTATTTTAAATGAGATCTCTAAATGAGAAGAGATTCTATCCCTTTGTGTCCCAAACATGTTGCTTACAGTTTCAGGACATACAAAAAATCTCTCCCTATATACTCAGAGATCGTATTTCTATAAAAACTGTAAATTAAATTCAAGTGCCTCTTGTAGCCCTAGGGTACAAAAGAGACAAGCCAAGAAATGTAATTTTGTGGGATATATTGTCAGCAAAGATCTCCTGTGATGTTTGTATTCCCTTCCTATCTGAAATAGAAAAAGTGAATTTGATAGAAAATACGAACCTCTTTTAATGTATCCATGAGCTCAGCTCTGATACTAGGAAAATAAGATCCGTGAATTAAATTACTCTTGTTCATCCAAAACACATATTCTAATTGTTGACATCATTTTCTTTAGAGGTCTACAGCAGAGAATTCTAAATGCATGTCCTCGGCAGGTTATTAAGGCTTGAGCGATGGGGTAAGGCATATATTAGTTCTTATTTTGTGGGAAGCTGTGACTATTCATGCCCGTTATGTAAATTGTCATGGTAATATTATGGTCCTAAAGCTCGGTAATGCTGTCTACAAAGTGTTCATATATTTCAAGTATGCGTGAAGGGATAACTAATTAGTCTTACTATTGGAATACCGACCTAAACATGTGAGCTTAAAATCATTGAAAATAAGCCAGGGAGGGTTTATTGCATTTGTATATGGTAATGGAGCTAGTTCACGCAAGGGCATTGCCTTATCCTCTAAAACAATGCGTCACGTCATTAAACATTGTGAAGATGGAAAAGCAATGATAGTTTTAAGGAAGTTCATTCGGGTTTACGGGGAAAGTGATGGTCAGCACCGTTACGTAATAAAATGCGAAATAAAAGAAAAAAGGGAATGTGTGAATAAAAGCCAAGCACCAAGAAAAACATTCCAGGATAGAACCCGATTCCATTTGCAGTCATAATTAAACGGTTAAAGGCCCGGAAATAATGATTACTTATGGGAGGTGGACGCTGGGAAAGATTATGGGGAGGGGTAGGTGTGTAACAAACAACCAAGCAATAAGTTACAAGAAAAAAATATGTGCATTGGTGATGGGGTGGGTTTTGAAGGCGTAAGACAGGAAGTCATTATGCCTATGGGGTTGTAGTCAAGACCAAAATTTTAAACAAACCTGGTTTGATTTGGAACTGTTGGTTTTGAAAATCTGCGGGTCTTCTGACGAAATTTTAGAAAACCATTGGCAACTTGGAATCAAAATATAACATCCAAAAAACCAAAAAAAAATGTGACTGAAAACTCTAAAAATTTAATTCAATGGGTCCAAAGGGATGTAACCCCACTGTGGATTTAACCAACCGGCTGTTAGTTGGCGATAAAAAAATCCAGCGATTTTAAACTAGCGCAACAAGCGATATTGAATCACGAAGCGTCGGATGCGCGTGACAACTTTAACGATATTTGCTAAGCTAGTCTGGGTAAATCATTCCAGTAGGTAGTAGTAGTATTGTAACAAAGAATATTAAATGGAAATCCCATTTGGAGGGGAGAATTAACCAAGGAGGTTAAGTGTTTACCAGTACCACATCGGCTGGAAGAAAGTTCCACAGTTTACCGTTCTTTCTCACTTTAAAGAAACCTTTCCTAACATGAAGATGAAACTTTTCTGCCAACCTTTGTGCCAAGGATGGTCCATGTGTCCTATGATTGACTATTACAATGTGAACAATGCAACCAGAGAGTTTGTATGGCCCATTAATATATTTTTCAAAGTGACGTACACGTTGCTTCTCCAAAGTCTTAAGGTTCGTACACACATCCCGACCCGCGACGCACGAGGTGTATGAACGTTTGTTTCGTCCGATAATCAGCCCAGGTGGGTTGGCCCTTTATTGTCCGAAACGGCTGTGTCGGTCGGGACCGTGCCCAACGACCAGGCAATATCAAATGACAGCCATCGGGTCGATAAAGTGCCAATACAGGGGCCGATATCGTCCGAAACGAACGTTAGTAACACGTGCGTCGACGGATCGGGAGCGCACGTGGACAAAACCTTTAGTTACTTTTAACCACGATAACGAGGATAATACATTGGGTTAGAATGAGTTACACTAATTGGCTGGTTTATTGCCACTATTGCATGCACCCGTTACGATATTGTACAGGGGGCAGATTCACATTTAATAAAACAATCTAGAAATCGGAAATTTCTAACTACAATTCAAAAAAAAAAATTTTTTTTTAAACACAACATCTATTAAAATATTAATACGGCACAAATTTAACAGCACTAAACAGAGATCATAAACTTTACTAATGTAACATTAATATTGAATTCACGCCATAAAGCAGAGAGAGGTTGATTTAATTACTATAATGTATGATTGTTTGGGAGAGTGTGTTTATTCACGTAATGCAAATGTGGGTTTTTTGTAGCTCACTGCTGTCATAAAATGTTTCCCATTTAATGATACGGATACAGATCTCATGCGCCAGACATCACAGTTATGAAATCTGCACCTTCTAATTCAAATGGACACCCAGTGGAATCTCATCCATACTATTATAACCTCAACATGCTCTTTGGTCAAAGACCAATGTTATTCCGAGGGTAAGCGACGACACAGTCTAAAAACAGCTTCATTTCAATATTGTTTCTCACCAGTGGGAGGAAGTGTTCTAGAACAATGGAATTGGTGAGCACCCGGGTGGGACACACATTTTGTTCACGACATTCGCATGTAATCTCGTTCGCAATTCCAACAAAAGACAAAAGTAATATTTAGTCCAGACAGTTGGATGACGAGTGGGGAGGACCATAGCTATAACATTTGATTTCTTAAAGTAAGGTTTTTAATGGTTCAAAATGCCCCCACAGACATTGATAACAAGATCGGGTTATTCAATATAAACGTTCTATGGTAAAAAATGGTGTGCAAACCAATCAGATGTTAGCTTTCATAGTTTAACTAAGATTGATTGGTTAGCACCATTTTTTTAAACAATAAGAAAGTTATTGAATCTCCTAACTTGTGTTTAAAATGTGGCCAATAATGGATCAATTACAACACAATAAACACATTAGTCAATGTATACCATGGACGGCTAGTTTCCAGTAGTTTCACGATCCATAGCTTATATATTTTACATATTAAAGCCATCATGATAGGGTTCCCTGTGTTTTAAATACGGTAATAAAGACCGGGAGATGCAATAGCATTCTATTTACCACTAAGGTTTCATTACACTATCGACGTGCTCGTGTCAATGTACAATATTAAAAGTAGGTCCCACTCCCGAAAACAAACATTTTTGTATTGTCTAAACCTCCTAAAATGTACTTGGCCAGCCACCATTCCCTAGACTGATTACTTCCATGCCTTGTCCGTGCACGGAAAGCAAGTAGAAGGGGCGGAATGGCAGAAGCCATCAGTGAGTGGATGAGATATCGCCATCATCTCAGCCAATCACAGAATGCAGCAAGGGGAACAAAGGTGTAAGTACATTGGGAGGAGATTGAGTTATATATTCCTCGCAATGGTCGAGGTTGGGCCATTTCCCTCTACATATGACATTTTTATTTGGGGGGTCGGACATATCCTTTAAACAACTAAAAACTATTACATTGTTTGCACTGTCTCGTTCAAAAGTCTGGCAGTAGGTAATGCCAAAATAATGTAAGACCATTGATGTGGTGCATTGCTTTAATGCTCATTAGGGATAGCTCTCTCTAGGGATTGTTCATAATGAACCACATATGAGGAGGTATTTATAAACATTTAGAAAAATTTGATTTCAAAAGTTATAGCAGAGGGAGACATCTAAATATAAATGTAACCATAGGGCCTGACAGGGATCCCCCCCAGAAGATAGATAATAGGCCCAATCCATTGATTAGATATATAGGGTGTTATGGATTCTCTGCCTTAAAAAAGAACTTTTGCGATTTATCTTTGCTGTGGGAATTTTCTTTGAAGGCCTCATTGTTCAAAAGAATGTGAAGCGGAATAGTGCAGACAAAATGTAGATAACTGGGTGGTTTCAAACACAGTATGACAGAATCCTGTGGCTTAATTGGAAGCGATTGCACTATTCTTTCTGTTAATATACAATGAAAACACGGGGTAATGCTCAATCTCAATATAGAACTAATCTATAATGGGAAATGCTGATGAATAGATTCTATCGTCCTAACAGCAGCCTTAAATTTGTGCAGGTTTATGTCAGTTCCCAATTCTGAGCACCTCATTCTAGTAAAGAGCAGGTTGTCATCACTCGGGGTCTGTAACAGCAGAGGACAATGAACGGTTCACTGCCAGTTATTTGATAGCGACGGAGCGGTTTCAATTGTAGTTGGTCTACATAGACTTTATTTCATTCCAGGCAACTGGCTCTATGTTGTATTCCGACCCAGAAGCCCTTTTGTTAGAGTGTAACTAAACAGACCAGAGAACTCTTGTATGTTTATTTCAAGTACAATAGCCACTTGCCTGTGGAACGCCATTATCCAGCCTGCCAGCCAGTCCAGACCCAGCTGCCCAATGGCATTGACATAGCGTAGGAGCTCGAAATACTGCCTGAAAAAATTATTAAAAATATATATTTTTCCATGTCTGTGACATGTCCCCCCGCAGGGTACAGTATTCCGGTGCCAGTATGTATACTAATATTATAACAGTCTTAAATGTGTCATTGCAAATGGTCCCTCACATATGTTTAGGCGTTTTCAGCAACTGTAACAAAAACCGCTTGGTTCTCCCACCCCAACTGTAGCCAGCTGGTAAAACCATAGTGTGGGTTAGACCCAGTAACTGGGTTTTAATATATTAGCCCAACCATGCTTCTACTTCAATTCAACATTTAGACTAAGATTATCACTGGGGTATAATGTAAATTGGCATGGAGTTCTTTGTTTCTCACTGGATCTCCTGAATAGGCGACCCTTAGACACAAGCGGAACATGCTACGTCAGCTGCTCTAGTAAATGTATCTTAGACAAGCGTTCTCTAATCTATCTAATATAGACAAGCGTTCTAATCTTCAATATAGACAAACGTCTAAATCTATCTACTATATAGACAACCCTCTAATCTATCGAATATAGACACACCTCTAATCTCATCTACTATAGACAAACCTCTAATCTATCTACCTATAGTCCAAACCTCTAATCTATCTAATTAGACAAAACCTCTATCTATCTAATATGACAAACCTCTAATCTATCTAATATAGACAAACCTCTAATCTATCTATATAGACAAACGCTAAATCTATCTACTATAGACAAACCTCTTCTATCTAATATAGACAAAGTCTAATCTATCTAATAAGACAAACCTCTAATAGTCTAATCTAGACAAACCTCAAATCTATCTAATATAGACAGTCTAATCTCTCGAATATAGACAAACCGCTAATTTTTCTTAATATAGACAAACCTCTTAATTATCAATATAGACAAATGTCTAAATCTTCTTATATAGACAAACTCTAATTTTCTAATATAGACAAAACCTAAAGCTATTCTAATAGAGACCAAATTGTATAATCTATCTTAATCTCAACAAACCTTCTAATCTTCTAATATAGACAAACCTCAAATCGATCTAATATAGACAAACCTCTAATTTCATCTACTATAGACAAACCTCTAATCTATCTACTATAGACAAACCTCTAATCTATCTAATAGACAAACCTCTAATCTAGCTAATACTAACAACATCTAATCTTCTAATAGACAAACCTCTAATCTATTTCTTAAATAAACAAACCTATAATCATCTACTATAGACAAAACCTATAATCTATCTCTAATATATATATAGACAAATCTAATCTATTATATAGGACAAACCTCTAATCTACCTACTAGAGAAAACTCTACCTTTAATATAGACAAACCTCTTCATCTAATCTAATATAGACAACTCTAAATCTATATAATATCGACAAACCTCTAATCTATCTCTCTAGACAAACCTCTAATCTATATAACTATGAAAACCTTCTAATCTATCGCTATAGACAAACCTCTAATCTATCATATAGACAAACCTCTAATTCTATTACTATCGACAACCCTCTAATCAGCTATATAGACAACCCTCTACTAATTATCTACTATAGACAAACCTCTAATCTACGACTATAGACAACCTCTAATCTATAGACTATAGGACAAACCTCTAATCTATTCTAATATAGACAAACCTCTAAGCTATCTTAATAGGACAACCTCTACTCTATCTCATATAGCCCAACCCTTTAGCGATTCTAATATAGGACAAACCTTAATCTTCTTACTTATAGACACAACCTCTAATCTATCTATTATAGACAAATGTCTAATCTATCTAATATGACAACTCTCTAATCTTGTCAATATAGCCAAACCTAAATCTATCTAAATAGAACCCAAAATGTCTAACTATCTAATATAGGACAAAACCTCTTAACTTTCATAAATATAACAAACTCTAATCTCTCTAAATAGACAAATGTCGAATCTATCTTATATAGACAAACCTCTAATCTTGTCTAATATAGACCAACCTCAAATCTATCTATATAGACCAAATGTATAATCGATCTAATATAAAAAACCTCTAATCTTTGCTAATAGAGAAAACCTCAAATCTATCTAATGATAGACAAAACTCTAACTATCTACTATAGACAAAACCATAATCTATCTTACTATAGACAAACCTTCTAACGCATCTTACTATGACAAACCTCTTAATCTTCTAATATTAACAAACTCTAATCGATTACTCAGACAAACCTCTAATCATCAATATAAACAAACTCTAATTCTATTCCTATAGAAAAACCTCTAATCTATCTATATAGACAACCTCTACATCTATCTTGTATAGCAAACCTCTAATCTACCTACTATAGAACAAAACTCTAACCTATCCTAACTATGACAAACCTATATAATCTAATATAGACCCAACCACCTCTAATCTATCTAAGATCGACAAACCTTAATTCTCCAGGTCCAACTATAGACAAACCTCTAATCTATATACTATAGACAAACCTCTATTTTATCTAATATAGACAAACCGCAAATCTATTTAAAGGGCATGTAAGTCACCCTCACAGTTTTCCAGCTGACGACAATATACAAAATATATTGAATTCACCCTTGCTAGTATGAGTTTGTTTTTGCTCTCAACACTTTAGCCCCCTGGTGTATGCCTTCTTTTCTAAAAGTAATCTGTGATACAGTGGGCGGGGCGAGGGCTGTCAATCAAGCCTTTGATAATGATATGCAGAACCCCACCACTGACCTAGTGTGTGAGTGCATATCAAATGTAAATAAACTAGGACAGCAGGAAGAGGAAAGACACATTCACAAGTGCGTGTTTAAACTCTTGTGGCCACACTAATTGTTAAGAGTCATTAGTTATTAGTTCCTTCTTCCTCTTTTCCCTCTTCGCCTTCATGGCCAGTGCGTAAACTAGGAACCTGGGCCCCAAACAAAACTATGAGGGGCCCCCTATCATTACTTGATCCACCGTGGTTTTCTGGGAGGAGGCTGTATCTGTCATAGGAAACCCCAAGGAAGACGGGCTCCTTGCGGTAGCTCCTCTTGCTTATATGGTAGTTATGCCCCTCCTGTCCATTACCTAGCTAAAGAATCGTTGAAGCGTTCATGGCGAATTCAGGAATTTACCTGTACATGACATAACAAGCACAAGCTTCAAATGTGGATATTCAAGATTTTAGGTGGTACATACCCCTAGGACCTACCTTTATTCACTGTGGACAGCGATACTAAAGGGTAACTATAGTCACAAAATAAAATCTGATCAATAATCCAAATTAGTTTTCCCCCCCAAGCGGGGCATTAAATAGAACCCAGTGTGATGCCCCCCCCCCCCCCCCCACCACATATATGTCTGTTATAGCTCTCTATCATCTCTTATTCTCACTGTATCATCTATCTAATCATCAATCTATCTCTCTAAAAGATCTATCTATCTATCTATCTGCTAACCCTACCTATCTATTATCTATAATCATCTGTCTATTATCTATCTATCATTATCTGTCTATTATATATCTGTCATCTATTCACCACTATTCTATCATCGGACTATTATCTATCATCTATCTATCTTATATATCTATTTGTTCTATTATCTATCTGTCTATTTATTAGGCATCATATGCGATATCTATCTATCTCTTTCATCTATATATCTATTATCTATCTGTTCTTTATCTAGCATCTATCTCTGCAACCTATTCTGTCTCTTATCTCTATATATAGCTGTCTATTATCTATCTATCTTCTGTCTATTATCTATTCTCTATTAGAATCTATAAGAGCTGACATATATATCAATCGATCTATCTATCTGACTATATCTATCAATCTATCTACTATATAGCTATTTGTCTATTAATTATATGTCTATTAATCTATCTGCTATCTGTTATTATCATAATCATCGTTCATCTATCTAATCTATTATCTATCTGTCTATTATCTAGATATTAGTCTCTGCTACCTATCTGCTATTATCTATCTATTCCATATATGTCATTATCTATCTATCTGTCTATTATCGTATCTATCTATTATTATTACAATCGGACTATATATATCATCTATCTATCTATCTGACTATAAAACTCTATATTATCATCTATATATCTATTGTCTATTATTATCTGTCTATTTATCTATCAGCTATCGTAATTATCTATCTATCATCTTTCAATCTATATATATATTATCGATCTGTCTAGTATCTAGTCTATCATATCTGTCTATTAGCTATCTATTTCTTGTTCTATTATCTATCTATCTATTATCTAGTCATCTATCTGTCTATTATATATCTATCTTGCGAACCTATCTATCTGTCTATTAATCTACGATTGCGATCTATCATCTCATCCCATCATCTATCACTATAGATCTATCTATCTATATATCTATATATTCTATCTATCATCTAGCTATCTATCTATCTATATATCTATCTATTCTATATAGCTAGCACTGCGATCTATCTATATAATCCACATATGCAGCCATTTTACATCCAAATCCCATATGTAGCCCAGTACATCCATAATCCCCTATGTTAGACCTGTACATCCATAATCCAATATGCAGGCATTCCCCATCCATAATCCCATATGAAGCATTTTTTTCCACAACCATTTTTACAAATTTACATCTTTAATCCCATTGATTCCATAATTCTATTGTGTTGTCATTCCCCACCAAATATTCCCCTAAATAACCCCTCAGTTTCAGCTATTTCATTTAGAACTCCCTTGTCCCCCCTAAAGGTTTCCTCTGCCACCTCCTTCTTTCACACATAACCCCCCCCACAGACCCCACTTTGAACCATTTCATTTACAATCCATTAGTCAAACATAACCCCCCCTCCCCCCCGAAAGATTTCCTCTGCCAACTACTTCCACACACAACCCCCCAACCTCTCCACCCCCCTTCCCTTGGCCCTCTTTCCCCAAGTGTACTCAAAGATCACCTTGGCTTTTACCAAGGTAAAATACAGGGAGGCGGTGCGCTATGCAAGGAAGCAGCTCTGAGGAGCGGAGCAGGAGGCGTCGCTATAGAAATGCAAAGCTTTCTTCTGATAGGCTGCTGGCGCCACACCTCCGCCGCGCCTCCAGAGGGACGCTCGAGATCCGCGACGCAGATCTCCTTCAGTGCGCATGCGGCCCCGTTCCTGCTCTGTCGTGTAACTTCAAAGGGGAGGACAGTGAACTTGGGGGCGTGCCAGCAGAGGGAGGAAATCGATTTTAACTACTCGGCTGCCAGAGAGCCTAGAAGGGAGGGAACTAGAGGCTCTGAAAGAGCTTTATTTATCCAGACATATGAAGGTAAGTTACATTTTTGAGTTTACTGACCCTTTAATATCGACACTTTGAAAATGCGTTTGGACAAGTGGAAAAAGAGTATGTTAATCTTACTGAAAATGTCTAGCATCTGCACATAAATTGCACTTTTGTGAATAATGTTATTTTATGATATACACCATGGTAAATGGTCTGTAAGAGGTTTACACTATATTTATACAATGTTTAGTATGGGCACATACATTGCACTTTTGAGAATAATGTTATTAATGATATACACTATTAGATATTATGGTCTGTATTAGTTTAGTGTTCAATATATTTTTTATTGATTTTGAATTTTTTATCTCAGATTATATGCATATTTGTTTACATTCACAAATATTCACTTTTATATTAACAATAATTAACCAAATAAAGTTTAAAATTAAACGAAATTTTACATAACTTGTACATTAAAACGAAAAAAAAAAAACCACTGAAAAGAATACACGTAAGAGTTGACATGCACTGCGCTGCTTCTTTGCTCTTATTCTCTGGTTTTCTTTTATCTCCATAAATCACATTAATTTATAGAATATGTATAGTTTTGTCTTTTACGGTTTGATCTCTTCTCATCTGGTTAGAAAGGTAGATTTATGGAATATTCACTGATATTCCAAGGTGTCCAAATCTTGGTAAATAATTGTAGTGTATCTTGGAGCACATGGAAAATTCTTTCATTTATCATTATATTGTTGGTTCTGCTTATTATCTTTGTTAATTCTAATGATTGTTTTCTCCATTGTGCTCCGATGTGTATTTTGGTTGCCATTAATATATTGTACTAGTTTATTGCTTTGTCTATTAAGTTCTGGTATATTATGTCCAAGTAAGCCTACCAGTGTAGAAGATTCAATTTGTCTACAGAATATTTTAGATATAATTTTAAAAACATCTTTCCACAATTTTTGGACTAGTCTACATTTCCACCATATATGAAAGTCTCCAATCTGGTTACAATTTCTAAAACACGTTGGGGATATTGCTGGAAAAATCTTTGCTAGTAATGCAGGTACTCTATATGTTCTGTACATAACTTTTAGGGGTGTTTCCCTTAGTGCTACGTTTAGGCTCCCTCTATTTATATGAGGGATACCTCAGAGCAATGTTTCACTCCATTGCTCTGAGGTAATCCCTACCTCCAGGTCAGCCTCCCACGCAGCTTGGAAATTATATTTATCTGTCTGATTATCTTCATATTGCCGGAGGTAGACTGATGATAGTGTATTCCTGGTGGATGTTTGTTTGAGACAGAAATTCTCAAAATTTGTGAGGGCAGGTTTAGTTCCTCTGGTTTTTATTATTTTGTTTATATATGTTGTAATTTGTATGTATTGAAAATGGTGTCTAGGCGGTATTGCAAATTTACTCTTTAGTTGGTTGATGTCTATTCCTGTGCCGTTATTGTGAAAGTGTATCAGTTTATAGATGCCTGTGTCTGTCCACCATGTGTACCCTTTATCATGGTATGCTGTTATAAAGGCTGGGTCCTGTGTGATAGTGGGTATTAGTGATGGTTTTGAGATCCAGTTGTATTTATTTTTGGTTCTATGCCATAGTTTCAGTGTGGTTTGTGTACACGGGCTAATTGTGGGCGTATTAATTCTAAGGGATTGTGGTATCCATGCTATTGAATCTAGTGTTAGAGGATTTGCTAGATCGGATTCCAATTCCAATATTTGCTAGATCGGATTCCAATATCTTGGGATGTTTATTGCTTTGTGCCATGTAACCAAGTGAGTCAGTTGATCTGCTTAAATAATATTTGTACAGATTTGGGACCCCCATACCTCCCTGTGATTTTGGTTTGTATAAAATAGTTTTGGCTATTCTAGGTTGCTTGTTCTGCCAGATGAATTTTATATTTTATATAATTTGATTTTGTATAGGGTTTAACCATGCTTTTGTAATCTTTATAGGTAGGCATCTGAATTGGTAAAGCAAGCAGGGTAGAATATTCATTTTGAAGGTGTTGATTCTTCCTATCCAAGATATTTGTAATTTGTTCCATTTTAATAAGTCTGATTTTATTTTGTCGAGAATGGGTGGGATGTGTTGGTATATGGTTTCGTATGTAGGCGTTATCTGGACTTGCTAATATTTTGGTTAAAATTTTAATATCCTGGTTATGGGATATGGGTCTATAATTTTGTGGTTCTGTAAGTTGGCTTACCTGGTTTTGGTAGCAGTGTAATGTGTGCTATGTTCATTTCTGGTGGCATATGTTCTCCTTTCAAAAAACAGTGAAACATGTTTTGAAGATGGGGTGTTAATTGGGTTTCGAATTTTTTATAGTATATTCCTGAAAATCCATCTGGACCTGGTGCTTTATGTGCCTTTAGTTGTTTTATTGCTTGCGTGGTTTCCAATAATGTGATGTTCTGTGCCAGTTTTGTTATCTGTGGGGTTAGCGTGTTTTGGGGTCGATTCGTTTGTATGAAGCCTGAGATATCTTTATTTGTCTTGTGTGGATTTGTGTATAGTTTAGTATAGTATGAGTGGAAAGTTTTGTAAATGGAGTCTGGGTCTGTTGTAAAGGTGCCTTGAGATGTGCGTATTTTTTTGATTTTGGGTATTCCTGATCTAGGTTTAAGGAGATGTGCTAGAGGTTTATCTGGCTTGTTCCATTTTTGATATTTTAAAAAAAATATTTTTTACCACAATAGTGCTTTCTCAACTGTTTGTGTCATTATTGCTTGTAATTGTTGTCTAGCGGTTCTCAATTGTTCTAGTATTTGTTTGCTTCCTGTTTCTATGTGTTTGGTTTCTAGGGTGTGAATTTGTTTTTCTAACTGTGTCTTAATGTTTTGTTTTTTATAATTTGATGCTATTTGTATAATCGATCCTCGTATAACTGCTTTGTGGGCAGCCCAGAGTATCGGATGTGAAACTTCTCCGTTATTATTTGTGTCGAAATAGTTTAATAGGTTTTTGGATTTGTTCTTTTATGGAGGGATTTGTTAACAGAGATTTATTTAGTCTCCATTGTGTTCTTTTCAGTAATTATTTTAATTTGTACAATTTTGTGGTCTGACCAGACACATGTTTCCATTGTGGCCTTTATGATTGTTGGGAGAATTGCTGTAGAGCACAAGATGTGGTCTAGTCTTGCATAGCAGTCGTGTGGTGTAGAGTAGTATGAATAGTTTCTTACATTTAGGTTCTTTTCCCTCCAACTGTCTGATAGGGTTAGTTTCTCCATTGTGGAGTGTACTTTGCATAGGGTTCGTTTATTGTAGTTTAGTTTATGTGTTTTAGATCTGTCCCATGTCAAATCTAGCGGAAAATTGAGGTCTCCTGCTACTATATTCGTAGTTTGTGAGTATTTATCGAGCTTTTGGAATATTGGTATAATATATTTATGTTGATGTGTATTTGGTGCATATATGTTTAATAGTGTATATATTTTGTTGTTGATTGTGCAGTGAACTAATAAGTATCTGCCTTCCTTATCTAGGTCTGTTTGTATAATATTGACATTTAGTGAGTTATGGAATAATATAGATACTCCACATTTTTTGGAGAGTCCTTTTGCTGAGATGTGATGTGTGTATTGTTTATGTATATATTGTGGTGCAGATTTTTGCGAAAAGCGTGTTTCTTGTTAAAAGAGTATATGTGGTTTGTATCTGCTGTATTGTTTGAATGCTATGGTTCTTTTTTGAATTGAACGCTCTAACATTATGTGATATACATGTAAGTCTTGTTTGTTTGTTCATTAGAGTTTTGTTCGTGTATGCTTACAATTTGTTTGGTTGTTCGGGATCTAGATTGTTGTCTAGATTGTGTGGAGGCTGCGTGGGAGGCTTTGGCGTGCTTCGTCTCTCCCTCATTTCCATGCGGGATAAAGGAGGCCTGTAGTTGGGGGGTCATACGTATACCCCAGAAACTGGGATTGTAAATTATGTCATACTAGAAATTAAGCCCGCTACAATAACGGGCGCTAGAAGCACAAAGTGCCCCCTTAGTGTCCCAAGGCCAAAGTTCCCCCTCTGTCCAAGGCCAGGGGCCCTCTCTGTCCCAAATCCAGCCCCCCCCGTCCCAAATCCAGGGCTCCCCCTCTGTACCAAATCCAAGGCCCCCCCTCTGTACCAAATCCAGCCCCCACCCATCCCAAATCCAGGACTTCCCCTCTGTACCAAATCCAAGGCCCCCCCTCTGTCCCAAATCCAGGGGCCCCCCGTCTGTCCCGAATCCAGGGCCCCCCCTCTGTCCCAAATCCAGAGGCCCCTCTGTCCCAAATCCAGGGGCCCCTGTCCCAAGCAACCTTACCTGCCGTCTGTTTAATTGCCGTTCTCCCTCCGTGTGTTTCCTGTGTTTCTCCCTCTAGTGGTGAGTCAATAGGAACTGCAGACTCTCCCTCTAGTGGTGAGTCAACAGGAAATGCAGAGACTCTCCCTCTAGTGGTGAGTCAATAGGAATTGCAGAGACTCTTCCTCTAGTGGTGAGTCAATAGGAACTGCAGAGACTCTCCCTCTAGTGGTGAGTCCATAGGAACTGCAGTGACACACACACACACACGGACACAGGGACGCACACTTAGGGTTTTATTATATATGATAAAGATTAACCTTTTTTTGGGAATCATATGGTTATAATTTTGTTTAACCTTTGTTAGAAACTTGTCTTATAGGGACAGCGTGAATAGGTAAAAAGGATAGAGAATAGGGGGGGGGGATACTTGCCAGTAATGATAGAGGGGAGGTAGAAGAGACTGGTTATTCTTAGTGCCTTTTTCAATTGACAACCTTTATCCTTTAGTGATAGCAATGGAGTAAAGGGGGTATTGGGATGAGGAAGTATCGGTCTTTAATAACGGGGAGAAATATAGTTTCTTATTTTGTATATATTCTGTATTTATAATTCTGACAGACTTATAGCTTATACTTATTTAGTATGAACGATCTGGTTGTAGATTGTATACATCGTTTGGGTATTGTTCTGTTCAGTATAGCATGTTATATTTCCTGTTCTTTAATGGGTTTGTTAGTTGGGGGGGTGAAGAATCTTATGCATAGCACGTGTTGCTGGCGGAGATTTTACATTTTACTACATTTTGTTGTTATTCGTATATTTTACATTTTGTACATTTTGCATATATTATGTAATACCCATATATCAATCTTAAAGACACTATAAACATCCTTTTTTAATATTATTCTGTAGTTTTCGTATTTGTTTGGTATGTTTTATCTGGCATACCATTTTACCTTGTTGGCCCTTAGGGATAGCGTTGAGAGGGAAGTGTTCAGGTAAAGATCTTAAAGTGTTTGAGGAAAAAAGACATAATATTACATCCTGTACTATCTTATCGGCTAAATACTGTTGGTATTTAATGGCTGTTGGCTCAATTTCTATGTTGTTCAAGTACTGATTGCATCACTTTATTACATTTATACTATTACATTCCTAACGATTATAAACATTCTATCATATTTTAGCCTGTGTTAGTTAAATTTTGTCATTCTTATATCTTGTACATTGTGTATACTTAAAGGGATAGCAGTAGTAGAGAAAAAATCAGTTGGATGAGGCAGGGTAGGAAGTCCAGAGGAGTTGTGAGACAGCTTTAGACATTTAATTATTAGCTTTGATATACATCACTTTTGGGTTACTAGTGATTTGCTTATTCTGATTGGTTTGTGTATTTCTCTATTGTATTATATATTTTAGGGTAAAGGCATTACCAATATTTCAAACCTTCTAAAACATTTTAAACTTTCTTTTTTTTTTTTTTTTTAAAGAAAAAAACTTTTTGAACCGAAAATGCCCTTATGGGTTTTTTAAGGCTTAGTCCTTTAGCTGGGAGGTTTGTGCCCTTTGTTGATACCAGACATACGGTTTGGGCTAGGTTTATGTCCTCGTTTTAGCCTTTTAACTTTTCATACATCTGGATTTGCCTAGTCATAGCGTGTCCCTTTTTGCCGTTGTAATGGCTTCAGTGGGTTACATTTATTTTCTATTTTTGATTTAGTTTTATCTACAGTCTGTGTAGAGAGTACTTATCTATTGTTGTGGGGAGCACATTGCTTCTCAGGTGTCCTCTGCCTGTGTTGAGGGACGTGGTGTGCCTGGTGCCCATAATCTTCGCTTCTCCAGGGCTTTGGTAGGAGTTGTTTATTGCCATACCCTTTGCAGGGGTTTTCGTGCTGATCCCTGTTCGACAAGATCTTTGGGTGACGTTGTTTGTAATCAAGTTTTAATAGCAATTGATTTCCTTCTTGAAGTGTTTCCACTGTGTGAGTTCTGTTGTTGACAACAAACTGTAGTTTAAAGGGAAACCCCTATCTAAACCTTATGTTAAGTTCTTATATTTTTGTAATTGGTCGGAGCATTCTCCTTTTGTTTAGAGTCCTTTTTTAATATATTTGGTACTTGGTTTTGTTATATTCTAAGGAGTTTTTTTTCCTGGACTCTTGGAGCAGTTTCTCTTTCATGGTATAACAGTGTAGCTTCACTACAATATCTCTTGGTGTGGTGTCTACCGGTGGTCTGGCCAAGGCCCTGTGAGCCCTATCACACTCCAGGCGCTCCTCCGGTTCCTCTGGTAGGATCGCTCTGAAGATGCTTAGTGTTACCTCGTGGGTGTCGGCCTGTGATTCCGGTATCCCCCTTATTCGCACATTACATCTTCGGGATCTATTTTCAAGGTCCTCCCATTTGCAACAGCAGCTTGTCGGTTATAGATTGTACATTGTCCATGTTTGTTTGGGTGGCCTGTACTGCATCCGCCATCTCATCGTGTTTATTTTCTATGTCCATGAGCCTTTGCCCAATTTCTTGGATGTCTAACCTGATAGGCGTGAGGGCTTTCTGTAATTCTTCCTTTATCACTGTCCGTATCTGTGATAAGGTGTTTGCAGTTATGTCCGGACTTTTGGTTGTGCCGGTGGTTCCTCCGTGTCTGAACTGCCTAGGCCCGCCTCGTGACTTCTGGTTTTGTGCGGTTTATGATGAAAGGCTTGGAGCGCTTTAACTGCGCTTCCTCCCTTATTGTTTGTTCGGCATCCTCAGGTTATCTTTGGCTGATGTTCCCAAGGGTTTTTTCCGCCAGGGGTTGACTGTTATCGGGCTATTTGCTTAAGTTCCCAGCTCTGAGGAGAGGAGCTCTTTCACCTTGCGGCCATCTTTGAGCTGCTCACGAGCGCCCCCCCATATGTTTGGTCTGTATCAGTTTAACACTACATTTATGCAATGTTTATAACTTAAGGGTGTTATCACTTTTATCATGCTTGTTTAAAGGACAACTCCACCCACATAAGGACATCTTTTAGAAAGAATGGCCTCTTTAAAAAATGTTGATATATCATAGCTTGTCCTATGAATTCATTACCGTATGCCTGCTATGCTTCTGGATGCCTCATGGAAACTGAGCAATTTAGAAACCTCTACTGAGCCTGTACTGAGCCTGGGCATGCTCAGAAGAGGCAGACAGGGGATAAACATCCAGTCATTGGCTGTGATGTCAACTGTCAAATCCATAACTGACAGTTGCTAACTGGAAGAACCAGGAAGCAGAAACAGGGGAAACAGGACATTGTGCAGGATTTCAGGTTAGACATATATTTCAGATTTTAAACTATTACTGTTAAGGTTTTTTTTCATTTTGGGGCTGGACTTACCCTTTAAAAGGTGGATGCAGCTGACTGGGTGAGTGACCTTATTGGAACCACACCCTGAGGATATAAAAGGTGGTTTAGAATTATGTGTTCACACTTGAGAAAGGACCTAGACTGTCCGAAACATGTTGTGGTGTGCACAATAAATGCATGGTTGTTTATAGCAATACCTGTGGGGTTGTCTGAGTTTTTTGTTGCTCTATACTACACATTTTTATTTTGAATTTATGTCCAGGAACAGACATCTGGCCAACCAAAATCTATAGATGTGGTGAGCTGAATTGCATTTAAGTAAGGTATTCCCTTACTTTCTCTGTGGGGATCTTCACACAGCAGGGAGGGGGAGGGACTTCCTGTCTCCTATCCTGTCACTGAAGTCTGAGACTGTGCTCGCCAGTGGCGAGGTGGAGGAGCAGCCTTAGGAATGTCACATGTCAGCCTCCCACCCATTAACTTTCTGGTCAGTAATTTCTTTATATCTTGGGCTGTGGAGCATGTAGAGAGGTGGTTGATGGCTCGTTTAAAAGGTGGGAAACTGGCATTTCATTTAAACTCAATTTGTTGGAGACCACAGTTCCACTTAAACCACCCCTCCAATATTCCTGAAGAGAACAATTCTTCTTGATTCCCTTTAATAATGGATGTAAAATAAGCAGAACAAGAATACTTATTTAATCCTCTACAGGATCGTATGAATTATGGCAAAATATATAATGTCAAAGAAATTATTTTTACAGGAAAAGGCACAGCATAATTTTTTTTTATCAGGCAGCTTCAGTTCGAATTGGAGACTCAATCTGCGAAAATGTTAGCCTTTATGGCTAATAAAATGTACACCCGACTGCTATTTTCAAAAATACAAGACCCGGGTAAACGGTATGCTGCAGAGTTCGCAAGAGATAATTGATGGTTTCAGAGATTATTATAATTTGTACAAATCTCAATTAAGATGTTCCTGCCAAGATATTTAGTCAATAATTGTTGGAAACTAATTTTCCAAAAGTGATTTGCTGAAATATCTATTATATATATATACATATATATACATACATACATACATATATATATACACATACACATATATATATATACATATACATATATATATTGTGACAAGGGAAACTGTCTTGCTAAATGAGTAGTTGTAGATGGAGTGTATATACCACCCAGGCTGCAGTTATGGCTTCGCTGAGGCTCCAGGGGAAGTTAAAATGGAGTTCTGTAGTGAGGTGTTTAATTTACCCAGTTAGCAGGGCCCTGGAGTCTGGCTAGGAAGAGTGGGTGGGATTCTTAGTCAGTTAAGTCCACAGGTGGACTATTTAGCATACAGCCTGGGTGTGGTTGGGTGTGGTTTTTGCTCTGGAGAAAATCCTGGAGGGTGTGCAGCTCTGCTAGCAGGCTCTGGTTCTATTGATTTAAGACAAGCAGTCAAATAGGGTGTTTTGTTTTG
This sequence comes from Hymenochirus boettgeri, assembly GCA_019447015.1. Lineage (NCBI taxonomy): Eukaryota > Metazoa > Chordata > Amphibia > Anura > Pipidae > Hymenochirus > Hymenochirus boettgeri. The sequence goes on along the minus strand of CM033470.1, from coordinate 328,020,193 downwards.
GTAATGCAAAGACTGTCTGATTTATACTGGAAAAGACTGTTATTTTACCAGTAAAGAAACTGTCTCCCTTCCCCCTCAGCCCTTAGGCTTTTTAAAATGAGGGAAGAGGCCATCCAGTGCTTTATATTAATGGCATATAAAGCACTAATGGGAGGTCCTCTGCCTTTAATATAAAGCACTGGATGACCTCTTCCCTCATTTTAAAAAGCCTAAGGGCTGAGGGGGAAGGGAGAGAGCCTGTTATATGGATCCTGTGTGTAAGAATGAGAAATGCAAGGGTTTGCTAATCGTAATTGAAGTAAAAGAGGTTGAAAAGGTTAGACGTTAGGACCTTCCAGACTGGGGTTACCTTGACATATCTGTTGTATTCAATTAGATCAACTGGACTTGAAATGTAGTTCTTGAAGACGTTTCGCTAGTCATCCGACTGGCTTTCTCAATTCAGAATGACTTGTACAAGAATCTGTGGCAATTATGTACCCTGGAAAATCCCAATTAGCATATCACAGCCAGGTGTTAAGGGTGTGATTAGATAGTGGCTAAGAGGTGTTATAGGAACGCCCAGAGTAAGGTGTTAAAACAGCATTGTACATGGCAGACAGTTGGTGTCGAACCCCCCCCACCTCTATTTAGGCTTGGTTTCTTTATTTTCACATAAATGGCCTGCTTAACACCTCTCTTGAACCAGTCACGTTCCTTCGCCAGTATGTTAACATTACAATCTTCAAAGGTATGTCCTTTATCCTTAAGATGCAGATACACGGCTGAGTCCTGACCCGAGGAATTGGCTCTTCTGTGCTGGGCCATACGTTGATGCAGTTGCTGTTTGGTCTCCCCCACATACAAATCAGAGCATTCTTCACTGCACTGCACTGCATATATGATGTCGCTTTTCTTGTGTTTTGGTATTGGGTCTTTCGGATGTACCAATTGCTGCCTCAGTGTGTTGTTCGGTTTAAAGCAGACAGGGATACGATGTTTTTTGAAAATTCTTCTTAATTTCTCGGAGACCCCTGCTACATATGGGATGACCATGTTCTTCCTCCTGTCTTGCTTTTCCCCTTCACTGTTGGTATTCGTGTTCTTTTCTTTCCTTCTACTTCTTTTGACAAAGGCCCAGTCTGGATATCCACAAGTTTTAAGGGCTCCTCTGAGATGTTTCATTTCTTTAGCCTTCGCCTCTGTGCTAGTGGGGATGTTCTCGGCTCTGTGTTGCAGGGTTCTGATGACACCCAGCTTGTGATCTAAAGGGTGGTGGGAGTCAAACATCAAATACTGATCTGTGTGTGTTGGTTTTCTGTAAACCTCTACTTCCAGTTTACCATTTTCCTTAACTTCTACCAAGCAGTCCAAGAAAGCCAGTTTGTTGTTTTGTACCTCTTCCCTTGTGAATTTAATGTTTTGGTCCACCGCATTAATGTGTTCTGTGAAAGCTTGTACTTCCTTCTGGTGGATTTTAACCCAGGTGTCATCAACATATCTGAACCAGTGGCTGGGTGCTATGCCCTTAAAGGTATTAAGCGCCTGTGTTTCTACCTCCTCCATGTAAAGGTTGGCCAAAAGCTCTGTGCTAGTGGGGGATGTTCTCAGACCTCGGGTTAGTGGGGAGGTCTCAGCTCTGTGTAGTGGGGAGTTCTTCAGCTCGTGCTAGTGGGATTTCTCAGCCTGTGCTAGTGGGGATGGATGTTCTCGGCTCTGTGTTAGTGGGGATTTCTCAGTCTCTGTGCTAGTGGGGATGTTTCTCAGCTCTGTGTTGAGTGCAGGGATTGTTCTCTAGACTCTGTGCTAGTGGGGATGTTCTCAGCTCTGTTAGGGGATGTTCTCAGCTCTGTGCTAGTGGGGATTGTTCTCAGCTCTGTTAGTGGGGAGGTTCTCAGCTCTGTGCAGTGGATGTTCTCAGCTCTGGCTAGGGGGATGTTCTGCTATGTTAGGGGAGGTTTCTCAGCTCTGTGCTAGTGGGGGATGTTCTCAGCTCTGTGCTAGTGGGATGTTACTCTGTAGGTTTCAGCTCTGTGCTAGTGGGGGATGTTCCAGCTCTGTGTTAGTGGGGATGTTCTCAGCTCTGTTGCTAGTGGGGAGTTTCTCAGCTCTGTGCTAGTGGGGATGTTCTCAGCTCTGTTAGTGGGGATGTCTCAGCCTGTGTAGTGGTGGATGTTCTAGCCCTGTTAGTGGGGATGTTCTCGACCTCTGTGCTCTAGTGGGATGTTCTCAGCTCGTGTAGTGGGGATTGTTCTCAGCTCTGTGCTAGTGGGGATGTTCTCAGCTCTGTGTAGTGGGGATGTTCTCAGCTCTGTGCTAGTGGGGATGTTCTCAGCCTCTGTGCTAGTGGGGAAGGTTCTCAGTCGGTGTTAGTGGGGATTTTCACGAGCTTCTGTTTAGCTGGCGGATTGTTCTCAGCTCTGTGCTAGGGTGTTCACTTGTGGGGGATGTTTTCCTCAGCGCTTGCTAGTGGATGTCTCTGTAGTGGGGATGTTCTCGAGCTTCTGTGCAGTGGGGATGTTCTCAGCTTTGTTTAGTGGGATGTTCCTCGGCTCTGTAGTTAGTGGGGATGTTTCTGGCTCTGTGCTAGTGGGATGTTTATCCGCTCTTGCCGTGGGGGTTGGTCTCCGCTCTGTGTAGTGGATGTTCTCAGCTCTGTGCTAGTGGGGATGTTCTCAGGACTCTGTGCTAGTGGGGATGTTTGCTCAGCTCCTGTGCTAGTGGGGATGTTCTAAGCTCTGTGTTAGTGGGATGTTCTCAGTATGTGCTAGTGGATGTTATCCGCTCTGTGCTCAGTGGGATGTCTCAGCTCTGTGCTAGTTGGGGGGATTGTTCTCGCTATGTGCTAGTGGACTGTTCTCAGCTAATGTGCTAGTGGGGATGTTATCAGCTCTTGTGTTAGTGGGGATGTTCGTAGCTCTGTGCTAATGGGGTGGGAGGTTATCCTCTGTGATAGTGGGGGATTGTTCTCAGCTAGTGCTAGTGGGGATGTTCTCAGATCTGTGCTAGGGGCGGTTCTCAGAGCTCTGTTGCTAGTGGGGAGTTCTCAGCTCTGTGCTAGTGGGGATGTTCATCAGGCTCTGTGCTGTGGGGATGTTCTCAGCTCTGTGTTGTGGATGTTCTCATCTCTGTTGCTAGTGGGGATGTTCTCAGCTCGGGGCTAGGGGGGAGGTTTCCGCTCTGTGCGAGTGGGGAGGTTCTCAGCTCTGTGCTCGTGGGGATGATGTTCTCGCTCTGTGTTAGTGGGGATGTCTAGCTCGTGCTTAGTGGGATTTCTCAGATCTGGGATAGGGCGGATGTTCTCAGCTCTGTCTCAGTGGGCGATGTCTCAGCTCTGTGTTAGGGGGATGTTCTCGGATCTGTGTTAGTGGGGATGTTCTCAGCATGTGTTAGTGGGGATGTGTCTCGGTCGTGCTTCAGTGGGGAGTTTCTCAGCTACTGTGTGGCTAGTGGGGAGGTTCTCAGCTATGTGTTAGTGGGATGTTCTAGCTCTGTGTTAGTGGGGATGTTCGCAGCTCTGTGCTAGTGGGATGTTCTCACGCTCTGTGCTAGTGGGGATGTTCTCAGCTTTGTTTAGTGGGGATGTTATAGGCTCTGTGCTCAGTGGGGATGTCTCAGCTCGGTGCTGAGAGTGGGGATTTGATTCAATCTAGTGGTTAGTGGGATGTTGCAGCAGCTCTGTGGCTTAGTCGGGGGATGTTTCGCTCTGCTGGATAGTTGGGATGTTCCACGCTCTGTCTAGTGGGGGATGTTCTCAGCTCGTGTGTATGGGGATGTTTCAGCTCTGTGCTAGTGGGATGTTCTCAGCTTGGAAGGGGTTTAACTCGTGTAGTGGGGATGTCTCAGTCGGCTAGTTGTGTCTCAGGGTGGGAGGTAGCTCTGTCCTATGGCAGCTCCTCTGTGCTAGTGGGGATTGTTCTCGCTCTGTGCTAGTGGGATGTTCTCGACTCTGTGCTAGTGGGGATGTTCTCAGATCTGTGGCTAGTGGGGATGTTCTCAGATATGTGCTAGTGGGGAGTTCTCCAGCTCGTGCTAGTGGGGATGTTTCTCAGACTCTGTTGTAGTGCGGATGTTCTCAGCTCTGTGCGAGTGGGATGTTCTCAGTCTGTGTAGTTGGAGTTCTCACCTCTGTGCTAGTGGGGATGATCTCGCTGTGTTAGTGGGGGGATGTCTCAGCTCTGTGTTAGTGGGGGGGTTGGGGATGTTCTCACCTCTTGCTAGTGGGGATATTCTCAGCTCTGTGCTAGGGGGGGGATGTTCTCAGTCTGTGCTAGTGGGGATTGTTCTCAGTCGGTGTTAGTTGGGGATGTTCTCACCTCTGTGCTAGTGGGGAGGATGTTCTCGGGCTTCTGTGGGGTTAGTGGGGATGTTTCTCGGCTCTGTGTTAGTGGGATGTTCTCGGCTCGTTGCTTAGTGTTGATGTTCTCGGCTCTGTGCTAGTGGGGATGTTCTCGGCTCGTTTGTAGTGGGGAGGGATGTTCTCAGCTCTGTGGCTAGTGGGGCTTGTTCTCGCTCTTGCTAGTTTGTGGGGATGTTCTCGGCTCTGGGATAGTGGGATGTTCTCAGCTCTGTGCTAGTGGGGATGGTTAGCTCTGTGTTCTGTTAGTGGGGATGTACTCAGCTCGTGTGATAGTGGGGATGTTCTCAGTCTGGCTAGTGGGGAGGTTCTCACTCTGTGCTAGTGGGGATGTTTCAGCTCTGTGCTAGTGGCGGATTATCAGTCTTGCTAGTGGGGATGTTCGCAGCTCTGTCTAGTGGGGATGTTCTCAGCTCTGTGCTAGTGGGATGTTTTCAGCTCTGTTGCAGTGGGATGATGTTCTCCATTCTGTGCTAGTGGGGATGTTCTCGGCTCTGTGCTAGGGGGATGTTCTCGGCTCTGTGCTAGGTGGGGGGGAGGTTCTCGGCTCTGTCTATGTGGGGTGCTATCAGCTCTGTGTTAGGGGGATGTCTAGCTCTGTGGAGTGGGGATGTTTCTCACTCTGTGCTGTGGGGATGTTCTCAGCGCTCGTGCTTAGTGGGGATGTTCTCAGCTCTGTGCTAGGGGGTAGATGTTCTCAGCTCTGTGCTAGTGGGATGTGTTCTCACCTCTGTGCAGTGGGGAATGTCTCGGCTCTGTGTGTAATGGGGATGTTGCTCGGCTCTGTTTCGTTAGTGGGGATTTCTCGGTTGTGTGCTAGTGGGGAGGTGCTCGGATCTGTTGCTGTGGGGATGTTCTCGGCTCATGCGCTAGAGTGGGGATGTTCTCAGCCTGCGCTAGGGCGATTGTTCTCGGCTCTGCGCTAGTGGCGGATGTCTCAAAGCTCTGCGCTAGTGGGGATGTTCTCAGCTCGCGCTAGTGGAGGATGTCTCACCTCTGCGCTGGGGGATGTTTCACCTCGCGCTTAGTGGGGTTTCGCGGCTCTTGCTAGTGGAGGATGTTCTCGGTCGGGTGAGTGGGGATGTTCTCGGCTCTGTGCTAGTGGGGAGTTCTCGGCGCTGTGCTAGTGGGGATGTTCTCAGCTCTGTGTTAGTGGGGATGTACTACAGCCTCTATGTGCTTAGTGGGGATGTCTCAGCTAGTGCTAGTGGGGATGTTCTCAGCTCTGTGCTTAGTGGGGATGTTCTCAGCTCTGTGCTGTGGGGATGTTCTAGCTCTGTGCTAGTGGGGATGTTCTCACCTCTGTGTAGTTGGGGATGTTCTCACTCGTGTGCTAGGGGGATGTTCTCAGCTCTGTGCTAGTGGGGATGTCTCACCTCTGTGCTAGTGGGGATGTGTTTTCAGCTCTGGTGCTAGTGGGGATGTTTCACTCTGTGCTGTGGGGATGTTCTCAGCTCTGTGCTGTGGGGATGTTCTCAGCTCTGTGCTAGGGGATGTTCTCAGCTCTGTGCTAGTGGGGATGTTCTCGGCTCGTGCTAGTGGGGATGTTTCAGCTCTGTGTTAGTGGGGATGTTCTCAGCTCTGTGCTAGTGGGGAGGTGTTCTCAGCTCTGTGCAGTGGGGATTGTTCTGGCTCTGTGTATGTGGGGATGTTCTCGCTCTGTGCTAGTGGGGATATTTCGGTCTGTGTTAGTGGGGATGGTTTACCTCTGTGCGAGTGGGATGTTCTTAGCTCTGTGTAGTGGCGGATGTCTCAGCTCTTCTCAGCTCTGTGTTAGTGGGGATGTTCTCAGCTCTGTGTTACTGGGGATGTTCTCAGCTCTGTGCTAGTGGGTATGTTCTCAGCTCTGTTAGTGGGGATGTTCTCAGCTCTGTGCTAGTGGGAATGTTCTCAGCTCTGTTAGTGGGGATGTTCTCAGCTCTGTGCTAGTGGGGATGTTCTCAGCTCTGTGCTAGTGGGGATGTTCTCGGCTCTGTGCTAGTGGGGATGTTCTCAGCTCTGTGCTAGTGGGGATGTTCTCGGCTCTGTGTTGAAGGGTTCTGATGACCCCCAGCTTGTGATCTAAAGGGTGGTGGGAGTCAAACATCAAATACTGATCTGTGTGTGTTGGTTTTCTGTAAACCTCTACTTCCAGTTTACCATTTTCCTTAACTTCTACCAAGCAGTCCAAGAAAGCCAGTTTGTTGTTTTGTATCTTCCCTTGTGAATTTAATGTTTTGGTCCACCGCATTAATGTGTTCTGTGAAAGCTTGTACTTCCTTCTGGTGGATTTTAACCCAGGTGTCATCAACATATCTGAACCAGTGGCTGGGTGCTATGCCCTTAAAGGTATTAAGCGCCTGTGTTTCTACCTCCTCCATGTAAAGGTTGGCCACAATAGGTGAAACTGGAGATCCCATAGCACATCCATGTTTTTGCTTATAGAACTTATAAGTTCAAGACAGGAGGAAGAACATGGTCATCCCATATGTAGCAGGGGTCTCCGAGAAATTTAGAAGAATTTTCAAAAAACATTGTATCCCTGTCTGCTTTAAACCGAACAACACACTGAGGCAGCAATTGGTACATCCGAAAGACCCAATACCAAAACACAAGAAAAGCGACATCATATACGCAGTGCAGTGCAGTGAAGAGTGACATCATATATGCAGTGCAGTGAAGAATGCTCTGATTTGTATGTGGGGGAGACCAAACAGCAACTGCATCAACGTATAGCCCAGCACAGAAGAGCCAATTCCTCGGGTCAGGACTCAGCCGTGTACCTGCATCTTAAAGATAAAGGACATACCTTAGAAGATTGTAATGTTAACATACTGGCGAAGGAACGTGACTGGTTCAAGAGAGGTGTTAAGGAGGCCATTTATGTGAAAATAAAGAAACCAAGCCTAAATAGAGGTGGGGGGGGGTTCGACACCAACTGTCTGCCATGTACAATGCTGTTTTAACACCTTACTCTGGGCGTTCCTATAACACCTCTTAGCCACTATCTAATCACACCCTTAACACCTGGCTGTGATATGCTAATTGGGATTTTCCAGGGTACATAATTGCCACAGATTCTTGTACAAGTCATTCTGAATTGAGAAAGCCAGTCGGATGACTAGCGAAACGTCTTCAAGAACTACATTTCAAGTCCAGTTGATCTAATTGAATACAACAGATATACCATGACCTGGATGAATGAGAACCTTCACAAGCGTATTTAAAGGATCCACTAAACTGCCCAACCCTGTTATTAACCGAAAGAGACACATTTAGTGTAGTTCAATGGGTAGGGCCCCTATTACTATCACCCATTTCTCTTCTCCTATAGGAAATCCCCAGTGAAAAGTACTCATGTGGCCATATACTGACAAATGGAATCTGTTTGCAATATGTGGTGGTTAGTGCATACACGGGCACTGTATGGGGATTGGTCAGCCATGTCCTCTAACTATAAATGGGCCAATCGTATTTGCTCCCTCTGCAAAGGCAGATGATATTTCTGTGCCTGCAAACAAGTCAGGTCAGAGTCAAATGAGTCGCACTTTTGTAGCCTAGGAAAATATTCCCCATTGTGCTGGGCATGTCACGTTTCTTTAATAGCTGGTGATAGAATAGAATCATTTGCCTTGCACTGTATATTTATGGCCAATCAGCGCAGTCCAGTGTGCTGTAAATAGCGCAGGACAAAGATGAGTACTTTCTTAAGCTGCAAAAATAAATTATATTATAGTTCTCTTTTAAAGGGCATCTTCACTGCTAGAATACATAGTCCGTCGGGACCTGTCAGACTACTTCCATTTCCAAGATGTCCTTTTGTATATGGGATTCCAAAACTGCACCACATATTCCAAATGAGGCCTTACCAGTGCCTTGTAAAGAGGGAGAATAATATTTTTCTCCCTTAAATCTATTCCCCTCTTTATAGAAGACAATATCTTGCTAGCTCTAGCCGTTGCTACCTGGCATTGTTTGCTACAGCAAAGTCTGTTATCTAACGACTACTAGAACCCCTTTTTCCATTAGAGATTCACTTAGCACAGAGTTATTTATGGTGTGGGTAGCACAAGGATTGTGCATCACCTTACATTTATCAACATTGAATCTCATCTGCCATTCTGCTGCCCATTGTGATAATCTATCTAGGTCTGCTTGCAGTAATTGCACAATATTTGAAGTTTTCAAAGCTCTGCATAGTTAAGTGTCATCAGCAAACACAGAGACCTTGCTCTCAATGCCCCCTTCTAAGTCATTTATAAACAGATTAAACAGAAGCGGCCCCAGTGCAGAACCCCGGGGCACTCCGCTTTGAACTGTAACCCACACAGATGTAGCTCCATTTACCACCACTCTCTGCAATCCAATAACCAATTCTTTATCCATGTACAAATGTTTTTTTTCTAGGCCAATTGTCCTCAGTTTATACATTAATCACCTCTGTGGCACAGTATTATTAGCTTTAGCAAAATCCAAGTATACCACATCCACTGCTGTGCCTGAATCTAAATTCTTACTCACTTCATAAAAAACAAGTACATTTTTCTGGCACAATCTATTTCTCATAAATCCATGCTAACTACTACTAATAAGATAAGTTCTGGAGACAAAGTCAATGATCCTGTAACAAAGTTTCCAGCACCTTCCTTACCACTGATGTTATGCTTACAGGTCTATAATTACCCAGCTGTGAACAACTTCCCTTTCTGTATATTGGTATTACATTGGCTGTTTTCCAATCCAACAGCACATCACTAGACAAAAGTGAATCTGAGATGATAAGAACCAGTGGTCTAGATAGAACTTGACTAAGCTTTCTAAAGATCCTTTATTGATATTAACTTTGTCTAAAACCAGATTGAATATTCCTCATGTATACCTTTCAGATTTTTACAGTCCCTGCTATAAGGACTAGGATTCTCTATAGTGAATACCAAGGGGAAAAAAAACGTTGTTACCCCCTATAACCATTTTAGCACCATTATTTAATGGTCCCACATTCTCAGTACTCATCTTTTTACTATTGATATACTTAAAAAAACATTTTGGGGTTGTACTTGCTTTCTTCTGCTATCTGTATTTCATTGTATGTAAAGAGAAGCATTGTTTGGCTAGTGGACTGGCTGGAAAGATGACTCATGGCAGACTGTCTATTAGAATTCACACACAACGGCAATATACAGCACTGTAAGCTCTTCCTACTCCATTACAATGACCAATAGCGCCAGGGACACAGTGAAAAACTGTGATTGGTTTTTGTAGACCTGCTGACCAGTTTGTAATTCTCATGCAGGACATGGTGGTGTTGAACAGATGCAGATCTTGCAAAATTTCACAAATTGCTCTATGATATTTGAGGGAAAACTCGGTCCATCTCCAGACATAGTTGATAATACATTTGGCAATTTTCCCTAACAAACTAATTAAGACAAACCTATATTTTCCCAACATCCACTCAATACTTTTTTGTTTTTCCGAAACCCTCAAACCCTCATGGAAGTTTCAGTACAAGGGGCATGTTTATAAACAATCGCTATGATCACCATTTCGCTATCGCAGGACATCGGAATCACAAAGAGCGATATTTTTGCCGTATTGCTAAAAACGCTTGTTGGTTTCACAGAAAGGTAGCGCTGCAGCCATGTGTGACGGTAATATGGTAACTTCGCCTCATACGTTTCGTTAAGTCTGGTATCGTGGCAAAAAGAGAAATTGCTCTTTAGCGTCGCTCATTACCAGTCCAGAGGATGAAATTTCAGAGCTATTTTTGTCATTTTTTTTAACGCTATTTGTAAATAGGTGAAATTTTCGCCTTTTTACCACTTTTTCTGCCTTTCGTTGAATTTTATAGTTGTTTTCAAAAAAACTACTTTCCTGATCATATTACGATTGAATATCGGCATAATACTTTCTGGAAAATGTACAATTTTTGGACCAATCAATGGAAATATCTATTCGGATTGATCGTAATATCCTCCCAGTGTATGGGCACCTTTAGTCAGGGTAGAACTCGATTGGGATAAACCTTGGCTGCTTAATAGTACAGCTAACATTTCCATCACATGATCTTAAAATTAGTGGAATTAAACAGGCAGACACAGAGTTGGTTGTAAATAAATGGCCACAGCTTTATTGACACATTCCCTAACATGGGTACCAATAATTAGCCAGATCTTAAATTATACATCCTTGAGTTAAATACGATGAACCCCAGCCGTAGCCAATGCTAAAATGCCAGGCCTCTGGGGATGTAACGGCTTCCGAAACCATAACCTTCGCCTGCTGTATCCGCCTGCTGTGACTCCAAAAACCATTCTCCTGAACAACTTATGAACTAAATATAACTGCCTAACTCGAAACCTTAACTTTAGGGAGGGAGGGAGGGGAGAATAAATGTTCCTCTGGCAATGTGTAATCAAAATGGCGCTGGGTCCTCGTGGCCGGCCCCTTTTATAATCTAGTATGATGTCATTCGTGACATCACGCTCGCGGACCTCGCAAGACCCGGCGCGGCCAACGCAATGACACGTTGACGTCATGCTTGCATTAAATACAATGAACCCCAGCCGTAGCCAATGCTAAAATGCCAGGCCTCTGGATCCCCTGAGGGCATGTAATGGCTTCCGAAACAATAACCTTCGCAAGGATGTATCCGCCATCAGGAGTTACTGTAAGCCTACACCGAACTCCGACTGTCACCCAACAACAAATATAACGCCTGCTCAATTCTGTCCTGAAAATGTCTAGCCCAGTATTATTAAGGTGCACTCCGTCCTGCCTCATGAGGGCTCTGTTATCCCCTTCCAGTTGGCGATGTCTGATTACCACACCCCCTTCGGACCTGACAAACCTAGAGATTCTCGTGTTCAAGACCCTCCTGGCTTTCTCAACTGCACCCTGGTCCCTGGCCCCCTGCCACTGAACCCTAGGAACGACCTCCGACCAGATTGTAATCATCTCCCGAAAAAGGGATCGGAACCTCAGCAGGTCCGCTTTCATTAAAAATAACAAATCAGAGAGACGATTCCGGCAGAGGTCGTTCCCAGACGCGTGAATCACCGGGACCCTGGGTCCCGGATAGGCTCTGCTAATCGGAATTACCTGTAGCAGCACTCGCCACGAAGCCAGGCCCCTTATCCTTTTCCAATACAGCATTGCCGATTGGAATCCCAAGTTGTGCCTGGGTCGAACTTCCACTCTTTGTGCCGCCCAGAAGAGGTAAGAATGCCCCACTAGCCAGACCCAAGGGAAAAAAAAACAGTAACGGAAGCAAGCTTCCAGTACTCACATTTTGGGTGATTGGTGAATCTGCAGTCAATAATTCCTGCAGCCAACCTGCCCCCTTTGTGCCTAATCCTGTTCAGCATCTGCTCACTGTCCTGAGTAGCCATCCTGGCTTCCACCGATTGCCAGCTGATTATGATTGCCCTGAGAGAATAAATGTTCCTCTGGCAATGTGTAATCAAAATGGCACTGGGACCTCGTGGTCGGCCCCTTTTATAATATAGCGTGGTGTCACGCTCGCGGACCTCGCACGGCCAATCAGCACTCATGCAAGAACACGCTGACATCCTCAGATCCTATTTAACATTTGAAAGCTAACATCTGATTGGTTGGGGCAAAATTAGCACCATTTTAAACGATAAGAACTTTTATTGAATAACCCTGATGGTTCGCTACCTGTTAGCGCGACTTCAACTCCATATTAGCGTCAGATGCGCAGGTTACGCAAAAATCACCCGTGCATCCGATGCTCAACAGGACTTTTACCCATAGTGATAGCGGCTCTGGGTAAATGAGCCTGAATGTGTTTTTTCTCGGAGCAAAGTGTAATCCTTTTAGTTTTTAACAGCGCCTAGATAAATGTATTTTTTCCACATCTGCTTTAAACAGACATAAAAAAAGAGAGAAGTTTATGAGTGTGTGCGAGCCAACTTGTTCTGTTTAATAATCTGCTGCGATTTGCGATTCTGGTGGGATCTGTAAAGACCCCCCCTATAAAAGAAAATATTATTGGTGGAAATATTTTATAGTAAAAAAAAAATAGAGAGACACATTTCTGCAGTCGATTTAACAGCTGAAAGATAAATCAAGGTTCACGTCAAAATCAAATAGAGATTGTTGGATTATTTTACAGCAGGGCCAATAATTGGTCATTTGCATTTCATGATTGCCACCGGCAACTTAATAATTAAATGGCTTGTAGAACTTTTTCTAACCCCCATCTGACAATCCACAAAGGATTTTTAGTCTCTTAAAAACTACTGTGTTATTTCTGTTTTACGGTCAGCTGATGAGATTTTGATAGCAACACGTGGTTTGAAATAGTTATACCTGTCCAGTGACAGAATGAAATTGGTTAACAACGGTTCAATGAAAGTCCGTGCAAACTGCTGTTAACTGGTTTGTCTGCTGTGTAACACACATATGCCTTTATGTAGACGTAATAAAGATACTGCCCCATGACCAATTAAAACTCAAGGCTACAGGCTCAGAGTTTCTACATAGCGACCTCAAGATGGCTTCTGGTATTTTACTGAACACTGATTACAAATGACGATGTACCTAAGCACTCTTTGTAAAGTTATAATTTACAGGATATTTTAGGTCTTTTGTATAATATAATCTTTTATCTGAATAATCACTTCTAATACAATATATGGAAATCCCCTATAGCATATTAATAGGCCTGGTGCTGTAATAACAATTGTAAACCACTAAACAGAACCAAAACTCCTTTATTATAGCTTGGGATGCAAAAGTGCAATTGAAACACATCCTAAACACATAAATATTGAAAGGTTTTTTGCTAGCCACTTGCAAGTGTTGAGTATTGGTGCATCAGCATCTCCCATCACTATATTATATGATAACGGTGTGCGGTAGACTAATTCTCTGCCCATATCATATGGTAAAAAGTGCTTGGTGCTTGCGGAGACAGTGGGATACTTACTGATTTGTAATTTACTGTTTGTATGAGAGTTACATCGGCTCTATGTCTATCCCAGTCTTTCCTACTTAAAGGGCCAAGATTGCCCTCCCAAGATGATTTCTTAGTCTGTATATGTTTGTGTAAATTTTGGAAATCAGTTTAGTGCAAACGGCATCCCCCCCCCCCAACATTCACAATGTCTAGCAGGCATTGCCATGTGTTCCATTATTCTAAAATATTTACGAGGAATGAGAATGGAAGAGTGCCCCAGAATGTAAAGGCCCTTGGGTAATTATATCATTTTCGTAAGATTAAACCTTCCTGTGACCCCCATTGGATGTTTGGACCATGTCTGTGTTCCTGTTAATGGTGTGAATTGTAATTAAGAAGGTGAAACTTGTACTCTTGTACTTTAGCTAACACTCCAATGATGATGACTGAAACCGACACCAGTATTGTTAGAATGGAGATGGTGTTGGTTTCTGTAGTGTCATCTCATTGACAGCGTACATTGTTTGTCAGATTGTCCCTTGGAGAACAATAATTATTATTCCACAAAATAAAATCTTGAAATCATTTTGTAGCCTTCAGATATCTTCCCGTTCCATACATTAGGAACATGGGGAAGGGTCAAGGAAACTATAGGAATCCAAACAGGGAAATGTGTCACTTAAACTACTGCAAAGAGAAGGAAACTGGATTGGAAATACAATGTTATTATGCACACATGGTTTAAATGACTTTGTATCAATTGTTTGGTGTAAGGACAATTCTTTTGTGCCATTCGATTTGTTATTATTATTATTCTGTGAGACTCAAACCTCCATTTATTCACTTACAAGGTTATTCAATAAAAGTTATTATTGTCATTAAAAATGGTGCTAATTTTGCCCCAACCAATCAGAAGTTAGCTTTCAAACGTTAAATAACATCTGATTGGATGGGGCAAAATTAGCACCATTTTTAACGATAAGTAAATCTCCCTGTTACTGATTAACTTATAAATGGAAGCTTTGATTTTTGCAATTTCACAAAAATAATATTACACAATGTCCTGCAGGATGAATACACATTAGTCAACAACTAATCACGAATATTTTTTGTCCCGACAGAGCGTTCTCTACTAACGAAGGCTTGGCCGGGGACAAAAGACTGTCGTTTGCAGCGATCGTCGGTGATTTATGAAAAGGTCCGATCTGGAGAAATGGGCAAACGTCATCGATCGATTTTTTTTCCCCCGACCAATACATGGAAGTATAGTCAGGTTGGCCCGAAAAATCTGTGTACCCAGCCTTACAGTCTATGAGCAATAATAAAAAAATAAACAAATACCAGTTTCAAACGTTTTCTCGTTGAACTTGGTAGGTATGTTAGGTATGGTAGGTAGTGGTAGGTATGGGGAGGAGAAGGAGGTTAGGAACATATATATTCATATTACTTCGACCAGAACTGGGAGGTAAGCGGTGGAGCGGATCTTTCTTGCACGCGATAGCAGAACACGGCGTTCACACAGCAGGAACTTTGCACCTGGTAGTGGAACACGGTGTCCATACAGCAGGGACACATTTCAGCTCATGGAAAGGAAGACTAGGGAGCGGATCACCTCTACAAGGGACAATCTTCAGGAAACATAAGTATCCCGTTTATGTTGCTTGCACCGTCAATATACATACTTACCTGTTCATCCTGCTCATAGCTTGGCTTCTGCTTATTTTGCTTTTGCTTTTTAGGACGGGTTACCCCGACCACATGGACGAATAGTGGTTGCGCGGAGGGCCCGTATCGTTGCTGCACACATATAACATTACTACTAACTTTCCAACTTTGCTTCTGCTTTTGCTTATAGCTTCGATGTGCCATTTGTATGTAGCTACATTATATCTTTATTACACACTAGTCCACCATTACCCACCCGGATCTTGGTCGTTAGTTTCTAGTATTCTAGCACCTAGGGACGCCTAGGGAGCTAATATATTTTTTGTATAGTCTTTTATCTGGTGTTAGGAGTCTTTTTGTATAGAACTTTATGAAGTATTATTGTTTTGAGCTGTATTAGGCATAATAAAGTATTTATATTTTTGTACTTGTTGGCTGGACGATTCAGTTTATGCTATATGTTATTTGATCCTCGTATATTTTCCGAGGCTGTTCACTTCCTATAGTTATGCCATTAGAGTGCCCCTGTGGTCTTTTTACAGGGTAGAATGGGTTTCTTAAGGTTTGGGTTATCCCTAACCACTCTCTCCTGTTGTGGTATATTACTTACTTAACCATTCTGAAATATATTAGATGCAAGTCATGTTATAGTATTAATTACTGTTCTGTCAGAAGTTTTATGTATTCATCCGGAATAGTATCCAGGGAGACCAGCAGTGATTAAATCTGTCTTGTTTGTTTTGAAGGGAGAAGGTTAGTTCCGCCACTGTCATTATGATTAACATAGTAATTGAGTTTGAATAAAGACGTGCAGAAGTTGAGACTCTTTGCAGTCCTTGAAACAGTGGTCACCTTGTTCGTCTGGTTATCATGTGTGTCCGATAGTTCTTAGAGAGGTTTGTCCAATACCCACCTTCAGGGGTGGATCGAGCCAACTTTTCACTCCCCGCACACCTAATAGAATTATAATCTGCAGTAAATTGATAAGTTTGTCATAAATGTTTATCTACATTTACCTTATCCAAGTCTCCATAATTCAATTAATTTAACTTTAGGAAGAGGCGTCCTGATCATCGAACAGTCTTTTCATTTAAAAATAAGCAGGGAGATTCAATAAAATTCTTATCATTAAAAATGGTGCTAATTTTGGTCCAACCAATCAAATGTTAGTGTTCAAATGTTAAATAGATCTGATTGGTTGGGGCAAAATTAGCACCATTTTAAACGATAAGAACTTTTATTGAGTTTCCTTGTAAATGTCCATGTATTATACACTACGAGCCTTAGGAAATATATTTTATTTGATGCTGAAGGAAATCTATCTGATAATATCTTTCTTTGTTATCTCTCTAAAACTAGTTTTCTAAAGCACTCGTTTCTATATAAGGAATAGAAAATGCAAAGATAAAGAAAGAGTTCTTGAGAAATATTTGTGTCTATAATTCTTGCTCCTTAATTCTCCTCTTCATTCTCTCAACACTTTTTCGGTCCAAGCGGGAATGTCTGTTTTATCAGTTAGTTCTATATATTTAATATCTTCGCAGAAATTTATTTGACGTGAAGTTAAGCAGTAAAATGTTTGATCGTCTTCCCGGGAGACTGGAGACTTTTTTACGGGAACAGAAGTCCAGTAAGAATTTGATTAAAACTCCTGCTTGAAAGATTTAACTTTGCAACCTGATCTGCTAAAGTTTGCTTACATCTAAAATACATAACTCTGTAACTTTCCAGGGTCCTGTTAATCTATTCAGCATACAGCAGTTTTATCAGTAAGCAAAAGGTACATTATTAAAGTTCTGTATAAAAGTACATTGAAGATCTGCAATTTGTTATGAGAATGCCAGGTTATGGTGATAAAAAAAATACCGCAAGGCAGAAGAATTGGATTTATTTGGGTGCACACTTGGCTGATACAACAGTTAACTAGTTAACAGACAAAAAGACAGTTATTCCATCAAGATCAAACCTTCCATGGAAAACCAGCCTCCTCAACCTAACAAAAAACAGTATTCTCACCCAACCAATGCATGACCACACCACCCCCTGAGTGTCGTACTAAACAAGGACACAACCAATCACACATGCCCACAACTATCTTGAATATTCATGCCACACCATTACTGCGCTCACTAATGTGGCATGGCTCATTCCTGGTTGGTGCAGACCTCTTCATTTAGGTTGAGTGCACACGTATTGATAAAAGTTCATACCTTTATTGCAATCCACATAAAAGGCTTCAGGCCTACTCCGCTTACATGGCTAGTATGATATTTTGGGTCACATGACCCATTCTCAAGTACAACCAAGATGCATCATCACCCTCAGTTACCGAGAGCCACAATTGCAAAAAATGGAGGCAAAAGTATTGTGACTGCATATAGTCTATTTTGTGCAAAGTTCCTAAAGTGATGAGGGAGTTTACTGCGTGTTTTGCGTATAACAGGCAAATTATTTGTCTTGGGAGCGCAAGTTATTTAATATAATTTTTTGCATCGTTTGCATACATTCAGCATCATTCATTTGACGCCACCTACAACCCTGGTCTGAAACACATGCAGATCATTCTTTACGTATGAGCTGGAAAGGTTCCTAAACACCTACTTAACCTCTGCCAATCTCCACTTCCATAATTACATGTCATTCGAACGTGTTAATAATGATTAACAGTGACATCTTTACATTTGCCAATAGCCTTCCTAGCTGAGAGGAGATTTTGCCCCGATTTGACTTGTTGCCTATGGATATAGAAGGTGCGGCATTTACAATGTGCTAGCTACTTCATCGTTTTGTGAACATATATTCATTCACAAATGGTGATATTGAATATGCGAATTTTTCGATACTTTACACTAAAACTGCGACTCTCGTTAATTGAGCGTGCATGAATGGGCATTAGTAATTTAGCCTAAGGAATTCCACAATCCTTGTATTTTATGTATTTATTATGAAGCGTGGTCAAGCTTCCATGTGGTAATAGCACCCCCAACACGCCCCTTTTATGGGAGGTCCTATGCCTTAAATAAAAAGCACTTGGTGGACGGCCTCTTCCCTCATTTTAAAAAGCCAAAGGGCTTGGGGGAAGTGAGAAAGCCTGTTATATTGATCCAGTGGGCAAGTATTAGAAATGCAAAGATTTTGCTAATAGTAATTGAAGTAAAAAAGGTTAGAAGTTAGGACCTTTCAGACTGGGGTTACCTTGACGTGGTTGGAAGGCTTTTCATTCATGTGATCACAGTAATGTATACTAAAACCCCTTTGTTTATAATGTATGCCAGTGTGCAGAAAATATGATATTGTATGGGGCCTAGGAATGTGCATTGATTATCTTTTCTTTGTTTGCCTCTTATTTATACAATTTCTACATATCACCATCTGCTGGTTAAAATTTAAAACTACATTTAAATAAAACCCAAAACCCTCTTAAAAGGACATTTAACAGAGGTTCCTAACATCATATTTCAATTTCAAACCTTTTTGGGGTTAGTGTGTCTACTTTTCATATTCATTGTACTTCCTTCAATAGAAGATTCTATATTCTAGTTCTATATTTTATCACCCCCTATCCGATTCTGTTGAAAGCATAGTTGAGACACTGTCTGGCCTGTTTCACAGAAATATTTTGCTACCATAATTTTCTAGAGGTTTGCCCAATATATAATCTAATGGGTATATTATAGTAAATGAGTTGTATGAGTTATAATAGCGGAGAGACGCACTCTTTCAAGTTTATAGTGTTTTATTGTGACATGTGGCATGCACTATGTTTCGGGGTTTACCCCCTTTCCTGAGAGTGCGTCTCTCCGCTATTATAACTCATACAAGTTATTCACTGCTAGTTGTTAGCAGTTTGTGGGAAACAGCACCATCAACGTATTTGAATACAAAGGTGTGCGAGGAAAACCAGAATACACAATATTAGAGTTCTTTGCAGAGTGATATATAGTGTCACCTTTAATGCAACTGTTGCGATGTATACAGGACATACAAGGATATATCCTATTTTTTCTTACACCCTGCAAATCACTTGGATACACTGTTCTTTCCTTTTCCTAATATCTGCTGTTATTAGATGATTTGTAATCATTTGAGATCTTTAGTATGACACAAAGGGATTATTTTGAAAGGGAGTATTTGGAAATCTTATATACTAACCTAGGGCTGTAAATATGCACGGACACCCAACAAATTTGCTCAAGCGCCGCATCACAGAGTGGGAGAGATTGAGGTGTGTGCGGGGGGGATGCGTGTGAAGCGGGGTTTGTTAATTCAATAGGTTGGCGCACACCTTCATTTACACTGTGGGTGTGGCTCATTACTGGTTGGTGCCCACCTTTATTATCACTGAGTGGGTGTGGTTCAGTACTGGTTGGTGCACAGGGGTGTCCCTAGGGTTTTTGGCACCTGAAACAACTTTGAATGCCGCCCCTAGACTGAGCGGCGCGCGTAGCGCCGCCGCGGGAAAGTGGGTGTGGCTTAGCATGTGGGCGTGGCTTAGCGTGTGGGCGTGGCTTATCGCGTGGGCGTGGTAAATTTCATAATTTTGTTTTTGAAAATGGTTATTTATACGCTTCTCTATTTTTAGAAAACACTAAAAACATGTTGGTGCAACTGGTACATTACATTAGAAAGCCCTACCATACTCTGTAGAATAAAAGATGTTGGCCAAAAGATTTGTAAGCCCTGCTACAACGTACAAGGTAGACTCTTCAGGGGACTTAACTATTATCTAGATTAATATTTTATATATAGATTATATAATATATATAGATTATTATCTATCGCTGATATATATTCTATCTATATTATCTATATATCTATCTATCTATCTCTGCTATCTATCTATCTATCTCTGATATTTATCTATCTCTGCTATCTATCTATCTGTCTATCTATCTATCTCTGCTATCTATCTATCTCTGCTATCTATCTCTGCTATCTATCACTCTATCTCTGCTATCTATCACTCTATCTCTGCTATCTATCACTCTATCTCTGCTATCTATCACTCTATCTCTGCTATCCTCGCTATCTATCTACATCCTTATCTATCTATCATCTATCTATCCTATCTATCTATCTATCTATCTATCTATCTACTCTGCTATCTCTACTATCTATCTATCTATCTATCTATCTATCTATCTATCTATCTATCTATCCTATCTATCTATCTCTGCTACTATCTATCATAGATAGGTAGCATAGATAGATAGATAGCAGAGATAGATAGATAGCAGGATAGAGTGATAGAGAGCAAGATAGATAGATAGCAGAGATAGATAGATAGATAATCTATCTCTGCTTACCTATCTAATCTCTGCTATCCTATCTATCTCTGCTACCTATCTTCTCTGCTACCTATCTATCTCTGCTATCCTATCTAATCTCTGCTATCCATCTACTCTCTGCTAATCTCTCTGCTACTATCTACTGCTATCTATCTATCTCTGCTATCTATCTCTCTATCTCCTGCTATCTATCCTCTACTCTCTCTCTATCTCAATCTATCCTGCTACTCTATCTATCTCTGCTATCTATCTACTCTGCATCTCTATCTCTGCTATCTATCTACTTTTTCTATCTATCTGCTATCTATCTATCTCTGCTATCTATCTCTCTATCTCTGCTATCTATCTATCTCTGCTATCTATCTATCTCCTGCTATCTATCTATCTATTCTCTGCTATCTATCTCTATCTCTGCTATCTATCTCTCTCTCTCTGCTATCTATCTATCTATCTATCTATCTATCTATCTATCTATCTATCTATCTATCTATCTATCTATCTATCTCTGCTATTTATCTATCTATCTCTGTCTATCTATCATTTATCTATCTACCTACGATCTACCTGTCTGTCTATCTATCTATCCATCTGTCTGTCTATCTATCTATCTCTGCTATCTATCTATCTATCTCTGCTAATTTATCTATCTATCTATCTATCTATCTCTGCTATTTATCTATCTATCGCTACTATCTATCTATCTATCTATCTATCTATCTATCTATCTATCTATCTATCTATCTATCTCTGCTATCTATCTATCTATCTCTGCTATCTATCTATCTATCTCTCTCTGTTATCTTCATCTCTGCTATCTATCATCTCTGCTTATCTTCTCTCTATCCTCTACTCTATCTATCTTCTGCTATCTATCTATCTCTGCTATCTCTATCTATCTATCTCTGCTATCATCTCTATCTCTGCTATCTATCTCTCATCTCTCTCTCTGCTTCTATCTATATATCTATCTATCTATCTATCTATCTATCTATCTATCATCTATCTATCTATCTATCTATCTATCTCTGCTTTATCTATCTATCTCTCTGCTATCTATCATTTATCTATCTACCTACATCTCCCTGTCTGTCTATCTACTATTCCATCTGTCTGTCTATATCTATCTGTCTATCTATCTATCTATCTATCTCTTCTAATTTTAGCTATCATCTACTATCTATCTCTGCTATTTATCTATCTATCGCTACTATCTATCTATCTATCTATCTATCTCTGCTATCTATCATTTATCTATCTACCTACGATCTACCTGTCTGTCTATCTATTTATCCATCTGTCTGTCTATCTATCTATCTCTGCTAATTTATCTATCTATCTCTGCTATCTATCTATCTATCTCTGCTATCTATCTATCTATCTATCTATCTATCTATCTCTCTCTCTCTCTGCTATCTATCTATCTATCTCTCTCTGCTATCTATCTATCTATCTCTGCTATCTATCTATCTCTGCTATCTATCTCTATCTCTCTCTGCTATCTATCTATCTCTCTCTGCTATCTATCTATCTATCTATCTATCTATCTATCTATCTAATCCTCTGCTATCTATCTATCTCTCTCTCTCTCTGCTATCTATCTATCTCTCTCTCTCTCTCTGCTATCTACTATCTCTCTCTGCTTATCTCTCTGCTATCTATTCTATCTACTCTGCTATCTATCTCTCTCTGCTATCTATCTATCTATCTATCTTCTATCTATCTATCTATCTATCTATCTCTCTCTGCTATCTATCTTTCTCTGCTATCTATATATCTATCTATCTCTCTCTGCTATCTATCTATCTATCTATCTCTGCTATCTATCTATCTATCTATCTATCTATCTATCTATCTATCTATCTATCTATCTAATCTATCTCTCTCTGCTATCTATCTATCTATCTATCTATCTATCTATCTATCTATCCTATCTATCTATCTATCTATCTATCTATCTATCTATCTATCTATCTATCTCTGCTATCTATCTATCTATCTATCTATCTATCTATCTATCTATCATCTATCTATCTATCTATCTATCCTATCTATCTATCTATCTATCTAATCTATCTCTGCTATCTATCATCTACTATCTACTATCTCTCTCTCTATCTTCTATCTCTCTCTTCTCTATCATCTATCTAGCTCTATCTATCTATCTATCTATCTATCTATTCTATCACTATCTATCTATCTATCTATCATCTCTCTACTATCTATCTATCTATCTCTCTCTGCTATCTATCTACTCTCGTTATCTATCTATCTCTTCTGCTATCTACTATCTATCTACTATCTCTCTGCTATCTATCTTCATCTCTCATCTCTCTCTCTATCTATCTATCTCTCTCTGCTATCTACTACTCTGCTATCTATCTATCTATCTATCTCCATCTCTCTCTGCTATCTATCTATCTCTCTTCTGCTATCCTATCTATCTATCTATCTATCATCTATCATTCTATCTCTCGCTATCTATCTATCCTCTCTCTCTCATCTGCTACTATCTATCTCTCTCTGCTACATCCTATCTATCTATCTCCTCTCTGCTATCTATCTATCTATCTATCTATCTCTGCATCTATCTATCTCTCTCTGCATCTATCTATCTATCTATCTTGCTATCTTCTATCTATCACCTACGATCTACCTGTCTGTCTATCTATCTATCTTCTCTGCATCTATCTATCTATCTCTGCTATCTATCTATCTCTGCTATCTATATATCTATCTCTGCTATCTATCATTTATCTATCTACCTACGATCTACCTGTCTGTCTATCTATCTATCTATCTCTGCTATCTATCTATCTCTCTCTGCTACTACTATCTCTGCTATCTATCATTTATCTATCTACCTCCGATCTACCTGTCTGTCTATCTGTCTATCTATCATCTATCTATCTATCTATCTAACTATCTGTCTATCTATCTCTGCTATCTATCATCTCTGCTATCTATCATCTCTGCTATTTATCTATCTATCGCTACTATCTATCTATCTCTGCTATTCTACCTACCTACCTATCTACCTTTCTATCATCTATCTACTCCCCCCCCCAGGCAGCAGGCCAGTCCGACCCCTGCTGCCAGTAAGGAATTGCAGCAGACAGCAGTCCTACTAAACAATGTATGTAGCCCGCTGCCGGCACTTAATTTTTTTCAAAAAATTTCCAGTACTACTGTACTACTGTGTACTGTACCCAACTTCCGGCTCCTTGTCGTCGGCCCGAGTGGATGAGACAGATGAGGGACACCATGGCAGAGTGTAAGGTAGACAGAGACACACACCCACCGAACCCCGGCGCTGCTGCTGAGTCCGAGTCCCGCTTGCTAGTTCCGGCGCTTACCCGAACTTCCGGCGCCGCTCGCAACCTCGCGGCCGGGGGAAAATGCCGCCTTTTTTTTTTCAAAAAACCACAGCACAGAAACTGTACAATGCCGCCATGAGCAACTTTTTCAGGTTGTGTCATGGTAGGAGGCGGCGCTGTTGGTGCACCTCATTTCAGGGGTGTACCTGCAGGGGCCTGGGCCACCCTGTCAGATTGGAGGTAGGGCCCATACCCCTTCCTCCATCTCTGGCTCTGCAGCAAACCATCCATTTTAAACAGCTGATCGCACGTATGAAGCAAACATACACCTGGTCAGCTGTTTAAAAGGCCAGACTTCCGGAACTGAACCGAAAGTTTGGGTCCGGTCTTTTAAAACAGCTGACTGCACGTATTGTTTGTTTCATTTGCGCAATCAGCTGTTTAAAGACAGCTGGTCGCTACAGAAAATTGGGCTTTGTGGTGGCCCTACTAACGTCTGCCCCCACCCCTTGGATCCCTCCGTTGGTGTGGGCATGTTCATAGTTGGTGCACACCTTCATTTACACTATGGGTGTAGTTTCATTACTGATTGGTACAACACCTTCATTACACTATGGGTGGCTCATTACTGATTGGCACACAACCTTAATTTACAATGAGGGGTGTGGTTCATTACTGATTGGTGCACACCTTCATTTACACTTAGTGGGTGTGGTTCATAACTGATTGGTACACACCTTCATTTACACTATAGGTGTGGTTCATTACTGATTGGTGCTCACCTTCATTTACACTTAGTGGGTGTGGTTCATTACTGATTGGTACACACCTTAATTTACACTATGGGTGTGGTTCATTACTGAATGGCACACCCCTCATTTACACTGAGATGGTGTGGTTCATTACTGGTTGCACACCTTCATTTACACTTAGTGTGTTTGGTTCATTCTCTGATTGGTGCACACCATCATTTACACTTAGTGGGTGTGGTTCATTACTGATTGGTGTACACCTTCATTAACACTTAGTGGGTGTGGTTAATTACTTCTTTACACGTGAGTGAGTGTGGTTCTTACTGATTGGTGCACACCTTCATTTACACTTAGTGGGTATGATTCATTACTGATTGGTGCACACCTTCATTTACACTGAGTGTGTTTGGTTCATTACTGATTGGTGCACACCTTCATTTACACTGAGTGTGTTTGGTTCATTACTGATTGGTGCACACCATCATTTACACTTAGTGGGTGTGATTCATTACTGATTGGTGCACACCTTCATTTACCCTTAGTTGGTGTGGTTAATACTTCATTTACACTGAGTGAGTGTGGTTCATTACTGATTGGTGCACACCTTCATTACACTTAGTGGGTGTGATTCATTACTGATTGGTGCACACCTTCATTTACACTGAAAGGGTGGGATTAATTACTGGTTTCACACCTTCATTTACACTGATTGAGTGGGTGCCGGTTAACGGTTGGAGTACACCTTCATGTACATTGTGGGTTGTTGTCATTGCTAGTAGGGTGCACATCTTTTATATGCTGTTTATCAAATGCAATTAAGTATAATTGGGAAAATATAGATTATTTTAAGTAGATTTTACAGTAATTCTGTAAGGTTGAATGCACGTTTATAGGCCTTTAAAATGCCACATGCTGGATATACATTATTTAAATGATGGTATTAAACTTTCCTTAGTATTATTATATTAATAGGTTTTCAGCTGATATTAAAAATTTCTATGGAAGTAGAGTTCAATAAAGTTGTAGAAACAGAGCACAGTCTTTACGTGTCATTAGGAAGACTTTCTGTATCTTCTACACCGGTAATGATCATGTTTTACAGCATTTGCATTTTTAATTTCATCAGACTATGAGCTGCAGTACAATAAGTTTCCAGATTAAAAACAGGTTGGACACGGCAGTAAATGAAATACGAGGGTGGCATAAATTAAAACAACCTTCTAAAGCCAAGATTATTTAACTTGGGGACAAAGGGGAGGTAATTATCAATACCACAAAGCCTTCAAAAAGCACGGCATGTAGAATGAGATATAAGAACATCATTGATTTGCTAATAGGCCTGAAAATACAGGAAACGGTTTTAGTTAACATATTCAACCTTTAGAAAATGGAAGTCTGTAATTTGTCTGGAAGACATCAATAATGGAAATTCTGCTTACAGTAAAGTAACGGTTCTAAATGGGAAAATGGCAAGGAATATAATGAAAATTACGGATGAGAATCCTCCTTTCAGTGGAAGTCTGATCATTTTTCTATAGTAAATTTCCTAACCAATCCAAATTTCTGAAATACCCAAAATTAATGACCATGCACCTTACAATATGGTTTGTTGAATGGGAATTATACTCTCCAAAACAATCCTTATTCTATGAATAGTACCCAGGGGACCTAAAACTAGAAAGGCTGCACTGTTTATCTAAAACAATGCACTCTAACTCACTCCCCCCCTCAGTCAGCCCAGGGTCTGGCCAATAGTTGGTTCTGGACCCTGGCAGTCAAGGAAGTAAGACAAGGTTATAAATTGAAGCTAAAGATAAATAGTGCAACTTTCCTAGAGTGATAGAAAGACCTCAATACAAGAATTGTGGTAGCACTCCAATTAGGCTATTTTACAAATACATTTAGCGGAAGTGCTACTGATCTGGTCAAACATTTATACAAACATAGAAAAGATAATCAATGCACATTCCTAGGCCCCATACAATATCATATTATCTGCACCACTGGCATACTTTATAAACAAGGGGTTTTAGTATACATTACTGTGATCACATGATGAAAAGCCTTCCAACCACGTCAAGGTAACCCCAGTCGGAAGGTCCTAACGTCTAACCTTTTAATTTCTTTTACTTCAATTACGATTAGCAAACTTTTGTATTTCTCATCTTACACACTGGATCCTATAACAGGCTCTCTCCCTTCCCCCTCAGCCCTTTGGCTTTTTAAAATGAGGGAAGAGGCCATCCAGTGCTTTATTTTAAGAGCATAGGACCTCCCATTAAAGGGGGCTTGTTGGGGGGGCTTTACCACATAATGAACCACACATAATTACCACAGAATGAGAAATGCAAAAGTTTGCTAATCGTTATTGAAGTAAAAGAAATTGAAAAGGTTAGAAGTTAGGACCGTGCAGAAAAAGATCGCGCGGCTGCCGGAATGCCCGGTAAGCGGTTGACTCGATTATAAACCGAGTCCGAGTTTTCAGGCTGATTTTTCAGCCTGAAAACTCGGTTTATACTCGAGTATATACGGTAATAGTAATTAAAGGGGAGATTCCACTGAATTAGAAATATGTATTTTAAGGAGATCTAAATCTAGGAATAAATATAGTCCTTCTAATTACACATATAATATAGACCCAACCTGCTGTGGTTGTACAAAAAAAACGAAACATATAGAAAATTACTGGATATAATACAAATAGTCCTTGTTGATCCTTTCCAATTGCCAATTTGCAGCCAACAGATTTTTTTCCCCCTTTAGCAGCCCCATTACTATCTCGCTTTTATTATTTTTACCTAATTAAATTATCTTCTTCGTCTTGCTTCTGACCTATCTCCAGCAATTGTCTACAGGATGTACATGTAGTGTACGTCAAAAGACATTCAGAAATATCATCTTTGGTTGGGTGTTGATAATAAAGTAAGACCTATAGCCACCTATGTCCTTTTTTAGAGTTTATGCATTTAGTACATAACTGTCTTTCCAATGTTCATTATTTTACTTGAAACTTTTACTGCTATAACAATTTCCAGGCATTTAAGATAATTGTGTACAACGATTCTCACTAAGGCTGGGTACACACGTAGTTATTTACTGCCGACCACCTATAATGGAGTGTATTAGTCAACCGAAAAGTGTGTGAGGCAGCTGCAACCAAGCTTGATCGCCCATTTGCCCAGATCGGGCCCGTTGGTAAATCACGCCGTAAGAAAGTCACGATTGTTCACGCAAACTGTTGCCGTGAGCGGCAGTCATTGTCGTCGACTAAGCGCTCACTAGTAGCGAACGCTCGTTTGAACTAATTTCCTAGTGAATACCCTCGTTCACCTAACATCTTTATCTGATTGGTACCACGTCGTGTTCTCCACCTTTAACGTGTACCAATCTATTAAGATGAAGACGGAATCTGCAAGATTTTTCTTTCATTTACATTTATTTTGTTGCAGGATTATGGCTCCTTATAATACCACCAAAGAAACCAATTAAAACTAAAGGATGTGTCAATGCGAAAATACGATATGCCCTTGAATTGCTGTATCTGTAATTTAAACACAATAATAAAGTTGTTATATTAGTTAAGATTTAATTTCCCTGTGATGAATCCATTAAATTCTACAGGAATTTAAATAACAGAATATAGGAAAGGATGCATTCTGCTTTATCTGAAATACAGTGAAATAGATTACCTTGGAACCTAATTGAGAAAGCGATAGTCTCTACTAAGTGACTGAAATGTAATTTGAAAGATAGATGATGCAGTCGGTTATTAATTCTTTACAAGCTACACAGCTCATTCCTGCATGTTATATAATTAGGATAACATGTACCAGTTAGGCTAGAATAATTAGTATTGTGTAAATGCATCTGGATAGTGTTTATTAGGTATTTTCATTAGAGAAATGTGGGTATAACGGAGTGTTGGATTTGTCTTTATAATAAAGCTTTTAAATCTCCAGGACCACACTTTTGGTAGGGAATTCCAGATATTTCAGCACTCCTGCATTGGCCTGCATGGCTGATATTTGGTCCCAGCATGTGTAAGATTGCTCGAGGATCGTCTGTTTAAACTGATCATTTTGATGAGAGAGATGTTAAAGAAAGGTAAAAACAAATGATCTTTGTGATAAAGGGACACTAATTGAATATATATTAAGGGCATGTCTATATAGGGCACTAAGTTTAGATATAGTAAACAACCCAAGTGGGTCTGAGGTGCAATAATCTGCTGAAATGAACATGAATTACCAAAAAAAGGGGGGAAAAAAGCAGAATGCAGCACTCTAGATAAAGGCTAAAAATCCTTGAATAAACCGGACTTGTGCAATAAAAACATATAAAAAACTCACTATCTAAACTCCTAAAGTACTGCCCCTTAGATCAAGTTGTGTACAAATGGACACGTAAATACGAACAGGAGGTACAGACAGCAAAAATGAGATTTTAACAGTTTGTGGCAATGCAAATGCCTAACACTCCTACTCAAAAGTATCTAATCACCTAGTGTAAGATCAAAACATGAAGTGCAAATATAACAGGCAAATAATACGAGCAGGAAGTGCAATATCATATAGGGGTATACAAACATAATCATAGGTTTTACTGTTTGTGGCAAAGAAAGATTGCCTACACTCCTACTAATTCATATCTACCAGTCCGTAGTCAGTCAAGTATAACATGTCAGAGGGCATCCCGAGAGAAGACAGGACCTAAGAACCAGACAGCAGTGGGACGCCATAGTCAGAGCTTTTTTCAACCGTGCTAACCGGTGTGCCTCCCTCACGCTCTAAAATACACCGGCTAGTACTTCCTGATAACGGGTGACGTCACTCACACAAGCCACGCCGGCGCCCATCCATTGGTGGCGCCGCCGCGTATGCGTAATAGTTAACCGTGCAATGTTTCTACAGTGTTTGTCGTGCATGAGCCGTCAGGGAGCTGTCATATTCAAACAATAAAACTTTATAAGTCTTACGGACTTACTCCTTTCTTCTATAGCTATGGAATCAATCAAATCTGATAAGTATAAATAAGGAAAAAACTATACATTAATATATACATGCATGATTCAATACAAATTATTAAAGTACCCCATGCATTGTCACTTAAGGAATATGTGGACTTAAGAAATATGTGGAATCTAAATAGTCCTAATTCGAAATCCAGTAGGTAAATAGAGTATGATGCAAGTTCAAGTTCAAAAGTTTAAAACTTTTCGCTAATGAATTCTTGGATTTACAGGTATTACCATAAATTAGGAGATAGGTTTCATGAAAACAAATTGAGATCTAGAAATTCAGTGAATGTGCCCAGTCGAGTCCTAACGCACTGATGAGTCTAAGTATGCGTATCAAAAAGTCAGCTTTAACTTAGGCAATGTAGAGCGAATCAAATCCTCCAAAAAACCCATACAAATATGTAGATCCTTAATCGGCAGGTATGAAGAACAGTTTCTCAAATCTGTAACATCCCATGAAAGCAGATACGGAAGGTGAGTATGGCCTCTTTATGAAGACTTCTCTTACCCGATCTCCCAAATATTAATGTTCCAGTGGAAAAGGTTCCTAGACAGCCCATATTCCTAATTTTTTTAGATGCAACCGAAGATGGAGGGGACACGTTTGTCCAGATACATTTTTAAAGTCCAAGTTGTCAGTGATTGTACACTACCTGATCAACACATTCCAATAAGTATGAGGACCGCTTCGAGCAGATCCCCAAGGTCTGAGTTATCCCAATTTTATCTATGGAGAAAGAGGGAGACTTTCGGTTTAAATAAAGGGTGTGAGATCAAATCCTTCATTAAGCCCTTTTGGAACTCTGCTATCCAGTAAGTAAATCCATCTCATTTCTACCCTAAGAGTCTGTTTGTGAGGTCTCCACCTCTGATGTTATTTTTTTACAGAGTCGATGCCAAAAATTTAAGTCCTTTATCGGAACTTTTGTGAAATTTGGCAAAGTGTGCTGCAACCTGAAATAACCCTGCCTCTCCTCCAGTGCCGCTCTGCAATTCTAATGTCTGATAGATTTTTACTCAACCTTGATTTCATCATCTTTCGGTTTTGCCTACGTATAACTTGTTGCATGGACAGCATAAACCATAGATGACGTTTCTAGATTTGCAATTAAATATTTTTTAATCTTTATATCTGCCACCTGTGGCTTTCCAAATTTTGTCTTTCCTCCGTCTTTCCGATCAATAACATACAGAATTGCATTCTCCACAGGGATAACTGCCCATAGTCGGTAGCCTCTGCCTAGATGTTCTGTCTGGTTCTTAAAGTGACTATGCATAAGATGTCTACTAGGTTACGGGCTCTCTTTGCTGTCATTGCTGGCTTATCTGTATATATTGTAAAAGACAGGGTCATTGGTTAAAATGTGCCATTTCTTTTCCAGGATACTTTTTATCAAGGGCCACTCTTTATTATAGCGAGTAATAAAACGTATATTACCGTCAGTAGTGCGTGGACGCTGTTTCAATAGTTCATTCTGTGTAAGTCTCATGGTTTCTCTTCTAGTTCTAGTCAGGAGATTACTGGAAACCCTCTTGCTTTAAATCTGCTCTCTAGTTTCTAACGATTCTCGTCTGCAGTCCCTCCTCTTGGTACAATTCCTTCTCACCCTCAGGAACTGCCCCTAGGTATACCCCTGAGCAGCTCCCAAGGTGGGCACTCTGGAAATGCAGGAGAGAGTTAGTAGCAGTATCTTTCCTATATAACGTGGTAACTATATTAGGTCCACTTTTTTTTACTGTCAAATCAAGGAAATTAACCTGCATTTTCGAAATTTCTCTGGTAAGGTAGATTTAAGTTGTTGTCATTTAAGATCAAAGAAATCATTCAGAGATTGTTTATCTCTCCCTTCCATATGATGAATATATTGTCTATGTACCTAGACCAGTATTTCACGTGTGTTCTATACATTGACATAGACTCTACTATCTGTTCTTTCCAGGTTTGCGTAGGATGGCGCGCAACGAGCGCCCATAGCTGTCCCCTTTGTTGTAAATATATCTTATTGTTAAATACAAAATAATTGTGCCTTAGGCAAAAATCAAGAAAAAAAAACTGGTCACATGTCGGTTACCTGTCCCCAACCCCAACTGATATATTCAGCACATTATTAGATGTTTTATTAACCAGATATTATGGCTCCTCCCTCCATGCAGTCAATCAAGGCTGTGACTGCTACAATCAAACCAATAAGTGACTCCTGTTTCCCCTGCTGCTTCTACTGCACATGCTCAAGGTATAAAAAGCTCATTGAGCAGAGGTAGGAGGCAGATACCTATGCCAGAACGTATTATTAAATATCTAGTTACAAATACATGTAATAAACTGGTAAAAATTGCAGTTGGGGCTGTGGACAAGTAACTAATAAATCACCACTTTTTTTTGTTTAAGGGTGGATATGACCTTTAGGTAGATTTCAGGGGGTCCTTTTAAGTTATAATAGAGAACCATACTTCATTTTCTAAACCCTCAACCACATAATACAAATGAAACTACTTTTATTGGCTCTTGGCTTTTCGTTGATATTGAAAGCAATTGTCTAGTTTTCAGTGCACCCCTTTTTGTGGGTGGTTAGTATAGTAT
Organism: Hymenochirus boettgeri; assembly: GCA_019447015.1. Lineage (NCBI taxonomy): Eukaryota > Metazoa > Chordata > Amphibia > Anura > Pipidae > Hymenochirus > Hymenochirus boettgeri. Next base: position 327,988,338 of record CM033470.1, on the reverse strand, counting down.
AGTATTTGAGGTTGAATAAAGACATACGTCCATCCAGTCCAACCCATCTAGCAATCTCCTTTTCCTGCCTAACTGTTGATCCAGAGGAAGGCAAAAAAACCCCACCAAATTTATGAAGGGGGAAAAAATTCCTTCCTGACTCCAAGTGGCAATCGGAAATTTCCCTGGATCAACTCTACTTTATGTATCATACCAGTAACTTGTACATTCCTTGTTGCAAAACTCATCCAGCTTTTTTTTGAAAATGACCAATGAACCGGCCATAAACAACGTCCACTGGAAGACGGTTTCATAGCTTTAACCGTTCTCACAGTGAAAAACCCTTTCCGAGCTTGAAGCCTAAACCTTTTTCTTTCAAGTCTTAAGGGATGTCCTCGTGTCCTTTGACATTTTCTATTGGTGAACATGCCCCAGATAGTTTATTGTATGGCCCGTTAATGTATTTATACACATAATCATATCCCCACGCAAGCGCCTTTTCTCTCCAGCGTACATAATTGTAACTTTTCCAGTCTCTCTTTATATTCAAGCTCCCCCAATCCCTTATTAATTTAGTTGCCCTTCTCTGAACCCTTTCCATTTCAAAGAGTCCTTTTTGTACACAGGATTCCAAAATTGCAACTGCATATTCCAAATGAGGCCTTACCAATGCTTTGTAAAGAGGGAGAATAACATTTTCCTCCTCCTTGAATCCATACCTTGCTTTATACAAGACAATACCATGCTGGCTCTGGCTGTTGCCCGCCTGGCACTGCTTGCTACCTTTAAGTTTGTTATCCACCAAAACTCCAAGATCCCTTTCCAACAGGGATTCACTTAACACAGAGCCATTTATAGTAGAAGTAGCACAAGGATTTTTAAGTCCAAAATGCATCACCTTACATTTATCAACATTGAATTTCATCTGCCCAATGTGATAATCTATCTAGATCCCCTTGCAAACGATTGCACATCCTCTGAAGTTTAATGGTCGACAAAGTTTGTGTCGTCAGCAACACAGAAACCTTGCTGACAATACCCACTTCCAAATCATTATAAATAGATTAATAGAAGCGGCCCCAACACAGAACCCTGTGGCACCCCCACTTAGCACTTTAGTCCATAATGATGAAGCCCCATTAACAACTACTCTCTGCATCCTATTCCTTAACCAATTTTCTATCCATGTACAAATGTGACTCCCCCAGACCAACAGACCTCAGCTTATACATTAGCTGCCTATGGGGGACTGTATCAAAAGCCTTTGCAAAATCCAAGTAACTACATCTACTGCTTTACCAGAGTCTAAATTTCTACTTACTCTACTTCCTCATAAAAGCCAAGCAAGTTAGTTTGACAAGATCTATCTCCTCCTAAATCCATGCTGGTTACTACTTATATTCATCCTTGAAACATACTCTAGAACATGTTCCCTATAAACTTTCCAGGATCTTCCCCACCACTGAAGCTAAACTTACAGGCCTGTAATTACCCGGCTGTGACGACTACCCTTTTTGAATATTGGAATAACATCAGCCTTTTCCAATCCAGAGGCACACCACCAGACATGAGGGAATCCAAAAATAAGAAACAATGGCCTAGATAAAACTGAACTTAGCTCCTTAAGTACCCGAGGATGTATTTTATCCGGTCCAGAGATTTATTAATATTAACCTTTTATTTAGTTCTTTCTGTACCATATCCTCGGTTAACCAAAGTGAACTTGAATCTTGTATACCTTTATTGCTACTATACTCTATGTATCTGTACTTGGATCTTCTATAGTGTATACAGAGGAAAAAAAATTATTCAAGAACTTTGCTTTTGGTTACCTTTGTGGCTTATAACATTAAAGATAAATGGTTGACATGATTCACAAAACTCCGATCTTCCCAAAGGTGTAAATAAAAGTTGGATCATTACATTTTTGCTGCTGTAAAACATTAAAACTGGGATTCTTTTATATCCCCTTTACAGACTGTATGTCGGCCTTTTGGGACTGTGGTTTTACCTGCAGCCAGATGTGGCCAATATCAGTTAGCAATAGACAAGTGGTGAAATTAGCCTTGGCTTTGGTATCCGTCATGTTTAGTATGTACCTTAGTGTCTAAATCATATTTGTTTATTATTTTGAGTTAACAGCTTTTTAGATCTACATTGCTGGCAGTTGCTTTTCTTGTATTACATTTCTAAATGATTACTGCTGTTGTAGTGCACTTACCCTAGAGTATTATCAAATTATCTCCTTGGAATCTAATCTAAAATGAGGATTTAAGGGGGATATTGACATTTAGGCACCAATGCAAGGGGAGATATTGACATTTATGGGGCTGATACAAGGGGAGATACTGACATTAAGGGGGCCGATGCGTGGGGATATTGACATTTATGGGGCTGATACAAGGGGATATTGACGATTTAGAGGCTGATGCAAGGGGGATTGACATTTAGTGGCTGATGCAAGGGGAGGTATTGACATTTAGGGGCTGATGCATGGGGATATATTGATATTTAGAGGTTGATGCATGGGAGATATTGACATTTAAGGACTGATGCATGGGGAGATAATGACATTTAGAGGTTGATGCAAGGGGATATATTGATATTTAGGGTTGATGTGAGGATATTGACCATTTAGGGGACGATGCAATATAGCCCTTTTTTTGTCGAAATTATTGAAAACCAACACTATCCAATGTAGTAAAGGCTTATTATGATTAGATCAACATCTTAACGCCTTTACTTCTGAGGCCTAAAGAGCCGTAGCAAAACCTAAAAATATCTGACTTACCTGACCGGGATCCGCGATGAAGTAAATCTTTCGAAAGACTTTAAAGCTTTGCGGGATCCCGGTCATGCAAGACTGATCTTTTTTTTTTCTCATTTGTCTGTTAGATTTAATGCTGTTATTGGACATACCTCACATTACAGTATGTCATTTTATTGTTTAGCATCACTTGGGGACACTGCAAAAATGTCAACGATACAGAGGATACAAACTAGGGAATAATGCAATTTATTGCATTGTATTAAGGCTTCTTCTGCAAACTCATTATTTCATTTGAAGTTGTAAAGTGGTGTTAAGCCTTAATATAAGGACAACCACAAGTATTATCAACTACTCTATACATATACGCAATTGGTCAAAATGTCCTTAAAAACCTTCTTGAAATTATATACATACATATGGCTGGGTCTGGATAGTAACTTGTAATTCCATTTAGTAATTGAAACCTTTCAGTACGTATACAACAAAAAGTAGTGTATACAGGTGTTATTATTCTCAAAATTGCAGTGTAACTTCGTTCCACCTGGGTTCCCCGCCCCTTTTGTTGCTGGCCCCCTAGGGGTTGCAACAAAGAGCCAACAAAAAGCTGGTTCCCAATTTACATTACATACCTTATAATTTCTCTTAAACAACTAGTCGTTCCAATTTGTAAAAAAAAAAAAATATAAATAATGGTTCAGTGAGTTGTTTAAAGGGGAACAGTGGTCCAAAAATGACTTTAGGTAAATTGATAGGAATTGCTCTCCTGAAAATTTTTGCATTTTATTTTCATTGTTTATTTTGCATCGTTTTGAAGATATTTACATTTTTGTGTGATATGGCAGCAGCATCACCAGGTTCCCTGCACTTCCTCTTTCTGCTCTGAACACCATGTCAGTCATCAGCCCTGTCTCTCCTCTCCCCTTTGCAGCCCCCCTGGTCCCTCCCACTCATGGACCCCCACGGTCCCTCCAGTTGCAGGCCCCCTTGGTCCATTCTCTTACAGCCCCATGTGGCCCCGCCCACCCGCAGTGATGTGGCCCCGCCCACTCATGGGTGCCTTAGCCCCCCCCACTCGCAGTTGCATAGATAGAGAGGAGATCAACCCTGGAGTCATATGTAAGGATACTACGGTCTTTATCCGGAAGATCAAGGATATATCCATTGATGATGGCACCTGGATTTCACGTGTGATGTTGAATCCCTCTATTCCAATATAATCATACGGATGGCATTAAGGCCACTGATATTTCATGTCCATGCACGATAAGAACCATTGCCCTAAAACTAAGTTAATCATTGATTTGTTGCGATTCATTCTGAGTCCAATTTCTTTATTTTTGATAACAATTTCTATTACAGATCAGGGGGACTGCCATGGGCGCCCAGGTGCGCTCCCTCTTACGCCATCTGTTTTTGGGTTGGTGGGAGAGGGAGGTGGCACTTGGAGACCATGGCTAAATATTTACCCCATGTCCTTGGTATGGTTAAGATACATCGATGACCTGTTTATACTATGGCAGGGCACGTATGACTCCTATTGGAGTATATACAGAGCCTAACTCTATCCATTCAATATTTTTCTTGACCAAGAAAATTTCTAAGACTAAATGTGAATTTTTAGATGTGGTAGTGGAAGTAAGAGATGGCAGATTAAAAACGAAATTATATCGTTAACCTACTGCCACTAACTCACTCTTACTTTTAACGCTCCACACCCCAAAGCACTTGGTTAAAGGTATACCAAAAGGGCAGTTTCTGCGTACACGAAGGAACTGCACACAGATAAATGATTACCGTTATACTCGGTATAAACCGACCCGAGTATAAACCGATGTACCCAATTTACCTAAAAAATCTAATAAAAGTTGTTGACTCGAGTATAACCTAGGGTAGAAAACTTGGCATTCAAGATGTTTGGAAACTACAACTCCCAGCTAATAAAGCATGCTGGGAGTTGTAGTTTCCAAACATCTTGAATGCCACCCTCACCCTCCCAACCAGTTCATTTACCTGTGGGCTCTCCTTCATCCAGGAGCTGTGGGCTCCCCTAAATCCAAGGGCTTTCCTGGGACTGTGTGCTGGCATTTAAGGTAAGGTCCTCTCCATTCCGGCAGCAGCGTCCTCTCCATTCCGGCAACAGCGTCCTCTCCATTCCGGCAGCAGCGTCCTCATCCATTCCGGCAGCCGCACGATCATTCCATGTACTGGCGCGCCGGCTGACGTCACTAATTGGCGCCGGGCTTGGTGCCGGGCAGTGACGTCGGCCAGCGAGCCAGTACATGGAATGATCGTTGGCTGCCGGAATGGAGAGGACGCTGCTGCCGGAATGGAGAGGACGCTGATCTTCAATGGCACTTAGTGACTCGAGTATAAACCGAGTCCAAGTTTTCAGGCTGATTTTAACAGTTTTATACCGAGTATATACGGTATATATGGAGGCTGCGGAAGATCTGGAAAGATGCTTTTTGGAGAGGGATACCCCCCAATTTATTAACTACTTGTAAAAAGCATGTTGGTAACTTACAACAGGATGATCTGCTGGTATCTAAACCTAAGGTACCGGACAATGACCTTCGTTTTATAACCACATTTAATCAGCAATGGATAATTACGAAAGGTACTGACAGTTAACTGGTTTATTCTTAGGAGTGATCCGATACTGAGGAGTTGGTGCCTGAAGACCTTTATTGACGGCTAAGAGAAGCCAGAACATATCAGACAAACTTTGCAGGAGTCTTTTGAAAGATCTGTACCTCCCTTGGGAGGGGTATACGTACCATTGGAATGTATCCCTGTGGCTCTTTGTAAACTTGTGTAAATATGTTGTCGAACAGATTCCTTTGTGATAGGAATGGTAAAAGGTATAGGATTAGACAGTTCTCTGCAATTGTAATAGCAAAAATGTGATATACATGCTATCCTGTTCCTGCCCTCTCTTTTATGTGGGAAACTACCCAGAAAATTAAAGAAAAGTTAAGTTCACACGTATCTATATGAGAAATGAACAGAGGTTAAGAACAGATGGGCGAGGTATAACTAGTGTGGGCAGAGCATTTTTTGATAAAACATGAAGGTCGTACTAACATTAAAATGCATGGTGATTGATACTGTAAAATTGGAATTTGAGAGGGTAATTTGAGATAACCTCCTACTCCGAAGGAAGCACGGTGGATTTATAGACTCTGTACCATGGCCCCGATGGGGCTAATGAGGAGTGGGACTTAAACTAACTCCATTTATTTGACACTATTGTAAATTTCCCTTTTCCTTTCCTTCATACCAGATATGGATGTATCTTGGTGAAAGGTATCACGTTGGACAGACCACTCCTGGGACTCTATGTGAAGATCTGGATAAGATTCTGTTTTTTGAGTCGGATACATCATTCTGGAAATATTGGGAGACCTCTGATTATTCGAACATTTGCATATATGAGCCATACTTACTCTTTCCCTACTTGGTCTTTGATCTGTGCAAGGTGCTATTGAGCGATTATTTATAAGGGACAAGGTCAGATGGTATATATTTTTTCTCTACATGCAGGATTCTGGAGGCTCTGGCACTATATGCTGCTATATGGTAACACCTTACCTGAACACTATGTCAAGGGAGCCTTTTTATGCATCGACTCTCACAGACATTCTTTGGGATGAAGATTGTGACATTTATGGTTTCTATCTCATTTATGTGGATACTGTACATTCGCTTGTGTTCATTGCTGCTTTTACATATATGATTTGTGATATCTTATATTGTTCTCTTTACTAGGATTACAAATATGGACTTAGGTCACTTTTCAATTGTTCGATATATTGTCGTCTTGGCAAGGTCATGTATTATTGTTAATTTGCTGTAAGGTGTGCCCTGCCTCTTTTTCCTAGGATGGTATCCTGTTATCATCTGCCTATCTAGGTTTAGTACTTATCTCAACGATGAACAGTGATAAGTGACGTTTATATATATCAAGAAGTGTAATACGAAAGTGGTACTAGTAGCTCTGCCCAGTTATTATTTATATTTCTGGCCCTGCCTTGATCTGTTTGCATATAAGTCATCAGCTTCGTATGGCCTTTAATTTCATATACGTACTGGGATGGCCGGGCAGATATTTTGAAATGTCACTATGGACAGGCCCTCAATGTTCATCTTTTTCACGCTGAATGTCATAACAGCTTTATGATTTATAACTCTACGTATTCCCTTAGTTTGTATATTTTGTTTACCCTTTTGACATACTTATTTACTGCTTCGAATAGAATACTATGTCATAACATATATACCCTTATGATACACTGGCTTATTATACTGGTGCAGGTACTGGTTTTGCCCTTATCCAGATGGCGAGAGGTCATTCACTGTGGGCGGAGTAAGGTACCTAGAGAGATGTTCTGAAGTCTCGGGAGATTAAGCCTGACGTCACTTCCTCTACTTCCTTAGCAGCACTGCTCTGATGGGTGTTTAAGGTGCGGTGCAAATGGGTTTACATTTGCCGTTGAGAAAGTCCGCCATGCGGACGAAACGCGTCCGTGTTTTTAATTAGCCCCTGTTCCTAACATCATTTTGGTATCTGGTTAGTGAGACCTTTGGTTTGATCAATGTATGCTTTGCCATTGGGTAATGTAGCCCTACCCTGTCTATTTATATCAATTACTGTTTATTATGAGTGGTAGGTTTCTATGTAATACTCATTGGGTTAATATTGGAAGTGATTGTATCTTCCTATGAGTGTGAATGTGTGTGGCTGTGATAGTATAACCGGTATACTACGCTGTTATGATAATGTGCTGATAATATACTTGATACCACTTACAATATTGTTGATGATTATGATGTTGGGGTTTAACAGGTGTTTTTAAGATTTTTGTGCACTTTAATTATATCCCATAATCTGCACTAATAAAGGATATTTTACCGATATAATAGCAAATTTGGGTGTGCCCTCTTTTCCACGGCCAGTTTTTCTTGTTGAGAATAAGCCACATCCATTCGCGGGTGCCGTGGGCCACTCAGACACCCCCCACCCACCACGAAAACTCTGTGGAAACAGCCTTTTCCAGGCAGGAGTGAGAACTCTTCAGAATATTTGTCCCATTTCCTGACCTCTTACTAGGATCTTAGAGCTGCCTGCCAGTACACTTTCTGTAACAATTAAGAGATTCAACGAAAAAGAAAAAAGGTAGGGAGGGGGAGACTTGTGACAA